>CAWUFW010010284.1:362500-710846 GCA_963921515.1 Calotriton arnoldi | reverse complement strand
GGAGTTAACAGTTTCTACTGTGACACATCCTTACATTTATAAACCGAATGCAGGCATCAACTGAGATGTAGCAAAGAATTAAAATATAACTTGTTCTGTGTATTCTCAAGAGCAGTTACAGGAAGGTAGACAGAGGACAGCACATGGTAGCATTGCTATGTGTGCCAAAATGGCTCTGTACAGGCAAATGATTCCACAAAGCCGGATACTCATCTTCCAGGCTGTCTCAGTTACGCTTGTTTGATGCTGCTTAATTATACAGACTCCCCTCTTCTGCATTGGCTGAAGACATTTGTTTATCATTCATCCTCAGCATTATTCCAACATTGTTCTGCCACCTTCATTCAACATTTGTTGGCCTTTGTTTCAGCAATGTTTCCTGGGTAGGTATACAGCAGAGATCGTAAATGGAGGAAAGTATTGATCATTACTGGGATACACAGCATGTATTATAATTATTACACACAGATAGTCAGTAGGTAGCCTCTAAACAAGAGTCCAAAATCATCCAGCAAACCATGTCCAGTCTCGGATTTTAGATTCTTCATAGTTTCATGCGTTTTGATATTGCGTCATATACTGAAGGTGAGTGATCCTCGGTATGAATATTACAATAAAGGTTATCGATGATACATGCACACCTCATCAGCCAAAAATTACTGCTTAGCTCATCCTATTCTGAGTGCCACTTCTGTAACTGTTCTGCACATAGCTGTTTGATTGGTAATAGCTTCTGCCAACATTTTGAAGGTCGCCTGATTTCCTGCTGTTTAATGCAGCACTACAAAGAAAGTAGGCTCCAAGTTGAAATCAACATGTTGCTGTAGGGTAGTGTCGTGTCAACTTCATCCATAGTTTATTGTCCTCTCTTTTGCTTTTGGAAATGATACGCGTTTGAAATCACGCTCGACATATCGCAGGTGCCAGAAACACAGGGGGCAACTGCGTTATAGCATAACAGACTTCGACCCCTAACAGGTAGATATGTCCTATTTCACACATTAAAATATTTGTTATGCAGGTTGTAGTGTCTATACTTTCAATGGTCAGGATTACATATACTCTGCCTTTGCCTGAATTCTTCCAACACTAGCAAATACAGTCTGCCTTTAGCTTTCTTTGTCACAGAAATCACAAAAGGTCCAATGTCTTTATTATTCACATTTGTGAAAATATATGTGTTGAAATATTGTCCGGTTGATATCATTCCTTATTTACTCAGGATAACTTCTTTGTTTTGATGCCATACTTTATTGCTGAAAATAATCTCACCTACTGAAGGCTTTCCATGCAATAAGAGCTATACTGCTTCGGACAGCAGTCCAGAGATGTAATGGAAGAGGAATAAAGGTGTTCCCTCTTCTTTGATGTAGTCTCATTGTTACCCACCAGTTGGTATTTGTAGCATTGAGTATGGTAACATCTGGGATAAAAGTATTGTTCTGTGAGAAGATTGTCGATGCTTTGCTCGATGGTATGAAGATAAAGTGGTGTCTCCATGGTATTGGCGTAGGCGGCACAAAGCTCGTCGAATAGAGCCACGCCTTCCTCGATGTACCATAATTAAGCTGCCATAGTTACTTATGGCAATAAATACTATAGCCACAAATGATTTTTTTTTCATTTTAGCAGCAGTATTGATATCTTCTGGAAATCCTTTGCTGAGTATCAGTCGTTGGAGCCTTCTGGGCAGCCGCTGATTTCACCATACAGTATGTCGCTACATTGTATTACACATTCCCGTTCACTCACCCCAGGCTTAGTCACCAGTCTTCAAATCTGGCAGATTCTTCGAATTTCATCATCTGACATTTCCAGTGATCGTGGTCGTATTCTTTCGCATTCAGGTGAGATAGCTTGGCCTCTCCTTCCAGACTCCGATGGTCGTCGACGTTGGTGTTCCACAGGGAGGCGAGACGCCAGTGTGTGCTGGATCCAATTCTTCTTCACTAACTGTTGTCTTTTGTCGCGTGATGTTCTGTCGGTCTCGCCTTCCTGCTCCAATTCCGATTTGTCACATCTGACCGTTGGATGGTCAGCCAGAGGAGTCTGGCGGGTTCACTCAGATCTGTCAGGAAGAGCTTTCTCGAACCTGATGAATAGAACAACTGTTTAAGATCGCCAAATAATCATTCATCAGGAACACAAGGAATATCATATTTCAAATGTTCATTGGTCAAATTACCCATAGTAAGATCTCGATCGTATGTGGCACCATTTATGGATAGTAATGCCGCGTAGTGCATCTGCCACTTTAGACGTAGCCGTATTGGTTGTAACTTTGATTTTTAGCAAGGTTATACTTTCCACTAACTTCGTTGATTGGTGGTACCTCTGTATAATTTGCTTGATCCCTAATCTTTCCGGACATTGCTCAACAATCTTGTCCAATAAAATTGATGTTCATTGTCACCCATTGTGGCTGTTAAACACCGTATTTAGGAAAACTCACTTTCTGCTTCGGTGAGAGCAGTTATCCTTCATGCCTATCCATTGCTAAAGGCATACTACCATTAGGAATATTCTCAGATTATTGCAGCGTTCGAGTTGGTTGGCAAAATCCTGTGCGGTGAAGTAACTCTCCCTGTAGGAGTTTGTGTCCTCTTTCCAGGATATATTGTCGCAGATCAAACAGGACTGTACTTACTCCTTTTGCGTGCCATTTTCAGGATGCTCCCAACTTGGTGTAAGCAATTCCAGTTATGCTGGTTCAACATGCTAGCCCATGCCATTTTATTCATAGTCAGGTTAGCCGCAGGCGAATTTCCCTTTATTCCTGCTTTGTTACGCCACCGTCCTCATCATCTAGTCTTCACATTGCTCGTCTTCCACAGAAGAATCTCTGTATGAATCCAATACTTCCTCTCTAGCATCATGCCAACGCTCGCTTGTGATTTCACTACGTACATGGATGAAGTGTCAGCTGCAACGCAGTTTCAATGTGGCTACGCGGTCTGCAAAGGCATTGCCTTGTCCTATTTCTGTCAGTCACTTTCTAGTGCGCCACACTCATCATAGCAACTTCTTTGCGGTACAAGTGCAGTCAAGAGATTACGCACCACCTCTCCGTAGACATTGAGCTCGTATCCCATGGATGTAAGAAAGCCTCTTTCCAGCCAGTAGCCGAAATCATGAACCACTCCAAAAAGCATGTGCTAACCGTGCAAATGCCCACACACGTCAGTGCTAAGCTCACACGCTTCCTGTCAGCTCATCAGCTACATTGCTGAGCCGACTTCTGAGGCATGCTGCAGCCGTTTCACTGCTGTCCAAGCGTGGCAATTGCACGCAGCTGGTCGTGCCATCCGGTAACTTCCAGACAGGTCCATCAACCACTGCAGTTCCCTCATCTACATCTGGGAAGGGGGGCGTATCCAGCAAACTCGACGCGACTTTGTCTGCTCCCTCAGTAAGGCACATGCAATCGCGAGGTTCCTTCGACTCGAGACTCGAGCCCAGGATATGGCAAATAGCGTGCTGGGTTCAGTCGCACATCTCTGCAAGGTAACATGAGGTGCTAGTAGTGCTAGCGATCCTGTCAAACGAGCACTAGTTATGCTGAAGCCATTCAGTCTGATCTTCAAAAGTGCGGCATCTCACTGCACGGGAGTAATAGCAACGCTACCAGCTTCAGCGGGACAAACATCCATCCTTCACTCTGACGTATGGAGCACTGGCGGCGTCGCGCTGCACCGAATCGAAGCAACCCAGGTAATGCACGAGCAACAGGGTCAAGAACCGCAGAAGGCGTAGCACAAGGATCGCCAGCCTGTCCCCGTCTGTGCGTTACTAAATCTCGACACGCATGAGTCCTTCTTCCTCGTGGCATAGATGTGCAAGCCTTCGCGTAATCTCGGTGCGCCTAACACTGGTGCAGAGCAGCGCAGTTTGTTCCCACCCGACAAAGTGCATCTTGACATTCATCTGTCCATGCGAAGGGGGATCGGAGTGCCTTTAGTCAAAAGTGCTCAGCAAGTGGTTTAACAATGTGTGAAAACCCAATATCCATTGCCTGCAAAACGAAGCCAGACTCAACGAATGCACGGACATCTTCTCAGCGTGGAAGGTACTGGCGTCGCAAATTGCGTTGAATGCGATCTGGCGTCAGCGATCGGTCCCTCAGACAGAAGGTGTCCTAAATAGGTCACGTCTACAATATTGCAATTTCTTTCGTGATACTTTATGGTGGTGTGTGTAGTGAAGAAAGAAAGCAAGGGACAAAGTGCATTTCCTTTACACTGCTCAGGTGTATCGTTGCCAACAAGATGTCATTTATATATTGTATGAGAGCCACTTTAGTGCAGGGTAGAATCAAGCTGTCTCTTCAGTTTGACTGTAAATACGAGGACTCTTGTATAGCCTTGAGGAACTCTACAAAACGGATCTATTATTCAAAGTGAACCGAACAACATCGGCTATCAGGATAATAGAATCGAGAAGAAAGCGTTCTTTAGGGGATCAATTATAGAAAATGTATTTGCTGTTGAGGATCAGGCAATGTCAGTTATGTCAGATACTAGCAGGGTACTGTGGTACTACACTCTTACTTTCAAATCATATAAATCTATAGATCCTAGTGTCAGTATCTTTTTTTCAAATGTGAAGAATCGACTATTGCAAATATTGTAAGGAACTCTTCCACAACCCCCACCTTAATTAAGCTTTCTCATGTACAATACGTGTGAGTAGTTTCTTCTCCTTCTCGAGAAATTTTATACTGAGGCAGTTCTAATAAAGCGCCCTTTGACACTAATATGTACTGGTGGAATAACCATTTGTCCTAGCGATCAGTGATCCGAAGCAGCCCTGTGCTACTAGGAGTGAGGCTAGTGCAATGTCCTCTTTAATAATACAAGATCTCTACTCATAGGTAGTTGTCATTCAAAATAACCTTTGCATTCTTCCTGAGAACACCGTGATCGTAGCTCCTGAAATATTTAAGTATATCAAGACCTACATTATGTCTGTGTTTGGAGAAAGTAAACGGCTATGGAGCAGTAAACTTATCAATATCTAATGCAAGTGGTTGTGACAATGGGCTATGGGAAGGTGTTCCATCGAAACTTATCGATGTAATGGTTAAGCCAGACAGGGAGCCCTGGAACCACCTGTTTAGACAAGGCGCTACGAGTAGCTCCTGTACTGCCAGAAATCTGATTAGTAGAGCCCAAACATGTGTTGTAACATGTGACCCCTCTGATCTACTGGAACTTCAACTGATTCCTTACTCCCATCCTAGGCAATCCTATGCATAAAGCAGAATCTTGAAATCAGAGGGCACAATAGTCAGACATTTGATATTGGTCTTCTCATAAAAGTGTTAAACCCATCCTGCCTACTGTATTAGGATCAAACCGATCCCGATCATTCGCGCTCTCTAGGCCCTTGATATCCTGAACGATTTCTCATTTGTCCCCACTACTGTGAGATTCTGCTGAGCACGCAGTACTGGGACAATCAGGTGTCAATGTCCAAATTTCTTGGTGGCATGACACTGACTGCTAATAGATAAATTTGAACGCAGTATGGGAAGGAAAGGACGAACCATAAGATTCACTGTCCACCTCCTCTATCATTACTCTAGAAGTGACCATGTTTGAGCCAACATAACCTTGTTTTCAACTCTTTAGACTTTTGTCCTTTATTACTTTTGGTTTTTAATTTGTCATCATACTGGTTTATAGTTAAAAAGAGAAAAACCGGAGAAGATGTAGGTCCATGAACTCTCACTGGCCTTGCTTAATTAGCTGTTCTCTGGCAAAAAGGTTTACATATTTACGACAAACAGATGCCTACCCGTGTCATCTGTCAATGACTGGGCCACTAAAATCGTGGAATGCTTCTTCAAAGCGGGAAAAGCCTATCACTTTGCTTGCAAGACGCTAGCACTGTCCAATCTTATCTTTTGGGAATGATCGTCTTTAACTTAACTAATATAGCTTTCGGAAGATTTGGGAAATTAACTGATACGGTTTCTGTGCAGGTTCTCTATCTTCATCTAACCGCTTCAATCTTTTCCACAATGCTCCAAATGTCGCATTATCATCTATTTTACACAGTTCTAGTATCAGGTGGTAATATTAATCCAAACAAATCAATATCAGACAGAGTTTAAGAAGTACAAGAGCTGATTGTACCCTCAACTTCCTCATAAAAGGTTGCTGATTTTTTCGCGTGGGTCAGGCAATGCATTTTTTAAGGGCCAATGATCTGCTCTATTCCAAGGGAGTGTAAACCTAATTATAAATAAAGTACCTCGCATTAGTAGAAGTCTTATCATCCTTCTGTACCTGCCTTTTAGGGAGGAATATATAAAGGCGCGGCTTCCGCATGGTTCATATGAATTACAACATTCTTATCTGTTTCAGGAGTAGGAGGTCGCCATGCTGATCTGAGATGCTAGGTGCAGCTGCTTGCTGCCTTTTTCTCCTCTTGAAAGGGCTGCTTCAACACGCAGTTTAACGGTTACCTGATCGTGGTCATCACCTGGGAGAAGACAAAAGATCACAATTTACTGTTTGCAGTTAGTTGCTACATCATCGGGCTCCATTTCTACCGCATGCTCTCAAATCGCCATAACCCTGCAGCAAATGTATCGGGTAAAATATATTTGCTCCTTTCCTGCCATCTTTTTGGGATCATTATCTAAAAGTTCTGGCTGTGGTAGTACTACGAACGGCTTTACGCAGATCTATCAGATGCACGCTCAGTAGATAATACTGGAATCGAGTTTCGAGCTTTGTCCTGGTTTGAAAAGAGGTCCTCATCTGACTATGAGGAGCCGGAAGAAAAAATATACGGAGGTGGGTGAGAACGATCTAATAACAAGAAATCATCTTGCGGTTGTTGGGGATAGGATAAAGGGCTGCCTAACAGCGTATTGGCCAGTCACCTGTAAATGGCGTTCCCTATCTTCCCTCTCTTTAATTTCTCTCATCTCCTTGTTTTTTAACTCTAATGCTTTCGCATAAATGGTCTTTCGCTGTTCTTTGTCAATCAAGGCTTGTTCACGCTTCATTCGCTCACGCACTTCTTTCTCCCACATTCGCACACAATCAAACATATCTTGCCTAGTCTTTCGTTTAAACATACATTGTTCCACATACTGAATTTTTCGCAAATCAAATGACCCATACATAGGCCAACGCAACTCAGGATCTTTACTAGTATATTTGTTCCATAACGTGCAGTACATTATAGAAGAAATACCATACTTAATATACATATCCCTATTAGGCGTCCCCTCCGGGAGCTGGTTGTGCTTCGTCAAGTCTCAAATTGGTACCACTACAAAAGCAACACATCCTACGAAGTGTGCTGAAAACAGGCATGCCAAAAAATAGTGCAAAAGATGCAGTATTATAATCAAAGTAGCGCTTAAGGTACTTTTCGTACGTTGCGCTGTTCAAACAATTTTAAATAGAGAAAATTCTCCTCATTACCTGCCTATATGTATTGCAATACATATATAATTACAAAACAGATTCCACAATTGGCCAATCATACAAACAAAGCCACAGTAAGTGTTACTAAAACTACCTTACCAATCGAAGGCATCAAACCAACAGCAAGTGCCGCAAAGCGGCTCTTACCAATCAAATGGTGTCCAGGTTCCAACTGCCAAGTTCTCAAATCGACCAAATGGTCACTGCACGGCGAATCAACAGAAGAGATCTCAGTCAAGGACCGGCGCCGCCGGGATGGTCAGATCAGAAAGAAAGGAAAAGCGCCGTGGGTGCCAAGACTCTGGTCTCCTCAGGCAGCGATCGCGTCCAAAAGCGAGATTCCAATCCTTCGTCGCGACCAGTCCTTCGGGCATCCGAGTCGCTGATGAGTCCCACGTTGGAAGCGCCAATTTGTTGTAGTGAGCCTCAGCAAGGCCTACCAGTGCTTAGGGGTTCTCCCTTCTCTGCACAGAGTCCTCAGACACTTAGGAAGAAGTTGGCACAGAAACTGGAAATAGAAAAGACAGAGTTTATTAAACCTCATGAGGTGGAGCTAACATTCGCACATCACCCTTCAGTAATGCATGAAGTAGCACACTGAATGGAAGGATCCTGGTCCTTTCATACCCACACAGGGGCTCAAATGAAGGCGGTACTAACACAAATGCTGGTTTTAGTTACATATAAGGTCATACAGAGAATGCACAGTCGACAAGTGGGTGGAGCTAACAGTTTCTACTTTTAGTAGACACATCCTGACATTTATAAACTCGGAACAGCTGCAAGCTCAACTGAGCATGTGCAAAGCAAGAGGAACTAAATATAACTTGTCTCTAGGCAGATTTCAAGAGCAGTTGACAGGAAGGTAGGACAGAGCACATGGCGAGCACATGGTAGCACATGGCAGCCAAAATGGCTGCCAGAAATACAAAATGGATTCCACAAAGCAGACAATTTAGCCTCTAAATACAGGCTGTCTTCAGCTAATGCTTAACTTAAATGCTGCCAAATTACAACAGTGTCTCAGGGTTTAGGGCAGTGCAGTGGTGTTCGGGCAGTGTAGGGGGTCTTGCTGGGGGTAGTGTTTCAGGGTTTAGGGCAGTGCAGTGGTGTTCGGGCAGTGTAGGGGGTCATGCTGGGGGTGGTGTTTCAGGGTTTAGGGCAGTGCAGTGGTGTTCGGGCAGTGTAGGGGGTCATGCTGGGGCTGGTGTTTCAGGGTTTAGGGCAGTGCAGTGGTGTTCGGGCAATGTAGGCGGTCTTGCTGGGGCTGGTGTTTCAGAGTCTAGGGCAATGCAGTGGTGTTCGGGCAGTGTAGGGGGTCTTGCTGGGGCTGGTGTTTCAGGGTTTAGGGCAGTGCAGTCATGTTCGGGCAGTGTAGGGGGTCGTGCTGGGGGTGGTGTTTCAGGGTTTAGGGCAGTGCAGTGGTGTTCGGGCAGTGTAGGGGGTCGTGCTGGGGCTAGTGTTTCAGGGTTTAGGGCAGAGCAATGGTGCTCCGGCAGTGTAGGGGGTTGTGCTGGGGGTGATGTTTCAGGGTTTAGGGCAGTGCAGTGGTGTTAGGGCAGTGTGGAGGGTCGTGCTGGGGGTGGTGTTTCAGGGTTTAGGGCAGTGCAGTGGTGTTCCGGCAGTGTAGGGGGTCGTGCAGGGGGTGGTGTTTCAGGGTTTAGTGCAGTGGTGTTCGGGCAGTGTAGGGGGTCGTGCTGGGGTGGTGTTTCAGGGTTTAGGGCAGTGCAGTAGTGTTTGGGCAGTGTAGGGGGTCGTGCAGGGGTGGTGTTTCAGGGTTCAGGGCAGTGCAGTGGTGTTCGGCCAGTGTAGGTAGTCTTGCTGGGGGTGGTGTTTCAGGGTTTAGGGCAGTGCAGTAGTTTTCGGGCAGTGTAGGCGGTCGTGCTGGGGCTGGTGTTTCAGGGTTTAGGGCAGTGCAGTGGTGTTCGGGCAGTGTACGGGGTTGTGCTGGGGCTGGTGTTTCAGGGTTTAGGGCAGAACAGTGGTGTGCGGGCAGTGTACGGGGTTGTGCTGGGGCTGGTGTTTCAGGGTTTAGGGCAGTGCAGTGGTGTTCGGGCAGTGTAGGGGGTCGTGCTGGGGGTGGTGTTTCAGGGTTTAGGGCAGTGCAGTGGTGTTCGGGCAGTGTAGGGGGTCGTGCTGGGGCTGGTGTTTCAGGGTTTTGGGCAGAGCAGTGGTGTTCGGGCAGTGAAGGGGGTCGTGCTGGGGGTGGTGTTTCAGGGTTTAGGGCAGTGCAGTGGTGTTCGGGCAGTGTAGGGGGTCTTGCTGGGGTGGTGTTTCAGGGTTTAGGGCAGTGCAGTGGTGTTCGGGCAGTGTAGGGGGTCTTGCTGGGGGTGGTGTTTCAGGGTTTAGGGCAGTGGTGTTCGAGCAGTGTAGGGGTCTTGCTGGGGGTGATGTTTCAGGGTTTAGGGCAGTGCAGTGGTGTTCGGGTAGTGTAGGGGGTCTTGCTGGGGGTAGTGTTTCAGGGTTTAGGGCGGTGCACTGGTGTTTGTGCAGTGTAGGGGGTTGTGCTGGGGGTGGTGTTTCAGGGTTTAGGGCAGTGCAGTAGTGTTCGGGCAGTGTAGGGGGTCGTGCAGGGGGTGGTGTTTCAGGGTTTAGGGCAGTGCAGTGGTGTTCTGGCAGTGTATGGGGTCATGCTGGGGGTGGGGTTTCAGGGTTTAGGGCAGTACAGTGGTGTTCGGGCAGTGTAGGGGGTCATGCAGGGGGTGGGGTTTCAGGGTTTAGGGCAGTGCAGTGGTGTTCGGGCAGTGTAGGGGGTCATGCTGGGGCTGGTGTTTCAGGGTTTAGGGCAGTGCAGTGGTGTTCGGGCACTGTAGGGGGTCTTGCTGGGGGTGGTGTTTCAGGGTTTAGGGCAGTGGTGTTCAGGCAGTGTAGGGGGTCTTGCTGGGGGTGATGTTTCAGGGTTTAGGGCAGTGCAGTGGTGTTCGGGCAGTGTAGGGGGTCTTGCTGGGGGTAGAGTTTCAGGGTTTAGGGCAGTGCAGTGGTGTTCGTGCAGTATAGGGGGTCGTGCTGGGGATGGTGTTTCTGGGTTTAGGGCAGTGCAGTAGTGTTCGAGCAGTGTAGGGGTTGTGCAGGGGGTGGTGTTTCAGGGTTTAGGGCAGTGCAGTGGTGTTCGGACAGTGTAGGGGGTCGCGCTGGGGGTGGTGTTTCAGGGTTTAGGGCAGTGCAGTGGTGTTCGGGCAGTGTAGGGGGTCATGCACGGGGTGGTGTTTCAGGGTTTAGGGCAGTGCAGTGGTGTTCGGGCAGTGTAGGGTGTTGTGCTGGGGCTGGTGTTTCAGGGTTCAGGGCAGTGCAGTGGTGTTCAGGCAGTGTAGGGGGTCGTGCTGAGGCTGGTGTTTCACGGTTTAGGGCAGTGCAGTGGTGTTCGGGCAGTGTAGGGGGTCGTGCTGGGGCTGGTGTTTCAGGGTTTAGGGCAGTGCAGTGGTGTTCGGGCAGTGTAGGGGGTCGTGCAGGGGCTGGTGTTTCAGGCTTTTGGGCAGAGTAGTGGTGTTCGGGCAGTGTACGGGGTCATGCTGGGGGTAGCGTTTCAGGGTTTAGGGCAGTGCAGTGGTGTTCGGGCAGTGTAGGGGTCGTGCTGGGGGTGGTGTCTCAGGGTTTAGGGCAGTGCAGTGGTGTTCGGGCAGTGTAGGGGGTCTTGCTGGGGGTAGTGTTTCAGGGTTTAGGGCAGTGCAGTGGTGTTCGGGCAGTGTAGGGGGTCATGCTGGGGGTGGTGTTTCAGGGTTTAGGGCAGTGCAGTGGTGTTCGGGCAGTGTAGGGGGTCGTGAAGGGGGTGGTGTTTCAGGGTTTAGGGCAGTGCAGTGGTGTTCGGGCAGTGTAGGGGGTCATGCTGTGGGTAGTGTTTTAGGGTTTAGGGTAGTGCAGAGGTGCTTGTGTAGTGTAGGGGGTCATGCTGGGGGTAGTGTTTTAGGGTTTAGGGTAGTGCAGTGGTGTTTGTGTAGTGTAGGGGGTCATGTTTTAGGGTAGTGCAGTGGTGTTTGGGTAGTGTAGGGGTCATGCTGGGGGTAGTGTTTTAGGATTTAGGTTAGTGCAGTGGTGTTTGGGTAGTGTAGGGGTCGTGCTGGGGGTAGTGTTTTAGGGTTTAGGGTAGTGCAGTGGTGTTTGGGTAGTGTAGGGAGTCGTGCTGGGGGTAGTGTTTTAGGGTTTAGTATAGTGCAGTGGTGCTCGTGTAGTGTAGGGGGTCGTGCTGGGGGTAGTGTTTTAGGGTTTAGGGTAGTGCAGTGGTGTTTGTGTAGTATAGGGGGTCATGTTTTAGGGTAGTGCAGTGGTGTTTGGGTAGTGTAGGGGGTCGTGCTGGCGGTAGTGTTTTAGGATTTAGGTTAGTGCAGTGGTGTTTGGGTAGTGTAGGGGGTCGTGCTGGGGGTAGTGTTTTAGGGTTTAGGATAGTGCAGTGGTGCTTGTGTAGTGTAGGGGGTCGTGCTGGGGATAGTGTTTTAGGGTTTAAGGTAGTGCAGTGGTGTTTTTGTAGTGTAGGGGGGTCATGTTTTAAGATGCAATGCTTCAATACCTGACCAGTCTGCACTACATAAAACTGCAAAAAAACTAAAAATAAAAAGTGTTTTGCACACTTTTGTCATTGGGCTATATGTGGGCTACATCTGGGTAATATTTGTACTACATTTGGGCTCTTTTTTCACTGGTGGCCATCTTGGAAGACTTCTTTGTTATGAAGTTTCCTAATTTCTTCATTTACTGCAGTCTCCTCAGTAGGAAATGCTTTCAGTTTTTTACTTTGATTCCATCAAGAAGGCATTCAGATGTGTCTCACATCTGCCATAAATTCAGAATGTTAGCACTCTAGTTGCTCATTAGATCACTGGAGTAAAGCTACTGCTCACCAGGGAGTTAACTGGTAGTCTGCTGCTGGTATTGAAAGTGATTGTTTCAGTCTGCATGTCAGAATTTTCTAATGAAATAGAAGAGGATTTGAGATCTCACTTAAAACATGCCCTAATTTTTCTTTCTGCAGCACTAACCATAATTTCTATTTAAAAAAAAACCCTCATTTTGTTCCTTTTTAAATTAAATGTTTTAAGTGTTACCGGTTTATTCCAATCAAGATGGCTTCAGGTGTGCCATACCTTTGTCATAAGTAAGGCTGTTAGCGCTCTAGTTGTTCTTTAGAACACTCTGGGAAGCTGCAGTAGAACACAAAGGCATCAACTGGCAGGCTGCTCCTGTTGACATATAACAGGAAGATATTTGAGATCACACTTGAAATATGTCCTAATTTTTCTTTCTACAGCACTAACCATAATTTCTATGACAAAATGAACCCCATCATTTTGTTCCTTTTTAAATTAAATGTTTTAAGTGTTACCAGTTTATTCCAATCAAGATGGCTTCAGGTGTGCCATACTTTTGTCATAAGTAAGGCTGTTAGCACTCTAGTTGTTCTTTAGAACACTCTGGGAAGCTGCAGTAGAACACAAAGGCATCAACTGGCAGGCTGCTCCTGTTGAAATATAACAGGAAGATATTTGAGATCACACTTGAAACATGTCCTAATTTTTCTTTCTACAGCACTAACCATAATTTCTATGACAAAATGAACCTCATCATTTTGTTCCTTTTTAAATTAAATTGTTTAAGTATTACCAGTTTATTCCAATCAAGATGGCTTCAGGTGTGCCATACTTTTGTCATAAGTAAGGCTGTTAGCACTCTAGTTGTTCTTTAGAACACTCTGGGAAGCTGCAGTAGAACACAAAGGAATCAACTGACAGTCTCTGCCCTTGTTGGATGTACATGTTTTACTGAGAATGTCAGACTTCATTCTCACATGAGTGAGAAAGATAATGTGAATTTACAGAAAATATGCTCTCATTTTAGCTTCTGGAGCACCTTCCAAACCTCCATGGGACAAGCATGAGAAAATAGTGTTCTCTCAAACATGATTCATGATATCCCAGCAGAAGGTTTTTCACATGGTAAAATCACCTTAGAATACACCACAATTCCTAAAATTAGTATGGTACCATCAACAAATAAATTCTAATGTAACTAAAGCCTGTTATCACCCTTTATAGTTCTCCTTTTGGTGACCCTCAAAATCTTCTATTCACTACAATGCATTTCAATGAGGTACTATCATTTATATTGGTCCCAAGATGGCTGCCAGCAATTCCAGGATGAAGTGCTGACAGCCAATCAGATCTCACGATGACATGTGTGGTTAGGCTCCGCCCAGATATATATGTGACTTTACTTTTGATTTTCTCAGGAACTACTGAACGGATTTACACCATTTAAGCAAAAGGCACGACACTGAACCAAGGGCTACCTCTTTGCCAAATTTGGTGTAATTCCGTTCAGCAGTTCGGGCTGTAGCTGCGACTAAAGGTTCCTATGGAAAAATGAATGGGGAAAACGCGTTTTGGGACCCCCTTTTTTCTCGGCCCCCGCTTGATGTATCACCCCGAGACTTTCAGGATAGGAGCGGACCGGAGCGCCCCAACAAGTTGGAAACTTTCGCGAAGATTCGTCAACCTGCACCAACGTTATTTCAAATAGAATGTCGCGGATTTCCTGTGGATAATAGGTTTTAACTATAACTATCTACTGGCGACCGCCAGTAGATAATACCAAACGCCCTTGCGCTCATGTAAGCACTCAATGCTGTCCTCACCTTACAGTAGTCTTTGCCTCATGCAGCTCGCTCTCATTCAGTCCAAAACTGCTTCCATGCTCGACGCGTTTCGAGGAACCACACCTCTTAGTCATGAGCTTGAATCACAAAGGCACAGACAAAATCACCTGTTTGTTCGTTAATTTATTTGGTGGAACCGCCTTTAGTGGGGGTGGCTGACACTAGTTGTCTTCCAGCATGTTGTCTGATATATATATATATATATATATATATATATATATATATATATGAGAGAAAGTATGCGTTAGTATCTGTATGAATAAGTGATGTGGTGTGTGTATAATTGTATAGGTGAGTAAATGGGAGTGTGATTGATTCTTAGCATGTGTGAGTAACAGCATGGATGAGTGGCGGTGTGTGAGTGTCTGTATAGGTATATGAATGCATAGGATAGTGTTGTATTGATGAGTGACTGCATGTATGAGTGATCGTTTGGATGAATGAGTAGATGTGTGTATAGACCTAGGAATCAATGAGTGCGTATGTAGTAACTGGAATTGGTGTGTCAATGATTTAGAAAATGGTAGTCTGTATTTTACAGTGGGTGTATCAAAGGTTATATTAGAGTGTGAGGAGGTGCATCAGATTTTCACGTGGATGATGTCTCAGTGATGTCATCAGTGATGTCATTTGAGATGTCATCAGTGATGTCATCAGTGATGTCACTGACCAGGTCATGAATGATGTAATATGTGACGTCATGAGCAGTGCATTGCGGGTGCGCGAGTTGTAGTTAGCTCAACTAACTATAACGGTGGAATTTCTATGGTTTTGTAAGAGTGAAATGTCCAGCTAACTATAACATCCCTGAAACCTATGGTTTTTTCAGTGAATTTCTAAGGTTTTTTAAATGCTAATTTCTAACTATAACGTACCTGAAACCTATGGTTTTTTCAGTGAATTTCAATGTTTTTTTAAATGCTAATTTCTAACTATGACATCCCTATTAAGTCCCCTTGAATCCTGTAGGTCCCTGGTGGCCAAGTAGCCCACCAGGTACATCCAGTAAGCGCCACAGACCTGCGTTTCAGTCAGACCCTCAGGATTCAAGGGGACTTAATCCCCCAAATTACAACGCACCACAGGGCGCGTTTGCACACTTGTTACATCAGGCCCCGCCCCCTCCCTTCACCAATGTGCAAACACGCCCCCTGGCGCGTTTTAAGTTGGGGAATTAATTCTCCTTCAATGGTGAGGATCCCTGGGGGCCAACTAGCCCACCAGGTACCTCCAGTAAGCGCCACAGAGCTGCGTTGTAGAGTGGTGTAAAAAGGGGCGTGGCCTTGGACCACCTCTCTGCAACACAGCTCCCTGGCGCATACTGGAGGTACCTGGTGGGCTACTTGGCCTCCAGGGAACCTCAGTATTCAAGCGGAATTAGTTCCCCATCTTACAATGTGCCAGGGGGCGTGTTTGCAGAGTGCTGCAGGGAGGGGGCGGGGCATTTATTTTTGTTTTGTTTTTCAGAAGTGGGGCTGTGTGGCCCCCCTTATTTTCCCTTTTTTGTGGCCCAGGGGCCTGACCCTTTTTTTTTTTTTTTTAAACGGGAAGGGGCCGCGTGGTCCACCTCCCTGAGGCCGATTTCTGCCCCGGGGACCCCATTCCCCGGGGCATAGTCATATATATATATATTTTTTTTAATTTAGAAAGGAGGGGGGCCACGTGGCCCCCCTCCTGAGGCCTCTGTTAGCCCCGGGGACCCCATCCCCGGGGCTCTGCCTCATTTTGTTTTGTTTTTTTACATTTTATTGGGGAGGGGGGCAGCGTGGCCCCCCTCCCAGGCCACTCCTGGCCCTGGGGACCCCATCCCCCGGGGCCTGGCCTCTCCATTGGGGACCGTGGGGGGGTCCCCAATGCCCCCACAGTCCCGCCGGCTCCCCGTGTCCTGCGGGAGCCAGCATTGCTTTTCCACATGGGGAGCTGCTGACATGCAGCTCTCCATGTGGAAAGCAATCTGCTTTGGATTTTGAAGCGAGGCAGTGTTACCTGCTCTCGCTCAAAAACCAGCAGAGTTTGCTATGGCAGGGTGGGAGCCGCACGGCTCCCACCCTGACATAGCAAACAGCAGTGTCCCGGGTGGGTACTCCCGGGACACTGCAGGAGCTGGCCCTGGGGGATGGTGGTCCCCAGGGCCATCACTGGCTCCACGAGAGGGGCCGCGCGGCCCCCTCCCTTCAATTAGAAAGCCCCTGGGAGGTGGTGGTCCCCGGGGCTCGGGGGTCCATAATGGACCCTGAATTTACATAATTATTTCCCCGGGGAGGTGGCGGTCCCCAGGGCATGTGGGGGGCTTGAGCCCCCCCACACAGGTTTATTTATTTTTTAATAAAAGCCCGTGGGTTTCAACACATTAAAAAGGAAGCCCCGGGGATGGCGGTCCCCAGGGCTGCAGGAGGTCCGAGTGCCCTCCTGCACATTATTTAAAGCAAGCCCCAGGGAGTGGTGGTCCCCGGGGCTATGGGAGGGCTGAGTGCCCTCCCACACATTATTTAAAGCAAGCCCCGGGGGGGTGTCGGGGGGTGTCAGTCCCCGGGGCTACAGGGGCTCCCTTGGGCCCCCGCATATATTTTTTGGCAATGCCCCCGGGACCTGGCCCACCCGGGGGCCTTAATTAAATGAAGCACGGGAGCCCGTCTTTCATTTTTTTTTTTTAAATTAGCGGGATTCGCGACCCCTGCGCGAATTGCGCCGAAATTTTAAAAAATAAATGCTTTTTTTGGCCCTGGAGGTCCTTGTGGGACCCCCTGAGCAGGCCTAGGGAGTCAGGGTGTTTCTACCCTGCCCCCTTTTCTTGTTTTTCAGGCTTTTTTTACTGTTTTCTTGCAACTCTGTTTGGCTGCCAACACTTCCTGGTTTGGAGTGTTGACAGCCAATTAGAATAAAGCTTGTGGTCGGGAGGGTTCGCGGATCCACCGCGCCTCTAGATATCGTTCTTTTTATTTTTTGAATTTCTCAGCAACTACTTAATGGATTTACACCATTTTTAAAAAGGTCGCTTTCTGAGCCAAGCAGTACCTTTCTTGCCAAATTTGGTGTAATTCCTGTTCAGCAGTTCGGGCTGTAGCCTTGGATAAAGTTTCCTATGGGAAATTGATTTTTTGACTCTTATTTTTTTAAATTTCTCAGCAACTACCGAACGGATTTACACCATTTAAAAAAAAGGTCGCTTTCTGAACCAAGAGCTACCTTTTTGCCAAATTTCATGTAATTTCGTTCAGCAGGTATGGCTGTAGCCCTGGCTAAAATTTCCTATGGAAATTAACATGAAGAAAACACTTTTTGGGACCCCCTTTTTTCTCAGCCCCCACTTGACAAATCAGCCCCAAACTTTCAGGATAAGAGCTGACCTGGATGAAACATTTTTTTGGACAATTTTGCGAAGATTCGTCAAACGGTGCCAAAATTATTGGCAAAACAAAAAACGCATTTCCTATGGAAACTAGGGGGCATATTAGCAACAAGTTGCGATAATTATCGCAAACCGCACTTAGCGCGTTTTATTTTATCGCCGCTTATCGCTGGATTCTATCGCGGAGATAACACGTTATTAGCAATGTTTATCTCCAATGCGATAAAATATCCAGCGATAGCGGCGAATTCCAGCAATTACAAGAGAATTCCAGCGATAAATTCCCATCGCGAAGGAAAATCTCGCTAATAGGCAGGTGGGGACTTAACCATAGAATCCACCTCCCATAGACTATAATGGGTAAGTCAGGTTTCTACCAGGTGTAAAAATCCAGCGCTAATCGTGGGTAGCGCGCGTTTTTCTATCGCTTCGCGGGCATTGCTAATAGGCGATAGGTATGTTAGCGACTGCTTTCAGTCGCTGTTAGGTTGGGAACGCCTCCTTTGCATGTCATTAGCGATAAATATTGCTGACAAGCAAAGCGGCACCCAAACCAGTCGCTATCACCTGGAAGCTGTCGCTAACACCTGTTAGCGACAGCTTGCTGATAGGGCGATAAAAAAATCGCCGCTTTGGCGGCAAAAAGTGCCTCTAAAGTGGCGATAAAGCCCTTGCTAATATGCCCCCCGGTTCTAACTATAACTACCTACTGGCGACTGCCAGTAGGTAATATATATATAAATATTTAAACGTTTTCGATCCTTCCAGACCGCCGGGGACCCAAGAAACCTGGCGCACACGCCGGCGGAGCACACAGACAATTAAATCACTTTCAAGCCACAAAGATCCGTGCGCTCTCAGGACGTATATATATATATATTCACAAGCAAACCTCCGATCACAGGAGCCCCCAACCCTACAGGGTGGCCTTGTAACAATGGGCACGGAGACGCCCATCCATTCCCCTCAAAAAACAACAGCGAGGCCCATTACCGGAGTGAAAAGCGTTTAATCACAGGTAAGGTAGCGCTTGGAATTCTCCATTGTCCTTACGCGTTTCAGCAGTAGTGCTGCCTTGGTCACAGGAGGAGAAACAAACAATGTCCCATACGTGAATGCACACCTTTTAAAACTCAAAAAGTCACGTGACTGATATTTTAGAATACAGTTCCCACAATGCCTCGTACTTGTAGTCAAAATTTCACTACTGGAGTCGCAATGGTTCCTAGTTCACTTTGAATTACACAGTTTGTTTCCAAAGTCCAGGAAAAGTTTAAAATGGCTTTTAGTTGTCAGTCAAGTGATCGTTGTTACCTTCGCAGATGCTTGGTGTTTATATTAGCCTGTGACAACACCTTGCTCTGGCACGATCAGAACAGGGAAATTCTCCATTCTGAAACCCTTCCTCTTTCGCTGCAACTTCATTATATTAGCATTCCCTTGTTTAGGTATGCAACGTCGAGTGGGTCATGCTCCAGATTACAAATTCACAAGCACATCTCCGATCACAGGAGCCCCCAACCCTACAGGGCGGCCTCGTAACAATGGGCATGGAGACGCCCATCCATTCACCTCAGAAAACAAGAGCGAGGCCCATTACCGGAGTGAAAAGCGTTTAATCACAGGTAAGGTAGCGCTTGGAATTCTCCATTGTCCTTACGCGTTTCGGCAGTAGTGCTGCCTTGGTCACAGGAGGAGAAACAAACAATGTCCCATACGTGAATGCACACCTTTTAAAACTCAAAAAGTCACATGACTGATATTTTAGAATACAGTTCCCACTATGCCTCATGCTTGTAGTCAAAATTTCACTGCTAGAATCCCAATGGTTCCTAGTTCACTTTGAATTACACAGTTCGTTTCCAAAGTGCAGGCAAAGTTTAAAATGGCTTTTAGTTGTCAGTCAAGTGATCGTTGTTACCTTCGCAGATGCTTGGTGTTTCCAGTAGCCTGTGACAACGCCTTGCTCTGGCACGATCAGAACAGGGAAATTCCCCATTCTGAATCCCTTCATCTTTCGCTGCAACTTCACTACATTAGCATTCCCTTGTTTAGGTATGCAGCGTCGAGTGGGTCATGCTCCAGATTACAAATTCACAAGCAAACCTCCGATCACAGGATCCCCCAACCCTACAGGGCAGCCTCGTAACAATGGGCACAGAGACGCCCATCCATTCACCTTAGAAAATAACAGCAAGGCCCATTACCGGAGTAAAAAGCGTTTAATCACAGGTAAGGTAGCACTTGGAATTCTCCATTGTCCTTATGCGTTTCGGCAGTAGTGCTGCCTTGGTCAAAGGAGGATAAACAAACAATGTCCCATACTTGAATGCGCACCTTTTAAAACTCAAAAAGTCACGTGACTGATATTTTAGAATACAGTTCCCACAATGCCTCATACTTGTAGTCAAAATTTCACTGCTGGAATCCCAATGGTTCCTAGTTCACTTTGAATTACACAGTTTGTTTCCAAAGTGCAGGCAAAGTTTAAAATGGCTTTTAGTTGTCAGTCAAATGATCTTTGTTACCTTCGCAGATGTGATTAAACGCTTTTCACTCCGCTAAGGGGCCTCGCTGTTGTTTTCTGAAGTGAATGGATAGGTGTCTCTGTGCCCATTGTTACGAGGCAGCCCTCTAGGGTTGGGCGCTCCTGTGATCGGAGGTTTGCTTGTGAATTTGTAATCTGGAGCATGACCCACTCAACACTGCATACCTAAACAAGGGAATGCTAATGTAGTGTAGTTGCAGCGAAAGAGGAAGGGATTCAGAATGGGGAATTTCCCTGTTCTGATCGTGGCGGAGCAAGGCGTTGTCAAAGGCTACTGGAAACACCAAGCATCTGCGAAGGTAACAACGATCACTTGACTGACAACTAAAAGCCATTTTAAACTTTGCCTGGACTTTGGAAACGAACTGTGTAATTCAAAGTGAACTAGGAACCATTGCGACTCCAGTAGTGAAATTTTGACTACAAGTACGAGGCATTGTGGGAACTGTATTCTAAAATATCAGTCACGTGACTTTTGAGTTTTAAAAGGTGCGCATTCACGTATGGGACATAGTTTGTTTCTCCTCCTGTGACCAAGGCAGCACTACTGCCGAAACGCGTAAGGACAATGGAGAATTCCAAGCGCTACCTTACCTGTGATTAAACGCTTTTCACTCCGGTAATGGGCCTCGCTGTTGTTTTCTGAGGTGAATGGATGGGCGTCTCCGTGCCCATTATTACAAGGCCACCCTGTAGGGTTGGGGGCTCCTGTGATCGGAGGTTTGCTTGTTAATTTGTAATCTGGAGCATGACCCACTCGACGCTGCATACCTAAACAAGGGAATGCTAATGTAGTAAAGTTTCAGCGAAAGAGGAAGGGATTCAGAATGGGGAATTTCCCTGTTCTGATCGTGCCGGAGCAAGGCGTTGTCACAAGCTACTGGAAACACCAAGCATCTGCGAAGGTAACAATGATCACTTGACTGACAACTAAAAGCCATTTTAAACTTTGCCTGCACTTTGGAAACATACTGTGTAATTCAAAGTGAACTAGGAACCATTGGGATTCCAGCAGTGAAATTTTTACTACAAGTACGAGGCATTGTGGGAACTGTATTCTAAAATATAAGTCACGTGACTTTTTGAGTTTTAAAAAGTGCGCATTCACGTATGGGCCATTGTTTGTTTCTCCTCCTGTGACCAGGGCTGCACTACTGCCGAAACGCGTAAGTACAGTGGAGAATTCCAAGCGCTAACTTACCTGTGATTAAACGCTTTTCACTCCGGTAATGGGCCTCGCTGTTGTTTTCTGAGATATATATATATATATATATATATATATATATATATATATATATATATAACTAATCCTGGCAACATCCTTAGACAGGCACCAACTCCGTGAGAATTTGGCACAGAAATTTTATTTTCAACAAGAACCCTGACGCGTTTCGACAGCGAGCCGCCTTGATCACTATATATATATATATATATGTATATATATATATATATAAAAACAATACCCTTTCAGGCAGAGAGTGACGCATAAATTATGTAAAACAGAAGCAGAGATCTCTGGGTAGTTCTTAAGTTTAGGTGGAAAGCAGCTCCTGTATAGAGCACTTTCAGCACCAGCGACACTCTAGAACTGCTCACCTCAAATGTCTGCTTTTCTATCAAAGTCTTTAAGCATAGGATTAGCACAGTGCCATCCATGCCAAGATAGAAAGGGACAAAGTCTTTTGACATATATATATATATATATATATACATATATATATATATATATATATATATATATATATATATATATATATATATATATATACCTACTGGCGGTTGGCAGTAGGCAGTTATAGTTAGGACATTGCTTCTATTCAAAAAGCATTTTTTCTTTTGCCAATATCTTTGGCGCCGTTTGACGAATCTTTGCAAAATTTTCAAAACTAATGGCCTGCTAAGGTCAACTCCAGTTTTGAAAGTTTTGGGGTGATTCATCAAGCGGGGGCCGAGAATAAAGGGGGGTCCCAAAACGCATTTTCTCTATGTTAATTTCTGTAGGAAACTTTAGACAAGGCTACAGCCCGAACTGCTGAGCAGAATGACACCAAATTTGGCAAAAAGGTAGCTCTTGGTTCAGAAAGCAACCTTTTTTCTAAATGGTGTAAATCCATTCAGTAGTTCCTGAGAAATTCATATATAAATAATTATTAATATTTGGTGACCGCGGTGGACCCGCGAACCCTCCCGATCATGAGCTGACCTCTGATTGGCTGCCAACACTTCAAACTAGGAAATGTTGGCAGCCATCTTGTGACTCGATTGAAAAGGTGGGCCAGGTCCCGGGGGCAATGTTTGATTATGTAGCAGGGGCCCTGCAGGGCCCCTGCTGCCCAGGGACTGTCACCTCCCTAAGGCTATACTCATTTAAATGCGGGGCACACGATCCCCGCAGCCCCAGGGACTGCCACATCCATGGGGCTTTCTTTAAGTAAAATGCATGGGGGGGTTCTGCCCCTCACACTGCCCCGGGGACCGCCACCTCCCCGGGGTTTTCATATTTAATTGCAGGTGGAGCCTCACACCTCCCCCACAACCCCGGGGGCCATCACATTTCTGGGGCTTTTAAAAAAATTAATAAAGTGTGTGGGGGCTCCTGCCCCCCTACACTGCCATGGGGACCACCACCTCCCTGGGGCTTTAATTAATTAAGGCTGGGGGGCCTCACAGGCTCCCCCAAGCCCCAGGGACCACCACCTCCCTGGGGCTTACTTTCAAAACAAAGTGTGGGGGGCTCAAGCCCCCCCACACTGCCCCAGGGACAACCACCTCCCAGGGCACTAATTATTCAAATATGAGGTCTGTTGTGGACCCCCAGCCCCGGGGACCACCACCTCCATGGGCTACACACTTGTTGGAGGGGGGCCGTGCAGCCCCCCTTGTGAGCACGGCTCCCCTCATGGAGCCCTCCAGGGCTGGCTCCAGCAATGTCCCAGGGTGCCCACCCCCAGGACATTGCAGTTTGCTATGGCAGGGCGGGAGCACTGCTCCCACCCTGTCATAGCAAACTTTTGCTTCACTTCATGGAAGCGAGAGCAGAAAAACTGCTCTTGCTTCCATGATGCAAAGCAGATTTGCTTTTGGGCAAAGGGAGCTGCATGTTTGCAGCTCCCTTTGCCCAAAAGCAATTCCGGCTCCCGCAGGAGGTGGGGAGCCGGCAGGAACCACGGGGCATTAGGGCTCCCCTGCTGTCCCCAACGTGAGGCCAAGACCCAGGGGATGGGGTCCCCAGGGCTAAAATTCATTTTTTTTTTCTCTCATCATAGGAGTCGCAACCGCATCGCTGCTCTCAGCATAGCCCCCCAGTGTAACGTCACGGGGGATTCACGGATCTACCTTAAATAAATAATTTTATATTATTTAATTCAGAAGGTAGTGTCGCATTTGTGAACTTTTTTATAGAATTAGTGAGATTGAAGTTAATAATCACATTAAATTTGATAGAGTTAGTGATTATATGAAAAAACTAAAAATAAAAGTTAAACTTGAAAAGTGCATTGTGTTGTGGGATATTGAATTTGTGCTTTTGTTTTGTGGATTCGCGACGGGTTCATGAATCCATAAAAAATGTAAAAAGAGTATGTATGTTAAAAAAAAATAAGATTCACTGTTGGGTTATAGGGTGGCTCTAAAAAGAGCCCTTGTTTTCATTATGACTTTGTTGGAGCTACAAGTAAGTGTGGATGCACAGCTTAAGGTTGTTCAGAAACACTCTTCTCCCTTCATCTGTGAAGTGAACTCCATCACTTCTGTAGATGTGATGCATATCAAAACGTACGTTGTTGTAATAGATGCAGCCCATCTTATGGTCTCTGAGGTAAGCAGAAACAGCTTTATTGACATTCTTCCTAGCTTTCTCAATCTGTGGACAGAATTGATTTGACCACTTCCATTTCTGTCTTTGGCATATATTAGAGTATATAAAGACAGTTTGAGGCAAAAGCAACATCAATTGTGCAAAGGTATCCTTCATTAGGATTTCCAGACCTACCCCAGTCAATGTGCCTAGGTCATTGCCACCACAGTGCACAATCATGAGGTTAGGGAGTTGGAGATGCAAAAAGGTTTTAACCAAAGGCGTCAATTCTGCCACTTTAATCCTCTTTGTGCAATCCATTTAATATCCACATTTTACAAACCTAGGTCTTTGCCAATACCTCTATGTTCAGCATACCTTTTGCACCAGAAAACAAAGCTGTGCCCTACAATCCATAATGTAAGCATCTTGAAAGGATGTCTGGAAGGAATAAAAAGATGTCTGTAGCTGAGGTAGTCAGTTGGTAGAATGAGAGGTATCCAAAATGGTGGAGAAGATGCTGTTTTTTATAAAGCCGATAAGTGATTGACTGTTCATCATAATTGTGCACTCAAAAATAAGATGCATGTTACTTTCCTGAAGAAGCATGTTTCTGATTGGTTATTAAAAAATGTTTGAAAGGTACAGTAGATAGGATAAGGTAATATTTTGCAAAAGTCAACCACACCTGCTATTTGCATTTGTAAGCTACTGTGCTGAACTTGAAAATATGGTGAACTTGTGACCTGCCAGTACAGTTGAATGTTGCAGAAACTGTTAGTATGGAAACTGGGATAAAGGAGAATGGGGAAAGGGTTGAAAGTTAACTGTGGATTTAAAATGTGAAATGGTAACTTATATATAAGTGATATGTTACTATATTAAGTTTTTCTAAGTGAGTATTATATGTAGAAGGTTTTTGAACTCCCGTAAGGGTTTGCGGCTCCATCGCAATGCTACACTGTGTCACCGCGGTAGAGTGGCGACTCCAGAAAAATACAGAACCAGTTTGGGCAGTTTTAGAAGACAGTTAAAAAGGGTTGAGATGTCTAACCAATAGAATTGTGTTTCACAATTTGAAATAATGTAGGACGCAATGTGATCTGTTACTTATATTTCTTTGTGTGCAGAAAGAGAGGGAAAGCTTGCCATTACAGGTTTTACGTTGTTGAGAGTGGTGCATTACATTTATTGTGTGGGAGAGAAAATCTTTTATGAGTTTCTGATTCTGCATTTTCTGCAATACTATTTGAAAGGTGAGTTACAAATTTGTAAAGGTGTGTAATGTATTATGCAGTAGTGCTTTACTGTTTGTAGTGATATTTTTAGATTTGAAAAGCTTCAGGTCTTTTGTGATTTTCATTGAGCTCCTAGTCAGTTCCCGCCCCACCCCCTGCCCCAGCCCCACTCCAGCCTCCACCTCTACTCCTGCCCCCCTCCCCTACATAATGGCGACCGCTGCTGGGGAGCACGTGTAAAGCCTTGACCTCCGGTCCAGGCAGCACTCTCCCCGGCAGCTCTGCCGATTGATCACTTGCCAGCAGTCCGTCAGTAGCAGAGTTCGAGCCTCGCGCCCACCTCTGCTTCAGGTCTTTTGTGATTTTCATTGAGCTGTGTAATTCTGTGTTATTTACTGTTGATCTAGCGCTTAGCGCTTCTGCCACTGTAGCCTTCTTCCCGCTTTGTCTTTTGTTTTCCGCTGTGTCCTGCACACTCCACCGCTGTCCCCGCCACCGCTCCTAGTCAGTTCCCGCCCGCCCCCTGACCCAGCCCCACTCCCACCTCCACCTCTACTCCCACCCCCTCTCCTACATAATGACGACCGCTGAGCGGTCACGCAGCGGATGCACACAGTGGCCGCGCTGCTGGCGTGCCAAAGGCGCACCTAAGGCAAGCCCGTCTGTGCCCATCCGCGACCCGAATGTGACCAGCACCAGGGACCCTGGCTCTCCTGGTCCCCACCGCTATGACTCAGCCACCCTCCACGCTCACAACCCCGGAGGCCACACCGACTGCGTAAGATCCTCGTCCAACATGACCCATGGACAGTTCTCGTGCAGACACTGCCGAAGATCCTTCACCGTCGACAAGACGCCTGCAGCCGCTGAAGGACCACTGACTGAACAACTCACTGAAACCCTGACTTGCATCCTCCTCAACGTGCATTCCCTACACCGACACGCCATAGAGATCTGGGACCTGATCGACACCCTCTCGCCCAATGTCGCATTCTTCACGGAAACTTGGACAAATGCCACCTCCGACCCCGACATCGCCACAGCAATCCCTGATGGCTATAAGATCCAGAGAACGGACCGCCCACACCGCCCGGGAGGAGGAATCGCCATCGCGCACAAGACCCCCCTCCGACTCTCCACATCCAGCATGAGTGACCCCCACTCCAACACGGAACACCTCCACTTCCAGATCAAGACCAGTCCCAGTACCATGCTACGCGGCACCCTCATCTACAGACCGCCAGGACCCCGCACCCAGCCCGCAACCACCATTGCCGAGCTCGCCGCACCCCATGCCATCACCTCCACGGACTACATCCTGCTCGGGGACCTGAACTTCCACCTCAAAAACAGCCAGGATCCCGACTCCACCACACTCGTCGAGAACCTCGCCATCCTAGGACTGAGATAGCTCATCAGTACTCCCACCCACAGAGCAAGCCGCACCCTCGACCCCATCTTCGCAGGAGGATCAAACATCCACTTCAGCCACACCACCCAGCCCCTCTGGACAGACCACCACTGCATCCATTTCACTTTCAACACCACCACTGCACCCAAGCCCGCCCCACGCCTGCCCCGACGGAACTGGAGTAAGGTCACCGAGGAGCACCTGAACTCCGCCCTCCTCCAAGACCCCCCCAAGGCCTCGACCGACACCAACTCCGCAGCCAGGGAATTCCACCGCTGGGTCTCCTGCTGCACCGACAAGCTGGCACCTCTCCGCCGCACCGCCAAACAATGCCCTATGAGGGCCGCCTGGTTCACCACCGAACTCCAAGAAGCCAGACACTCCTGCAGATGCTTTGAGAAAACCTGGAGGAACCAGAAGACCACGCAAGCACGGAACATCCACAAGAGCGCCCTGAAGGACTACCAACAGCGTATAAGGGACACCAAAAGGACCTTCATCAGAGACAAAGTCAAGAGCAACGCATCCAATGTCAAGGAACTGTTCAACGTCATTCAGCAGTTCACAAAACCCACCTGCGAAGTCACTGACATCACACCCTCCCAGGAACTCTGTGACAAACTCAGCTCCTACTTCCACCTGAAGATCAAGACCCTCTACGACAACTTCAGCAAGCCAGCAGAAAACAGCACCACACCACCCACCACCGCCGAGAAGCCGACCATCACCTCCTGGGTACCCGCATCCGTTGAACTCATCTCCTCAACCATGAAGAAGATGCACTCAGGAGCCCCAACGGACCCCTACCCCCCTCACATCATCCACAGGGCTGCCGCAGGTCATCGCACTCAAACTAGTATGAACAATCAACTCCTCCCTCATATCCGGCTTCTGCCCAGATGACTGGAAGCGTGCAGAGGTGAAACCCCTCCTCAAGAAACCAATGACCGACCCAACTGACCTGAAGAACTACCGGCCCATCTCTCTCCTCCCCTTCGCAGCAAAAGTCACCGAAAGACTCGTGAACGCCCAACTGACTGCCTTCATCGAAGAAAACTCCATCCTAGACGCATCCCAGTCTGCAGCAACCACAGCACCGAGACCGGCCTCCTCGCTGCCACCGACGACATCTGCATGCTGCTAGACCAGGGACACACCGCAGCCCTCATCCTCCTAGACCTCTCTGCAGCTTTCGACACCATCTCACATCGCACGCTCGGAACCTCAGCATAATCCTCGACTCCTCCCTCTCCATGAACCGCCAGATCAACGCCATGGCGTCCACCAGTTTCAACTGCCTCCACATTCTCCGTAAGACCTTGAAATGGATCCCCCCCAACTGCAGAGAGACCGTCACTCACGCACTGATAACCAGCAGACTAGACTACGGCAACACCATCTACGCCGGAATCAACAACACTCTTCTACACAAGCTCCAAACCATCCAGAACGCCGCAGCCAGGCTTGTTCTAGGGACACCATGCCACAAACATATGACCCAACACCTACAAAGCCTCCACTGGCTCCCCGTTGAGAAGAGGGTCACCTTCAAACTCCTCACCCACGCCTACAAATCCCTCAACAACATCGGACCCAAATACCTCAACGACCGAGTATGTTTCCACATACCCAAGAGGAACCTCCGTTCCGCTGACCTCGCCCTGGCAGCGGTCCCCCGCATCCGCAGAAACAGAACCGGCAGGAGAGCTTTCTCCTACATCGCAGCCAAAACCTGGAACGAGCTCCCGGTCAACATCAGACGCTCCCCAACCCTCCACACATTCAGGAAAGACCTCAAGACCTGGCTCTTCGACTGACCCGGAGCTGCTTCCCCCCCCCCAGTGCCTTGAGACCCCCACGGGTGAGTAGCGCACTCTATAAACCACTGATTGATTGATTGATTGATTATTTTCAAAGTTTTAAAATTATTTGAGAAGTGTGATGTTTGAAATATGTTATAAAAAGTACAGATATGTATTGTAGTTTGTTTTATTGTACTGAAATGATGATTGAAATAGTTTGTGCATACTTATATCTGTACATTGGTGGATGGATTAGTGATTATGGTAGGTTGTATGAGTGTGTGGAAAGGTACAGTTGAAGTACGCCGCATACATTTGGGTGTCTCTTTGAAATAGGAAGTACAGTCTGTCAAGTTTTAAGGTCTGCATGGTCTTCTGACTGAGCTATGTCTCTACTTGCACATGTATTCTCATACTTGTTATGTATCTGAAGATGCTAGACGTATAAAACACAGATATACGTCTATTTCTATGTTTCTTTTATATATGATGCCACTAGGAAAAAGTGCTTACAAATGCATGTATTCTTTCTGGAATATGGCGAGACTTACAACAGACACATGCAAAGCGTTACTGCATTATATTTGACTAGGCACAAAACCCTAAGAAGTTGCAGAATGGTGTAGGTGGAGCTCAAAAGTGAAGTTTAAGGCATGTTGGTAGAGGAATTACTGATTAGGCTACTTTGTATGAGTCTGTGGAAAAAAGTGTAGGTGTCTGCTTGAAATGGGAAGTGTAGCCTGTGAAGTTTTAAGGTCTGCATGGCATTTTGGCTGAGGTGTATGTCTACTTGCACATGTATTGTCATACGTCTTATGCATTTGAATATGCTAGACATATAAAACACAGGTATAACTCTATTTGTATGTTTCTTTTACATATAATACTACTAGCAAAAGGTACAGCCACATGCATGTATGCTTACAGGAATATGGTGAGACTTACAACAGAGACATGCGAATGGCTACTGCTTTATATTTGGCTAGGCCCAACATCCTGAGAAGTAGTATAATGGTGAAGCTGTATCACAAAAGTGAGGTTGAAGAGATGTTGGTAGAGGAATTATTGATTAGGCTACTTTGTATGAGTCTGTGGAAAGATACACTTGAAGTAGGCCCCATAAATCTAGGTGTCTGTTTGAAATGTGAAGTGCAGTCTGTCAAGTTTTAAGGTCTGCATGGTTTTGTGACTGAGGTATGTCTCTACTTCTACATGCATTCTCATATGTGTTATGCATCTGAGTATGCTAGACGTATAAAACACAGGCATACATCTATTTGTATGTTTTTTGTTATATATGATACCACTAGTAAAAGGTACAGACACATACATACAAGTTTGCAAAAATATTGTGAGACTTACAACAGACACATGCAAAGGGTTGCTGCTTTTTATTTGGGTAGGCCCAACACTCTGAGTAGTATTAGAATGGTGAAGCAGCAGCACAAAAGTGAAGTTTAAGAAATGTTGGTAGAAGGAGTAGTGATTAGGCTACTTTGTATGACTCTGTGGAAAGCTACATTTAAAGTATGCCGCTTACATCTAGGTGTCTGTTTCAAATGTGACGGGAAGTCTGTCAAGTTTTAAGGTCTGTATGGTCTTCTGCCTGAGTTATGTCTCTACTTGCACATGTATTTTCATACTTGTTATGTATCTGAAGATGCTAGACATATAAAACACAGATATACGTCTATTTGTATGTTTCTTTTATAAATAATGCCAATAGGAAAAGGTGCAGACACATGCTTGTATGCTTTCTGGAATATGGTGAGACTTACAACAGACACATTAAAAGCGTCACTGTTTTATATTTGACTAGGAACAAAACCCTAAGTAGTTGCAGAATGGTGAAGGTGGAGCTCAAAAGTGAGGTTTAAGACATGTTGGTAGAGGAATTACTGATTAGGCTACTTTGTTTGAGTTTGTGGTAAGGTGCACTTTAAATATGCCACAAGAGTTTAGGTGTCTGCTTGAAATGGGAAGTGCAGTCTTTGAAGTTTTAAGGTCTGCATGGCATTTTGACTGAGGTATGTGTCTACTTGCACATGTATTGTAATACGCCTTATGCATTTGAAGATGCTAGACATATAAAACACAGGTATAAGTCTATTTGTATGTTTGTTTTATATATGATGGCACTAGCAAAAGGAACAGACACATGCATGCATGCTTTCAGGAATATGGTAAGACTTACAACAGATACATGCGAAGTGTTGCTGTTTTATATTTGGGTAGGCCCAATAACCTAAGTAGTCACAGTGTGGTGAAGCTGCAGCTCAAATGTGAAGTTTAAGGCATGTTGGCAGAGGGATTACTGATTAGGCTACTTTGTATTAGTCAGTGGAAAGGTACACTTGAAGTACAGCACATAAATCTAGGTTTGTGTTTCAAATGGGAAGTGCAGTCTGTCAAGTTTTAAGGTCTGCATTGTGTTGTGACGAGGTATTTCACTACTTGTACATGTATTCTCATACATGTTAAGAATCAGATGATGCTACATGTATAAAACAGAGGAATACATCTATTTGTATGTTTGTTTTACATATAATACCACTTGCAAAAGGTACAGACACATGCATGTATGCTTACAGGAATATTGTGAGACTTACAACAGAGACATGCAAATGGTTGTTGCTTTATATTTGGCTACGCCCAACATCCTGAGTTACTACTAGAATTGTGAAGCTGGAGCACAAAAGTGAGGTTGAAGACATATTGGTTGGCGGGATTACTGATTAGGCTACTTTGTATGAGCCTGTGGAAATGTACACTTGAAGTATGCCACATAAATCTAGCTGTCTGTTTGAAATGTGAAGTACAGTCTATCAAGTTTTAAGGTCTGCATTTTTGTGTGACTAAGGTATGTCTCTACTTCCACATATATTCGCATATGTGTTATGCATCTGAGGATGCTAGACGTATAAAACAGAGGCATACATCTATGTGTATGTTTCTTTTATATTTGATACCACTAGTAAAAGGTACAGACACATGCATACATGCTTGCAGGAATATGGTGAGACTTACAACAGACACATGTGAAGGGTTGCGGCTTTATATTTGGGTAGGCCCAACACCCTCAGTAGTAGTAGAATAGAGAAGCTGCAGCACAAAAGTGGGGTTGAAGAGATGTTGGTAGAGGAATTAGTGATTAGGCTACTTTGTATGACTCTTTGGAAAGGTACACTTAAAGTACGCCGCATAAATCTAGATGTCTGTTTGAAATGGGAAATGCAGTCTGTCAAGTTTTAAGGTCTGTATAGTCTTCTGACTGAGCTATGCCTCTACTTGCACATGTATTCTCATACTTGTTATGTATATGAAGATGCTAGAGTTATAAAACACAGATATACGTCTATTTGTATGTTTCTTTTATATTGATACCACCTAGGAAAAGGTGCAGACAAATGCATGTATTCTTTCTGGAATATGGTGAGACTTACAACAGACACATGCAAAGGGTTACTGCTTTATATTTGGCTAGGCTCAACACCCTAAGTAGTTGCAGAATGGTGAAGGTGGAGTTCAAAAGTGAGGTTTAAGACATGTTGGAAGAGGAATTACTGATTAGGCTACTTTTTATGAGTCTGTGCTAAGGTACACTTGAAATATGACACACACGTTTAGGTGTCTGAAATGTGAAGTGCAGGCTATCAAGTATTAAGGTCTGCATTTTTGTGTGACTATGGTATGTCTCTACTTCCACATATATTCTCATATGTGTTATACATCTGAGGATGCTAGACATATAAAACACAGGTATACATCTATGTGTATGTTATTTTATATATGATACCATTAGTAAAAGGTACAGACACATGTATACATGCTTGCAGGAATATGGTGAGACTTACAACAGACACATGCGAAGGGTTGCGGCTTTATATTTGGGTAGGCCCAACACCCTGAGTAGTAGTAGAATAGTGAAGCTGCCGCACAAAAGTGAGGTTTAAGACATGTTGGTAGTAGGATTTGTAATTAGGCTACTTTGTATGACTCCTTGGAAAGGTACACTTAAAGTACACCACATAAATCTAGGTGTCTGTTTAAAATGGGAAGTGCAGTCTGTGAAGTTTTAAGGTCTGCATGGCCTTGTGACTGATGTATGTGTCTACTTGCACATGTATTGTCATGTGTCTTATACATTTGAAGATGCTAGACATATAAAACACAGGTATACGTCTATTTGTAGGTTTCTTTTATATATGATGGTACTAGCAAAAGGTACAGACACATGCATGCATGGTTTCAGGAATATGGTGAGACTTACAACAGAGACATGTGAATGGTTGCTGCTTTATATTTGGCTAGGTCCAACATCCTGAGTAGTAGTAGAATGGTGAACCTGTAGCACAAAAGTGAGGTTGAAGACATATTGGTTGGCAGGATTACTGATTAGGCTACTTTATATGAGTCTGTGGAAATGTACTCTTGCAGTACGCCCCATAAATCTAGTTGTCTGTTTGAAATGTAAAGTGCAGTCTGTCACGTTTTAAGGTCTACATGGTCTTGTGACTGAGGTATGTCTCTACTTCCACATGCATTCTCATATGTGTTATGCATCTGAGGATGTTAGACGTATAAAACACAGGCATACATCTTTTTCTATGTTTTTTTTTATATATGATACCACTAGTTAAAGGTACAGACACATGCATACAAGCTTGCAGGAATATGGTGAGACTTACAACAGACACATGCAAAGGGATGCTGATTAATATTTAAATAGGCCCAACACCCTGAGTAGTAGTAGAATGGTAAAGATGCAGGGCAAAAGTGAGGTTGAAAACATGTTGGAAGAGGTATTACTGATTAGGCTACTTTGTATGAGTATGTGGAAAGGTACACTTGAAGTACGCCCCATAAATCTAGGTGTCTGTTTGAAAGGTGAAGTGCAGTCTGTTAAGTTTTAAGGTCTGCATGGTTTTGTGACTGAGTTATTTCTCTACTTCCACATAAATTCTCATATGTGTTATGCATCTGAGGATGATAGACGTATAAAACAGAGGCATACATCTATTTGTATGTTTTTTTTTTATGATACCACTTGTAAAAGGTGCAGACACATGCATACAAGCTTACAGGAATATGGTGAGACTTACAATAGACACATGTGAAGGGTTGCTGTATATATTTGGGTAGGCCCAACACCCTGAGTAGTAGTAGAATGGTGAAGCTGCAGCGCAAAAGTGAGGTTTAAGACATGTTGGTAGAAGGATTAGTGATTATGCTACTTTGTATGACTCCTTGGAAAGGTAGATTAAAAGGATGCCGCATAAATCTAGGTGTCTGTTTCAAATGTGAAGTGCAGTCTGTCAAGGTTTAAGGTCTATATGGTCTTCTGCCTGAGCTATGTCTCTTCTTGCACATGTATTCTCATACTTGCTATGTATCTGAAGATGCTAGATGTATAAAGTACAGATATACATCTATTTGTATGTATCTTTTATATATGATGCCACTAGGAAAAGGTGCAGACACATGCATGTATGCTTTCTGGAATATAGTGAGACTTACAACAGACACATGCAAAGCGTTACTGTTTTATATTTGGCTAGGCACAAAACCCTAAGTAGTTGCAGAATGGTGAAGGTGGAGCTCAAAAGGGAGGTTTAAGACATGTTTGTAGAGGAATTACTGATTAGGCTACTTTGTATGAGTCTGTGGAAAGGTACACTTGAAATATGACACAAAAGGTTAGGTGTTGCGCTTGAAATGGGAAGTGCAGTCTGTGAAGTTTTAAGGTCTGCATGGCATTTTGACTGAGGTATGTGTCTACTTGCACATGTATTGTCATACGTCTTATGCATTTGAAAATGATAGATATATAAAACACAGGTATGAAGATGGCAGTCGCACTCTAAGAGTGCTCCAGACCCCCTCCATCATCCGCCTCTCATCCGCCCATCTGCAGCTGCCATCCATACCCCTATACCTCCCACGGGGGTTCCCCATCTTACCAGCGATGTACTGATTCCTCCGGTGGGTGAAACAGAGTCTCAGTCGTCCCAATCTGCTCCCCTTCCTGCTGTGGCCCGTGACTCCAATAATGGTGGCCTCCTCGCTGCACCGCTCCTAAGCTGCGGCCCTCGACGCTGACGGACCACTGCTTGGCTCCCCCGGTTGCTGTGGAGGGGTGGCGGTACTGGGCCGGGGCCCACTTGGTTACTTCCCCCTCCCCGCACCTGTGACTCTTCGTGACTCTGCACCTCCGTGCTGAGGCCTGCCAGCGGCGCGTCGGCGCCTGATGCCCCGGTTGCGGACTTGCCTTCCGTGCTCCTGGAACCTGTAGGGGGAGCGGGGGTCGGGCTGATTCTCTCCCCGACTCCGGCGCTTGCCGGGCGCTCCTGTGAGGCCTGGCCTAGAAACACCTTCCGAACTGCTGCCCGGTGAGTGGGGGCGAGTGGTGCTCGGCTACCATGATCGGGTAGCGGCGTGGGGGTTGGACCCCCTCCTCCCTTGCTGCAGCATCCTCCTTGCCTCAGAGCCGGCTGGCCCATCCCCCCTGGGGCTGCGGCAGGGGGATCACCTTGGCTGCCATGGGCTGTGTTCTGGTCCTCCGTCGCTGTGTCCTACCAGACGTGGGGAGAGGCACTGTGTTTGGTGCAGCCCCCTGGTCAATGGGTGGGGCCCCCTTCCTGGCAGCCCAGTGGATCACCGGTGTGGGCCTGATGTCACTGAGGCACCGAATCTGGCCTGGTCTGGGCCCTCCTGCCCTCCACACTTTCCATCATCATCGAGGCCTTGCCCCCCGCTTCTGAGATCTGTGGGCTTCTGGGGGCATTGGGAGCTCCCCTGAGATCTTCATCTATGAGCTGCCGGTGAGTGGGGCCCGGGACTGGGGATCGGCTGCCAGGTCGGGCGGCGGCGCGGGGGCTTTGTCGGTGCTCCTGCCTACCTCCTCCTCCTTCGCTATCTCGCCTCTTCTCTACCTCTCACAGCACGCAGTACCTCAGGGGGTGTGCTTTGGCGTCCGTCGGCCTGGGGGCACGAGGAGGACCTATCCGTCCCTGTCCTGTGTTGGCTCCCTGCTGGAGTTGGGGTTCCCTGAGGTGCGGGGCCCTCCTTCCTTCCTTCTCCCTGGGCTTCTTCCACTGTTCAAAGACCTGCTGTATCTACGGGACTGCTCTTGACCAGCGGTGGCGGGTGCTACTCCCCCGCTACCTATCCGCTAAGACTTGGTCCTGATCTGGGCCCTGGTGTTAGAAGGCCGCTACTTGCCCGCAGTCACATCCAGTGAGTGGCGCCGGACCCCTCGCATGCAGTGAACCTGAGGTACCAGAACTGTTCCCCTGCTGACAGTGCTGAGGAGCGGCAGATTGCATTTTTGAGGCCCCCCTCGCCATTGCCAACCCCCCTGAGTCTGTGGACAGTGCCTTTTATCATTGACTGTCACATCGGGCGGAGGCTGGGGAGGAGACCCTGGATTCCTGCAGTTGGGTTTCCTAGACTCTGCGAGGCCCTGGAGGGATCAGCCTTGACGCCCGGGCCCGAGTTTTGACGTCCTGGGTGTTGGTTCCCTCCCTCCCCACGACTGCTGACTGCCTCCCCCATCCTCTCAGCATCAGGGGCCTTCCTCCACGGCCATGATGGGTAGGGACCGTGCCCCGAAGACATCCGCATCACAGACCCAGACAAAAATGGACCAGTACACCACCAGTGACCGGGACCCTGTTGGGGGGCATCAAACGCCCCCACCCCCACCGGGGGTGACCTCTCCATGATCCTTCAGGCGATTGGTGCCTCACAAGCGGCGGTGGAGAATAGGATCGGTGAGGTGAGGGTGGACATGGCCCTCATTTGTCAAGACCTGTGCAATGCGATGACCCGGATCTCAGAGGCGGAATCGCGCATTTCCACGGCCGAGGACGACATCAGCCAATTGAAGACCCAGGTGGCTCGGCTCCAGACTCAGACCTCCGAACTTCACCGGTGAGCTGAAGACGCCGAAAACAGGTCAAGACGGAACAACCTACGCCTCATAGGTTTTCCCGAGGGGGTTGAACAGGGCCAGGCAGACACATTCCTGGAGACCTGGATTAGATCCTGGGCACCTACGGAATCCCTCTCTCCGTGGTTCGCGATCGAATGCGCCCATCGCTCCTTGGCTCCCCGCCTTCCACCCGGGGCTCCACCTCGTACCTTCATCATGAGTGTCCTCAACTTCCAAGACAGGGACGCTATTCTCCGGGCTGCAAGGACGCAGGGTCCAATGTCTTACCAAAACAACAAGATCATGCTCTTCTCGGATTACACCAAGGAGGTGCAAGCCCAGCGACGAACTTATGACGACGTCAAACAGAAGCTCCATAATCTGGGTCTCCGATATGGTATCTTGTTTCCGGCCCGGCTCAGAGTTGTGTTTCAGGACAAGACTCTCTTCTTTGATACCCCCCAAGTGGCCTGGACTTGGCTCACAGAGGGGTGCCCCCTCCGGGCTCACCCCGCCTCTCCCCCGGCTGTACGGGAGCCAAGGCAACTCCTACCAAACCTACCGAAGCCGCAGCGGCGCCGTACTCGGTCCCGCAAGAAAGGGGACCGACGCAATGGGGCCTCACGCTTGCCTGTAGCTGTGTCTCAACCACTCGATTCCTCTGGAATGTCTCCGGTATCAGGGCATCGCAGCCTGACCGGGTCCATGATCGATTTGAGCCGGGTCCCAGACCCCTCTGAGATGCTTTGCCCTGCCATGTCCGACTCTGACTTGTCCAGAAGCCCTGCACTTCGGGGATCTGAGGACGACGATGGAGTCTGACCCAGGACCCCGAGGGACTTGGGACTGTGTCTTGCTTCTTAAACTCTTTTGCAGCTGTGAACAATACCACATCCATCTACATGGAGGGGTCCATCGTCGCCAAAACCATGCTCCGCTAACCGTTTTAGCTTAGCATTCAGACTAGTTTGTAATTTTTGTTTTTGTTCAATTCCTTTTCAGGGCGACAGATGCTTTAATTTCAGAAGTGTAGGGTGGGGGGTGTTGGGGGCAGGGAGGGGTGGGGGGACCGTTGTCTCCCAATTGTTTATCGTGTTTGGCCTCGTTTGGGCCACTGTTTTTTCTTTTTCATGACAGCTCACTACGGGCACACGCCATGTCCACTGACAAGAGACCTACCATACTACAAGAACTCTACTCATACACCCGGGTCATGTGATGATATTTACCCTGAGATCTGGGCCCCTCGCATCGGTCTGCATACACACCGCTTGACCACATGACGTCCACTCTTAGTAGACCCCTCCACATTCTGTCCTGGAATGTCAATGGCAACTAGACCGTATAAATGATACCACGGCTCTCCGCAGCGCCCAACGCCAAGCAGCCGACATTCTCTTTTTACAAGAAACACACCTCATGGGGACACACTGTAACTTCCTGGCCAGATACGGGTTCAACAGGGTCTGGCACTCTGGTCTTGCTCGGGGCTTTCGGGGAGTGGCTGCACTGGGTCTTCCTTTTACCCTGTTACAGGCAGAATCTGACACGCAGGGATGCTACATGGCCTTAACTGGTAAAATCGAGGGGCATCCTCTCAATCTCCTCTGTGCATACATCCCCCCTGCCACAATGTCCTCCACCCTCCGACGCCTCAAACTACTGATCTCTAATTTCCCTTTGGGTCTGACGGTCATTGGGGCAATTTCAATGCTGTTATGCAGCCTTCTCACAACACAACAGGTACTCCCTCTGCGTCCTGCCTTGCTTCTGCTAAGCACCTTTCCGATTGGTCCTCTGCCCTAGGTCTCTGCGACGCCTGGAAGGTGTGGAACCCCCGGCGGGAACAGTATACTCACACTTCGGCGGCCCACCACACCCACACCTGGATTGATTTGCTCCTGCTGCCGGCCACCGATTGCCAGTTGGTGTCGGGGTTGCTATCCTTCCCCGAGGTATCTCTGACCATTCCCCGGTCTCCCTCCGGCTCGGGCGGGCCCCCGAGGGAACCCGCATGATCTGGCGGATGAACGCTTGGTTCCTGCAAGATGCGGAATTCGTTGAGACCCTCGGGCACGAGCTGCAGCAATACTGGGTGATTAACAAGGGGTCGGTTCCCTCTCCGGGTACTGCGTGGGAGGCTGGCAAGGCTACCATGTGGGGCGTGGCTAAAGGCCTGGTTCATGCCAAGCATATGGCCCAGACCACCCAACTGATACAACTCGAGACCCAGGCTGCACAGCTAGAATCAGCCCAAACCTCCACCACGGACGCTCGCTCCACCCGATAGCTCACACTGCTTCATGAGGAAATCCACCAGATTTCTTTGGAATCGGCTAAGGTCTTGTGGTGTTCCGTGGTGGTGCGTGTCTACGGTTGGGGGGACAAAAACGGGAAGCTACTCCACAACCTGGTCTCCTACCCCAAAGCCAACCGTATAATCCCCGAGGTTCGTGATGCGACCGGCACCCATCATTTCTTTTCCCAAGCTATCGCACAAGCCTTTGCAGGCTATTATGCCAGATTGTATGCGGCCCGGCCTCCCGAGGCCTCCATGGCCGAAATGTTGACAGAGGCTAGGACTCGGTTGACCCGTCTTCTCCAGGCTGCCTGGGAGGGCATGGATCTCCCCTTTACCCTGGAAGAGATACATGGGGCCATTTCACTCTTGCACTCCGGTAAGACACCAGGGCCGGATGGATACCCTCAAGAATATTACGCGACCTATCGTGACCTGTTGGTTCCGCACCTAGTCGACCTGTTCCACCATGTGGTGGAAGTGGGGTCCTTCCCTCTGGAGGCTGATGTGTCCACTATTGTGGTCCTTCCTAAAACACAACTGCCTTCCCTCTCCTGCGTGGACTATCGCCCCATTTCCCTCATCAACACCGAGGTGAAAATCTTTGCTAGTGCCCTGGCCCAACGCCTCCGTCCTCACTTGCATGACTTGGTCCACCCTAACCAATGCAGCTTTATGCCTGCCCGTGGTACCCGGCACTGCATACGCCGTCTCCACCTTGCCCCCGCTCACCACCAGCAGCTCACCCCTTACTTGGCTTTGTATTTCATTGATTTTGAAAAAGCCTTTGACACAGTTGACTGGAGCTATCAGGATGATGTGCTGGAGGCGATGGGATTCAGCCTCACATTCAGGCGTTTCATCTGAGTCTTATATTCTAGTCCTAGAGCGCGGGTCCTAATTAACGGTGTACTCTCGGAGGCCTTCTCCATCCAGAGGGACACCCGCCAAGGCTGTCTGCTCTCGCCACTTCTATTCACGTTGGCGATGGGGCCCCTGGCCACCCTCGTGCACAACGATCCCCGCATCAAGGGTTGGGCCTGGGACCCTTGTCATGTCGACAAGGTCGCCCTTTATGCCGATGATGTCCTTCTTTTCTTGGCAGATCCCGAGGACTCAGGCCCATGAAGCTTGGAACTCCTGTCTGCCTTTGAGCGAGTTTCCAGCCTACGGCTCAACCCGGCGAAATCCACTCTGGTCCCCCTCCACCCTTCACATGCCTGTTTTGATTGGCAAACAAATATTCCCCTGCATAGGCTGTCCTTCAAGTATTTGGGTGTCTGGGTGACCTTGCTCCCCGAATTTGAATAGGCCCTCAATCTTATGCCCCTGGTCGCTAGGGCCAGGGCAGACCTCAAGAGATTGCAATCTCTTCCTCTTAATCACCTGGGCAGAAGTGCGCTTTTTAAAATGATGGTTCTCCCCGTTTTTTGTATATTCTCCAAAACATAACTTTTCACCTTCCAGGGAGCTGGTTCCGCGAGATTGATGGGCTGCTTACCCGGTTTTTATGGAAGGGCGGGAGGCCTCATATGGCCTTGGCTCACTGCCGAATACCTCCCTATGATGGGGGCATGGGTGTGACCAATCTTCACCTCTACTACCTGGCCACGAGGCTTATTGTGGTGCACGACAGGTTCGCTGGCGGCTGGTCCGACCCGGCGTACCGAGTCGAACTCCGGTTAATGGACTTTCCACAACTCCAGGCCTACTTGTACAGGGCCCCCATACCGCAAGCCCTTCCCCCTATCACTAGGTCTGTCCTACTGGCTTGGTGCACTGCCTTGCGCCACACAAAATGGGATGGAAAACTCACCCAACAAACGCCCCTGTGGCATGGTACTTGGCTGTGTGAGACTTCAACTCTCCGGAACTTTCGTCAATGGGACCGCATTGGGATCTCGCTTCTTGGGGATGTCTGGGTCAGGGACCATATCAGGGCCTTCATGGAGTTGCAACAGCGCTACTCCCTCCATGCTTCCCAGTTCTACAAATACCTGCAGCTCCGGCACGCCCTCAATGTACACATTACTTCTTCCACCTCCCTCCCTGAATTCAGTCCCCTCGAGGCCCAAGTGATGATGGGGAACCTGGGTAGGGGTGGGGTGTCACGGATCTACCGCTCTCTAGTGAACAATGGCCCCGTGACCCTAGACTCACTACACGCCCACTGGGAGGAATGGCTGGGCCCCTTGGAGGAGGCAGACTGGTGGGATGCCCTCATGGCTCCCAAGACCCTGATGACCTCTTCCAAACTGCCCCTCATCTAACTTTACTACTTACAAACGGCATATCTAATCCCCGCTCGTTTATGTAGAGCCCGACTGCGACCCTCCCCGACTAGTACACGATGTGACCACGCACCAGCCGACTTCTACCATATGGTCTGGCAGTGCCCCGCTATTGCGCCATTCTGGGCGGGAGTGGAACTTGAGCTTACACAGACCCTGGGGTGGGTCGTCCCCCATGACCCGCTACGTCTGCTCTTAGGGGTGTTTGATGGCCTGGACGGCTCCCAGGCCGACAAGCGTTTTCTGGGGATGGCTGTGGCGGTAGCAAAACATGACATTGCAGCGCTTTGGTCCCAGGCAAGGCCCCTAACTGTACGGAAGTGGAGTAGGGGTGTGGACTGGTGTGGGACCCAAGAGGAACCCCTCTTTGAGGCCCGGGGTTGCCCTGAACTGTTTGGAAAGATCTGGGGTAAATGGTTCAATATTTTGCCTTGATTCTTGGGTGTGTTCCATAGACTGTGTTCAACTTGTTCATGTATTTAACCTGAAATCCGATACGTGGGTCTCTGTCGTCAGATGCACAGTTGAATACTACTGAAGTAATGTGCCTGATTGCGCTGTAAATGTAATTATGTGGTGTTGGAGAACGAGGCAGCATCTGTGACCCCCCAGCACGAAGATAAGTCCCACCCTAAGTCTCATAGGGCTGTTAAAAGGATAACCCCTCAAGGGCTCAGCGTGCATTCAACACCTTCTAAGCTGGAACTTTTGTTCTACAGCTGAGGGTGTCGTGAGAAGTGCTTCCTGGAGTGAAGGGCTGAGTTGGGGATGTCTGGAGAAGGGCATCCCCTGGAGGTGAAGAGGTGTAATTGCACCAGAACTGCATTTACTAACGGTTAATCCTTCTTAGAGGGACTGAAGGTCACATATGTAATGTGAAGTACCTGTGTAAGGTGATGTCATAAGCAAAGTGGGTTATGTTGCCAGACATTCCTGCTAGGGTGTCTGGCTGTATATGCGTAATCCTGTGATTTCATCTGTGATGCCTTTAGGGGTTGTAATTGCAATGCATTCTAATGATCCACAAACGTGCTGAGTACTGTCATTCGAAAGTGTGCATAAACATGTATTCTTGCTGCTACGCTTAAGTGAGGAACAACCCAGACTGTTAGCCCTGAATATGTAGGGGTGCATCCTGTATGGTCAATATAAGATGCTCAGTCATGGTTATGTGTCACTAGGGCAGGTGAACCTATTTTTAATGCGTGTTGAGGTAATGGGGTGGGTCGCCACTGGGATGGTGCCAGTGCGCAGGGCCCTCGCTCCAGGTTATGCTCAACACACTGCATTAGGGGGCAAGATGATGTGCATACATGGGAGTGGTGGTACTAGACCCCACCCCCCTGGGGTCTAGTACCACCTAGATTTTCACGGGGAGCGTGACGGCGCTCCCCGACTTTGCTTTGGGGCCCGGGATGGGGTCCCGGACCCCTGGGGACCTGCTCGCGGGGGGTGCGATGGCTCTCCCCAGCCTCCTCTTCATGGGGAGCGTGACAACGCTCCCCGGTTTTACTTCGGGGCCCGGGAATGGGGACATGGGCCCCCTTGGGACTTCCTCGCGGGGGCGCAACGGCGCTCCCCCGCCTCCATCTTCGGTGGGGGTCAGGGTGGGCTCCTGGCCTACCAGGCAGGACACTTTCACGGGGAGCGCAACGGCGCTCCCCGGCTCCCCTTCTCCTTAGGGGTCAAAGGTCGCTCACCTTCCGGGGGCCATATCTCAGCCCCTGGGGGTGCGATCTGCCCCATTTTTGCGTCTTCTTGCTCCTGGCGGTGGCCCCCAGCCACTGGGAGCACTCTCCTTTGCCCTCCGGGTCTCCAAGAGGGTGCATTCTGCAGGGAGCAGTCTTCCCTGGCTCCCTGCACCAGAATTTCGCCTTGCTCTCCTCCTGGGCCTCTCTTCTCCCTGCGCAGAGGCTCCTGCTTCTGCGCACCGGTCCAGGGCTCTTCTTCTGGCACTGTTAGGGGCCTGGGGGGCAGTCAGGGGGTACCTCCTTCCAACTGCCCATAGTCAGGCTCCAGCACCTTCCACCTCAGCAGACCACACCCCAGAGAGAGCTTCTCTTCCTGTGCAAGCACATTTTAAAAGTTGAGTAGGGGGCTGGCAGGAAGTCTCTGTTGGTCCTATCAAACAGCGACACATCACTTCCCTGCCCCTGCTCCCTCCTTCTTGTCCAGCCTCTGGGCTGGTTCAAAATGGCGTTGTCCCGGGTCTCTGGCCACATGGTCTCTGAAACACGAGCCCTTCCCTCCTTGGTGCAGCCTGGTGCCTGGCACCAGTGATATCTGCTGATGGATGAGCCTGTAGCCCCACCCATCTTCTTCTTCGTGGAGAGGAGGCCTTAGCTTGTGGAAAAAAAGGTTATCAATCCATCCAGCTGAGCTCAGCCCTCAGCCTGGCCCTGGTTATGACTGACTCAGAGAAATGTGACATTTCTGGATGACCCAAAAGCAGTACAAACATGACTTTGGACTCTACAGAATACTTCTTCTCACACCCGTTACAGTGGACTTTAGTGCGTGTCTGGAATCTGTAGGCTTTAGGAAAGTGACACTAGCCCATGGCCTCCACTTCCCCGTAGGGGAATAATGAAGTGAAAAACACAGTAAAGCACACTGACTTTCCCTGGCATGTTTCTTCCCAGTGTATAAAGCCTATTCCATGTCACCACCCAATTCTGCATAAGTCCTGCCACACCATTCACTCTGTAGCTGCTCCTGGACTGCGCACACCAGGAATCTCCCCTGCGCAGCCCCTACACGTGTGCACACGCATGTACACAGGTGTCTGCATGTAACCAGCCCGGAGCCCCGTACTGCAGCTGCTGTGCAGCGGCCTAGTCAAGCCAGGGGGACACCAGTAAAATCCACATGCAGTCTCTTTCATCTTGAGTTCACTGTGGATGAGTCCCAATTTATGAGGCTCTCCCACAGTAAACGCTCAACACACAGGTGCTCAAAAAGCGAAAAATCCGGGCGGCCCATAGTGTCAGAACCACCTTCTAACACACGCCGCGCCCAGCTGATTCCTACAGGGAAGAAGTAGCCACTCTACATGGGTATTCTTCCCGTAGTCAGCGATAACTAGTTATAAGGGGTTCCGACCAGACCCCCCTTTACTCACCAGTTATCTGCTCAGACCACCTACTCCTCCCATCCATGAAATCTCCACCCATGACAGGGATCCCAGACTACCTTAAGAACCCTCCGGGCTCTAGGTTATATACCTCTAGGTCACTCATGGTCTACATGGACTTGGCCTCACTAGGCCTACCTTTGCCCTGGGGCATGCAACACTATGCCTACCCCTTCTCTGGACAAGGGTCCAGTGCCTCAGCACCGATGCGGTCTTCTGGGATAGGTCTACATCCCATCCCCTGGGTCACTAGCTGGTCTCCCTTCTGGAGTTTGTTCCAACCAGTACCCTCTCTCCGTTTGGTCCTTGCACCCCAAAGATGCAACCTCTCTGGACCCTCACCCTCAGCCTGCCGCTGAGGTCATTCTGCTACCACCACCCTTTTGGGATGACTGGCTACCCTAAAGAACGCACAGCCACTTGTGCTTCCCCACACAGAAAAGCACCCTTTGGCCCCTGGCCTGGCTCCCTGATAGGACCTCAGACCAGCCTCACCACCACACTGGCAGTGCCAGGGAGGAACACTGAGGGTGCCTCGTCAGACATCCTACAGCTCATTCCCCCCATCAGTAGCTCCACACGGAAACTACCCCGGGAACCTAGACCCCTTCTTTGTTCTCTGCTGCGAGAACAGGGCCTATGCACCCTTCCCTCTGAGAGGCGCGCTCTCCTCCCGGAGTACCCTTAGAGAGCCTGTGGGCCCCGAGTTAGCTAGACCCAGGTCCACCTCTCATAGCTCTCCCGGTCTCCCAGCAGCACTGTGGGAGACCGCCCAGGGACCTACATGGTCCCTGGATGGCCTGCACCACCCCTTATGAAGAGCAGGGTCCCTTCCCTAAGATAGGCCCCACCTGCCTTCAGGGTAGTACTACCTCACCAAGCCAGGGTCCCTAAAGATCCCAGCTAGGCCTGTATCACCCCTTTGCAAAACACAGGGTCCCTGCACTTAAGATAGGCCCCACCTGTGTTCAGGGTGGTACTACCTTGCAGAAGTCCACCTCCTGCCTCAAGCTTGGGAACACCCTTATGCTTCGGTCCTGGGATACAAGTCCCCTAGGACCTACCTGACTGGTCACCTGGCCAGGCTTCGCCCCAGCCACCACCTCAGGCTCACCACACAAGCTCCAGGGTGACATCCTACTTCGAGCACTACCCCACCTTTGGGGCCACCCATCACCATGGGCCACCCCGGGGTAACCATTCACTGGACCCTGAAACATCAGGGTCCACCCCTAACCCCTCACCTGGAAACCAGAGAGTACATCACCCCCACTCAGATCTCCACTGGGTCAGTTACCTCACCCACCTAGTGTACCTAGGGGCTACCACTACACACCATCACTCAAGAACTACCCTCCTTTGGGGCCACCCACTACCAGGGACCACCCCTGGGTTGCTCACCTCCCCACCAGTTAACCTGGGGGCCTGCCAGACACCCAACTCTACCACACCCTCCTTCCACCATGGGAAAAGTTCCTGGGGGTCCCCCACCATGGGAACCCCTGGGGCGTTACTACCCGGAGTAAAGAAACCTCCTGCCCCACCCTTCCAGTGGTTTTGGCCTGTGCCAATGGCAAGTAAACTTTCAGCGGGGGAAGGATACCTGGGGCCCCTTCTGTGGAAACCCTTCCTGCCCTTAAAAAGCACGGGAATCTCCCAGGACCCCCTCTCTCTCCTGTCCCCCACAAAGGTCAATCCACCCCTACACCCCCACCTGTGATGTAGGTATCAGTTGCTGTCCCTATCTCTTGAGGAGACACCCTCCTCATGCAGGTGTAGTGCGTGTAGTGTAAGGGTTCAAAGGTGTACAATATGGCTTAGAACATTTGTATGCAATCATTTCCTGGAAAGCACCATCCCGCTAGCACATTATAATCAACATAGCGCGGTCATATCAATACAGTTCACATTTAAACCATAATCTCTTCACATGACACATATGTGCGCGGGGCTTTCCTTTCCCATACTTTTAGTTCACCTAACCAAAACTTTGAACCCTTCTCAGAGCCTTGCGCTCTTCCATTTGCTCATTGCTGCATAGGTAATGTGTGGCAAAACTGGACTTATCAAATGCTATAAATGCGCACCATAATGGGATACTATGTTTCCCGCCGCTAGACACCAATGTTGGAGAACGAGGCAGCATCTGTGAGGTCTACACAAATACCATGACTACATTTGTCCTTCACTGGGAACCAAACACCCAATTGTAGCGCCTGACTCTCAGAGGGTAGCGTTGCAGAGCTGTCTGAGGCTTACTCAAGGGAGGTGGTATGGGCTAGTAATCGCCCTTTGCAGGTGCTCAGAAATAACACTCAATAATTGATTGTCCAGCCTGTACTTTGCTTTATAAAAGTAAGAGTACATTTATTAAACACACACACTACTCAATACTATCCACCAATTTACAAATATACATAAGCTGTTGGAATTACTTTGTGACATTGCATAACATCTCCACCTCTCCCGCAGGGGGGGTGGGGTCTAGTACCACCACTCGCATGTATGCACCTCATCTTGCCCCCTAATGCAGTGCGTTGAGCATAACCTGGAGCGAGGGCCCTGCGCACTGGCACCATCCCAGTGGCGACCCACCCCATTACCTCAACACGCATTAAAAATAGGTTCACCTGCCCTAGTGACACATAACCATGACTGAGCATCTTATATTGACCATACAGGATGCACCCCTACCTATTCAGAGCTAACAGTCTGGGTTGTTCCTCACTTAAGCGCAGCAGCAAGAATACATGTTTACGCACACTTTAGAATGACAGTACTCAGCACGTTTGTGGATCATTAGAATGCATTACAATTACAGTCCCTAAAGGCATCACAGATGAAATCACAGGATTACGCATATACAGCCAGACACCCTAGCAGGAATGTCTGGCAACATAACCCACTTTGCTTATGACATCACCTTATACAGGTACTTCACATTACATATGTGACCTTCAGTCCCTCTAAGAAGGATTAACCGTTTGTAAATGCAGTTCTGGTGCAATTACACCTCTTCACCTCCAGGGGATGCCCTTCTCCAGACATCCCCAACTCAGCCCTTCACTCCAGGATGCACTTCTCACGACACCCTCAGCTGTAGAACAAAAGTTCCAGCTTAAAAGGTGTTGAATGCACGCTGAGCCCTTGAGGGGTTATCCTTGTAACATCCCTATGAGACTTAGGGTGGGACTTATCTTCATGCTGGGGGGAGACTGCGCTTCTCCAGTAGCTCCCCCAGCACCCTTGCACCAAGTTGGTGGTGGCCCCGTCCTCCTGGGGCCACCACAAGCACCAAAACAACCGATTCTCAAATGCCTGGCAAGGCATTATGGGGCTCTTCGTGCTCCGCTTTGTGCATATCGCATGAGCGGCTCTCCCGCTGCGCCGGGGAGAGCCACGATCCATCTGGCGCTTCGCGCCGCCTTCCATGCTTGGTGGGGGTCCCGGTCCCACCCGCACCCCCATGTAAAGGATACGGTTTGGGGAGCCCATCCCCGGCCGCTCCTGCCAAGTGTCGGGGCCCGGTCCCACCCAGGCCCCGTGATGCCTTTGCTCCAGGGCAGGGGTCCTGGTCCCACCCAGGACCCCTGACTGCCTCCTTCGTTGGAGGGCAGCCTGGGGAGCCCACCCCCGGCTGCCCCGGCTGGCTCCCAACGTGGCCAGCCCCCTCTTCGGCTGCCATGGGAGCCAGCCTCTCATTTCTGGTCTGCCCGCTCTGGTGGGCAGACACGCCCGGATCCCGCTGTTTGGGCGGGACCGCAGGGGAGAGCAACGACACTCCCCCCTCCTTCCTCTCCACATGGGGGGCGCGATGGCACCCCCTCCACCCCGGCCTCTTCGGTGCCTGGGGATAGGGTCCCGGGCCCCCTCTTCCTCCTCGCGGGGGGGCACGACGGCACTCCCCCTTGATCTTCTGTCTCGGCGGGGGCCAGGGTGGGCTCCGCGGCTCCCCATTGGCGAGGATTTTCACGGGGAGCGCAACGGCGCTCCCCGACTTTGCTTCAGGGCCTGGGGATGGGGTCCCGGGCCCCCTGGGGACCTCCTTGTGGGGGGCACGATGGCGCTCCCCACTTCCTCTTCACGGGGAGCACGACGGCACTCCCCGGTTTTACTTTGGGGCCCAGGGATGGGGTCCCGGGCCCCCTGAGGACTTCCTCACGGGGGCGCGACGGCACTCCCCCACCTCCATCTTCAGTGGGGGCCAGGGTGGGCTCCTGGCCCCCCCCCAGGCAGGACACTTTCGCGGGGAGCGCGACGGCGCTCCCGGGCTCCCCTTCTCCTTAGGGGTCAAAGGTCGCTCACATTCTGGGGGCCATATCTCAGCCCCTGGGGGTCCGATCTGCCCCATTTTCACATCTTCTTGCTCCTGGCGGTGGCCCCCAGCCACTGGGAGCACTCTCCTTTGCCCTCCAGGTCTCCAAGAGGGTGCATTCTGCAGGGAGCGGTCTTCCCTGGCTCCCTGCGCCAGACTTTCACCTGGCTCTCCTCCTGGGCCACTCTTCTCCCTGTGCAGAGGCCCCTGCTTCTGCGCACCGGTCCTGGGCTCTTCTTCTGGCGCTGTTAGGGGCCTGGGGGGCAGTCAGGGGGTACCTCCTTCCAACTGCCCATTGCCAGGCTCCAGCACCTTCCACCTCAGCAGACCACACCCCAGAGAGAGCTTCTCTTCCTGTGCAAGCACTTTTTAAAAATTGAGTAGGGGGCTGGCAGGAAGTCTCTGTTGGTCCTATCAAACAGCGACACATCACTTCCCTGCCCCTGCTCCCTCCTTCTTGTCCAGCCTCTGGGCTGGTTCAAAATGTCATCGTCCAGGGTCTCTGGCCACATGGTCTCTGAAACACGAGCCCTTCCCTCCTTGGTGCAGCCTGGTGCCTGGCACCAGTGATAGCTGCTGATGGATGAGCCTGTAGCCCCACCCATCTTCTTCTTCGTGGAGAGGAGGCCTTCGCTTGTGGAAAAAAAGGTTATCAATCCATCCAGCTGAAGTCAGCCCTCAGCCTGGCCCTGGTTATGACTGACTCAGAGAAATGTGACATTTCTGGATGACCCAAAAGCAGTACAAATATGACTTTGGACTCTGCAGAATACTTCTTCTCACACCCGTTGCAGTGGACTTTAGTGCACGTCTGGAATCTGTAGGCTTTAGGAAAGTGACACTAGCCCATGGGCTCCACTTCCCCATAGGGGAATAATGAAGTGAAAAACACAGTAAAGCACACTGACTTTCCCTGGCATGTTTCTTCCCAGTGTATAAAGCCTATTCCATGTCAACACCCAATTCTGCATAAGTCCTGCCACACCATTCACTCTGTAGCTGCTCCTGGACTGCACACACCAGGAATCTCCCCTGAACAGCCCCTACACGTGTGCACACGAATGTACACAGGTGTCTGCATATAACCAGCCTGGTGCCCCGTACTCCAGCTGCTGCGCAGCGGCCTACTCAAGCCAGGGGGAAACCAGTAAAATCCACATGCAGTCTCTTTCATCTTGAGTTCACAGTGGATGAGTCCCAATTCATGAGGCTCTCCCACAGTAAAAGCTAAACACACAGGTGCTCAAAAAGCTAAAAATACGGGCGGCTCATAGTGTCAGAACCACCTTCTAACACACGCCGCGCCCAGCTGATTCCTACAGGGAAGAAGTAGCCACTCTACATGGGTATTCTTCACGTAGTCAGCGATAACTAGTTATAAGGGGTTCTGACCAGACCCCCCTTTACTCACCAGTTATCTGCTCAGACCACCTACTCCTCCCATCCATGAAATCTCCACCCATGACAGGGATCCCAGACTACCCTAAGAACACTCCGGACTCTAGGTTAGAAACCTCTAGGTCACTCATGGTCTACATGGACTTGGCCTCACTAGGCCCACCTTTGCCCTGGGGCATGCAACACTATGCCTACCCCTTCTCTGGACAAGGGTCAAGTGCCTCAGCACCGATGCGGTCTTCTGGGATAGGTCTACATCCCATCCCCTGGGTCACTAGCTGGTCTCCCTTCTGGAGTTTGTTCCAACCAGTACCCTCTCTCCGTTTGGTCCTTGCACCCCAAAGATGCAACCTCTCTGGACCCTCACCCTCAGCCTGCCGCTGAGGTCATTCTGCTACCACTACCCTTTCGGGATGACTGGCTTCCCTAAAGAAAGCACAGCCACTTGTGCTTCCCCACACAGAAAAGCACCCTTGGCCACTGGCCTGGCTCCCTGATAGGACCTCAGACCGGCCTCACCACCACACTGGCAGTGCCAGGGAGGAACACTGAAGGTGCCTCATCAGACATCCTACAGCTCATTCCCCCCGTCAGTAGCTCCACATGGAAACTACCCCGGGAACCTAGACCCCTTCTTTGTTCTCCGCTGCGAGAACAGGGCCTATGCACCCTTCCCTCCGAGAGGCGCGCTCTCCTCCCGGAGTACCCTTAGAGAGCCTGTGGGCCCCGAGTTAGCTAGACCCAGGCCCACCTCTCATAGCTCTCCCTGGTCTCCCAGCAGCACCGTGGGAGACCGCCCAGGGACCTACATGGTCCCTGGATGGCCTGCACCACCCCTTTTGAAGAGCAGGGTCCCTTCCCTAAGATAGGCCCCACCTGCCTTCAGGGTAGTACTACCACACCAAGCCAGGGACCCTAAAGATCCCAGCTAGGCCTGTACCACCCCTTTGCGAAACACAGGGTCCCTTCACTTAAGATAGGCCCCACCTGTGTTCAGGGTGGTACTACCTTGCAGAAGTCCACCTCCTGCCTCGAGCTGGAGAACACCCTCATTCTTCGGTCCTGGGATACAAGTCCCCTAGGACCTACCTGACTGGTCAACTGGCCAGGCTTCACCCCAGCCACCACCTCAGGCTCAACACACAAGCTCCAGGGTGACATCCTACCTCGAGCACTACCCCACCTTTGGGGCCACCCATCACCATGGGCCACCCCGGGGTAACCATTCACCAGACCCTGAAACCTCAGGGTCCACCCCTAACCCCTCACCTGGAAACCAGGGAGTACATCACCCCCACTCAGATCTCCACTGGGTCAGTTACCTCGCCGACCTAGTGTACCTAGGGGCTACCACTACACACCATCACTCAAGAACTACCCTCCTTTGGGGCCACCCACTACCAAGGGCCACCCCTGGGTTGCTCACCTCCCCACTAGTTAACCTGGGGGCCTGCCAGACACCCAACTCTACCACACCCTCCTCCCACTGTGGGAAAAGTTCCTGGGGGTCCCCCACCATGGGAACACCTGGGGCGTTACTACCCGGGGTAAAGAAACCTCCTGCCCCACCCTTCCAGTGGTTTTGGCCTGTGCCAATGGCAAGTAAACTTTCAGCGGGGGAAGGATACCTGGGGCCCCTTCTGTGGAAACCCTCCCTGCCCATAAAAAGCACGGGAATCTCCCAGGACCCCCTCTCTCTCCTGTCCCCCACAAAGTTCAATCTACCCCTACACCCCCACCTGTGATGTAGGTATCAGTTGCTGTCCCTATCTCTTGAGGAGACACCCTCCTCATGCAGGTGTAGTGCGTATAGTGTTAGGGTTCAAAGGTGTACAATATGGCTTAGAACATTTGTATGCAATCATTTCCTGGAAAGCACCATCCCGCTAGCACATTATAATCAACATAGCGCGTTCATATCAATACAGTTCACATTTAAACCATAATCTCTTCAATTGACACATATGTGCGCAGGGCTTTCCTTTCCCATACTTTTAGTTCACCTAACCAAAACTTTGAACCCTTCTCAGAGCCTTGCGCTCTTCCATTTGCTCATTGCTGCATAGGTAATGTGTGGCAATACTGGACTTATCAAATGCTATAAATGCGCACCAGAATGGGATACTATGTTTCCCGCCGCTAGACACCAATGTTGGAGAACGAGGCAGCATCTGTGAGGCCTGCACAAATACCATGACTACATTTGTCCTTCACTGGGAACCAAACACCCAATTGTAGCGCCTGACTCTCAGAGGGTAGCGTTGCAGAGCCGTCTGAGGCTTACTCAAGGGAGGTGGTATGGGCTAATAATCGCCATTTGCAGGTGCTCAGAAATAACACTCAATAATTGATTGTCCAGCCTGTACTTTGCTTTATAAAAGTAAGAGTACATTTATTAAACACACACACTGCTCAATACTATGCACCAATTTACAAATATACATAAGCTGTTGGAATTACTTTGTGACATTGCATAACATCTCCACCTCTCCCGCAGGGGGGGTGGGGTCTAGTACCACCACTCCCATGTATGCACATCATCTTGCCCCCTAATGCAGTGTGTTGAGCATAACCTGGTGCGAGGGCCCTGCGCACTGGCACCATCCCAGTGGCGACCCACCCCATTACCTCAACACGCATTAAAAATAGGTTCACCTGCCCTAGGGACACATAACCCTGACTGAGCATCTTATATTGACCATACAGGATGCACCCCTACATATTCAGGGCTAACAGTCTGGGTTGTTCCTCACTTAAGCGCAGCAGCAAGAATACATGTTTACGCACACTTTAGAATGACAGTACTCAGCACGTTTGTGGTTCATTAGAATTTATTGCAATTACAGTCCCTAAAGGCATCACAGATGAAATCACAGGATTACGCATATACAGCCAGACACCCTAGCAGGAATGTCTGGCAACATAACCCACTTTGCTTATGACATCACCTTACACAGGTACTTCACATTACATATGTGACCTTCAGTCCCTCTAAGAAGGATTAACCGTTTGTAAATGCAGTTCTGGTGCAATTACACCTCTTCACCTCCAGGGGATGCCCTTCTCCAGACATCCCCAACTCAGCCCTTCACTCCAGGATGCACTTCTCACGACACCCTCAGCTGTACAACAAAAGTTCCAACTTAGAAGGTGTTGAATGCACACTGAGCCCTTGAGGGGTTAACCTTTTAACATCCCTATGTGACTTAGGGTGGGACTTTTCTTCATGCTGGGCGGAGACTGCGCTTCTCCAGTAGCTCCCCCAGCACCCTTGCACCAAGTTAGCAATGGCCCCGTCCTCCTGGGGCCACCACAAGCACCAAAACAACCGATTCTCAAATGCCTGGCAAGTCATTATGGGGCGCTTTGTGCTCCGCTTTGTGCATATCGCATGAGCGGCTCTCCCGCTGCGCTGGGGAGAGCCACGATCCATCTGGCTCTTCGTGCCGCCTTCCACGCTTGGTGGGGGGCCCGGTCCCACCCGCACCCCCATGTAAAGGATACGGTTTGGGGAGCCCACCCCCGGCCGCTCCTGCCAAGGGTCGGGGCCCAGTCCCACCCGGGCCCTGCGATGCCTTTGCTCGAGGGCTGGGGTCCCAGTCCCACCCAAGACCCCTGACTGCCTCCTTCGTTGGAGGGCAGCCTGGGGAGCCCACACCCGGCTGCCCCCGCTGACTCCCACTTGGCCAGCCCCCTCTTCGGCTGCTGCGGGAGCCAGCCTCTCATTTCTGGTCTGCCCGCTCCGGCGTGCAGACACGCCGGATCCCACTGTTCGGGTGGGGCCGCGGGGGAGTGCAATGACACTCCCCCCTCCTTCCTCTCCACACGGGGAGCGCGATGGCGCCCCCCTCCACCCTGGTCTCTTCGGTGCCCGGGGATGTGGTCCCGGGCCCCCTCCTCCTCCTTGCGGGGGGGGCACGACGGCACTCCCCCTTGATCTTCTGTCTCGGCGGGGGCCAGGGTGGGCTCCGCGGCTCCCCATTGGCGAGGATTTTCCCGGGGAGTGCGACGGCGCTCCCCGACTTTGCTTCAGGGCCTGGGGATGGGGTCCCGGGCCCCCTGGGGACCTCCTTGAGGGGGGCGCGATGGCGCTCCCCACCTCCTCTTCACGGGGAGCACGACGGCACTCCCCGGTTTTACTTTGGGGCCCGGGGATGGGGTCCCGGGCCCCCTGAGGACTTCCTCACAGGGGGCGCCACGGCACTCCACCACCTCCATCTTCAGTGGGGGCCAGGGTGGGCTCCTGGCCCCCCAGGCAGGACACTTTCACGTGGAGCATGATGGCGCTCCCGGGCTCCCCTTCTCCTTAGGGGTCAAAGGTCGCTCACCTTCCGGGGGCCATATCTCAGCCCCAGGGGTTCCGATCTGCCCCATTTTCGCATCTTCTTGCTCCTGGCGGTGGCCCCCAGCCACTGGGAGTACTCTCCTTCACCCTCCAGGTCTCCAAGAGGGTGCATTCTGCAGGGAGCGGTCTTCCCTGGCTCCCTGCACCAGACGTTCGCCTGGCTCTCCTCCTGGGCCTCTCTTCTCCCTGTGCAGAGGCCCCTGCTTCTGCGCACCGGTCCTGGGCTCTTCTTCTGGCACTGTTAGGGGCCTAGGGGGCAGTCAGGGGGTACCTCCTTCCAACTGCCCATTGCCAGGCTCCAGCACCTTCCACCACAGCAGACCACACCCCAGAGAGAGCTTCTCTTCCTGTGCAAGCACTTTTTAAAAGTTGAGTAGGGGGCTGGCAGGAAGTCTCTGTTGGTCCTATCAAACAGCGACACATCACTTCCCTGCCACTGCTCCCTCCTTCTTGTCCAGCCTCTGGGCTGGTTCAAAATGGCGTTGTCCAGGGTCTCTGGCCACATGGTCTCTGAAATACGAGCCCTTCCCTCCTTGGTGCAGCCTGGTGCCTGGCACCAGTGATAGCTGCTGATGGATGAGCCTGTAGCCCCACCCATCTTCTTCTTCGTGGAGAGGAGGCCTTAGCTTGTGGAAAAAAGGTTATTAATCCATCCAGCTGAGGTCAGCCCTCAGCCTGGCCCTGGTTATGACTGACTCAGAGAAATGTGACATTTCTGGATGACCCAAAAGCAGTACAAATATGACTTTGGACTCTGCAGAATACTTCTTCTCACACCCGTTACAGTGGACTTTAGTGCGTGTCTGGAATCTGTAGGCTTTAGGAAAGTGACACTAGCCCATGGGCTCCACTTCCCCATAGGGGAATAATGAAGTGAAAAACACAGTAAAGCACACTGACTTTCCCTGGCATGTTTCTTCCCAGTGTATAAAGCCTATTCCATGTCAACACCCAATTCTGCATAAGTCCTGCCACACCATTCACTCTGTAGCTGCTCCTGGACTGCACACACCAGGAATCTCCCCTGCACAGCCCCTACACGTGTGCACACGCATGTACACAGGTGTCTGCATGTAACCAGCCTGGTGCCCCGTGCTCCAGCTGCTGCGCAGTGGCCTAGTCAAGCCAGGGGGACACCAGTAAAATCCACATGCAGTCTCTTTCATCTTGAGTTCACTGTGGATGAGTCCCAATTTATGAGGCTCTCCCACAGTAAAATCTCAACACACAGGTGCTCAAAAAGCGAAAAATCTGGGCGGCCCATAGTGTCAGAACCACCTTCTAACACACGCCGCGCCCAGCTGATTCCTACAGGGAAGAAGTAGCTACTCTACATGGGTATTCTTCCCGTAGTCAGCGATAACTAGTTCTAAGGGGTTCTGACCAGACCCCCCTTTACTCACCAGTTATCCGCTCAGACCACCTATTCCTCCCATCCATGAAATCTCCACCCATGACAGGGATCCCAGACTACCCTAAGAACCCTCCGGGCTCTAGGTTAGATACCTCTAGGTCGCTCATGGTCTACATGGACTTGGCCTCAGAAGGCCCACCTTTGCCCTGGGTCATGCAACACTATGCCTACCCCTTCTCTGGACAAGGGTCCAGTGCCTCAGCACCGATGCGGTCTTCTGGATAGGTCTACATCCCATCCCCTGGGTCACTAGCTGGTCTCCCTTCTGGACTTTGTTCCAACCAGTACCCTCTCTCCATTTGGTCCTTGCACCCCAAAGATGCAACCTCTCTGGACCCTCACCCTCAGCCTGCTGCTGAGGTCATTCTGCTACCACCACCCTTTCGGGATGACTGGCTTCCCTAAAGAAAGCACAGCCACTTGTGCTTCCCCACACAGAAAAGCACCATTTGGCCACTGGCCTGGCTCCCTGATAGGACCTCAGACTGGCCTCACCACTACACTGGCAGTGCCAGGGAGGAACACTGAGGGTGCCTCATCAGACATCCTACAGCTCATTCCCCCCGTCAGTAGCTCCACACGGAAACTACCCCGGGAACCTAGACCCCTTCTTTGTTCTCCGCTGTGAGAACAGGGCCTGTGAACCCTTCCCTCCGAGAGGCGCGCTCTCCTCCCGGAGTACCCTTAGAGAGCCTGTGGGCCCCGAGTTAGCTAGACCCAGGCCCACCTCTCATAGCTCTCCCCGGTCTCCCAGCAGCACCGTGGCAGACTGCCCAGGGACCTACATGGTCCCTGGGTGGTCCCCTTATGAAGAGCAGGGTCCCTTCCCTAAGATAGGCCCCACCTGCCTTCAGGGTAGTACTACCACACCAAGCCAGGGACCCTAAAGATCCCAGCTAGGCCTGTACCACCCCTTTGCGAAACACAGGGTCCCTTCACTTAAGATAGGCCCCACCTGTGTTCAGGGTGGTACTACCTTGCAGAAGTCCACCTCCTGCCTCGAGCTGGGGAACACCCTCATGCTTCGGTCCTGGGATACAAGTCCCCTAGGACCTACCTGACTGGTCACCTGGCCAGGCTTCGCCCCAGCCACCAACTCAGGCTCACCACACAAGCTCCAGGGTGACATCCTACCTCGAGCACTATCCCACCTTTGGGGCCACCCATTACCATGGGCCACCCCGGGGTAACTATTCACCGGACCCTGAAACCTCAGGGTCCACCCCTAACCCCTCACCTGGAAACCAGGGAGTACATCACCCCCACTCAGATCTCCACTGGGTCAGTTACCTCGCCCACCTAGTGTACCTAGGGGCTACCACTACACACCATCACTCAAGAACTACCCTCCTTTGGGGCCACCCACTACCAGGGGCCACCCCTGGGTTGCTCACCTCCCCACCAGTTAACCTGGGGGCCTGTCAGACACCCAACTCTACAACACCCTCCTCCCACCATGGGAAAAGTTCCTGGGGGTCCCCCACCATGGGAACCCCTGGGGCGTTACTAACCGGGGTAAAGAAACCTCTTGCCCCACCCTCCCAGTGGTTTTGGCCTGTGCCAATGGCAAGTAAACTTTCAGCGGGGAAGGATACCTGGGGCCCCTTCTGTGGAAACCCTCCCAGCCCTTAAAAAGCACGGGAATCTCCCAGGACTCCCTCTCTCTCCTGTCCACCACAAAGGTCAATCCACCCCTACACCCCCACCTGTGATGTAGGTATCAGTTGCTGTCCCTATCTCTTGAGGAGACACCCTCCTCATGCAGGTGTAGTGCGTGTAGTGTTAGGGTTCAAAGGTGTACAATATGGCTTAGAACATTTGTATGCAATCATTTCCTGGAAAGCACCATCCCGCTAGCACATTATAATCAACATAGCGCGGTCATATCACTACAGTTCACATTTAAACCATAATCTCTTCACATGACACATATGTGCGCGGGGCTTTTCTTTCCCATACTTTTAGTTCACCTAACCAAAACTTTGAACCCTTCTCAGAGCCTTGCGCTCTTCCATTTGCTCATTGCTGCATAGGTAATGTGTGGCAAAACTGGACTTTTCAAATGCTATAAATGCGCAGCAGAATGGGATACTATGTTTCCCGCCGCTAGACACCAATGTTGGAGAACGAGGCAGCATCTATGAGGCCTGCACAAATACCATGACTACATTTGTCCTTCACTGGGAACCAAACACCCAATTGTAGCGCCTGACTCTCAGAGGGTAGCGTTGCAGAGCCGTCTAAGGCTTACTCAAGGGAGGTGGTATGGGCTAGTAATCGCCATTTGCAGGTGCTCAGAAATAACACTCAATAATTGATTGTCTAGCCTGTACTTTGCTTTATAAAAGTAAGAGTACAATTATTAAACACACACACTACTCAATACTATGCACCAATTTACAAATATACATAAGCTGTTGGAATTACTTTGTGACATTGCATAACATCTCCACCTCTCCCGCAGTGGGGGTGGGGTCTAGTACCACCACTCCCATGTATGCACATCATCTTGCCCCCTAATGCAGTGTGTTGAGCATAACCTGGAGCGAGGGCCCTGCACACTAGCACCATCCCAGTGGTGACCCACCCCATTACCTCAACACGCATTAAAAATAGGTTCACCTGCCCTAGTGATACATAACCCTGACTGAGCATCTTATATTGACCCTACAGGATGCACCCCTACATATTCAGGGCTAACAGTCTGGGTTGTTCCTCACTTAAGCGCAGCAGCAAGAATACATGTTTACGCACACTTTAGAATGACAGTACTCAGCACGTTTGTGGATCATTAGAATGCATTGCAATTACAGCCCCTAAAGGTATCACAGATGAAATCACAGGATTACGCATATACAGCCAGACACCCTAGCAGGAATGTCTGGCAACATAACCCACTTTGCTTATGACATCACCTTACACAGGTACTTCACATTACATATGTGACCTTCAGTCCCTCTAAGAAGGATTAACCATTAGAAAATGCAGTTCTGGTGCAATTACACCTCTTCACCTCCAGGGGATGCCCTTCTGCAGACATCCCCAACTCAGCCCTTCACTCCAGGAAGTACTTCTCACGACACCTTCAGCTGTAGAACAAAAGTTCCAGCTTAGAAGGTGTTGAATGCACACTGAGCCCTTGAGGGGTTATCCTTTTAACATCCCTATGAGACTTAGGGTGGGACTTATCTTCATGCTGGGGGGAGACTGCGCTTCTCCAGTAGCTCCCCCAGCACTCTTGCATCAAGTTGGTGGTGGCCCCATCCTCCTGGGGCCACCACAAGCACCAAAACAACCGATTCTCAAATGCCTGGCAAGGCATTATGGGGCACTTCGTGCTCCGCTTTGTGCATATCGCATGAGCGGCTCTCCTGCTGCACCGGGGAGAGCCACGATCCATCTGGTGCTTTGTGCCGCCTTCCACGCTTGGTGGGGGGCCCGATCCCACCCGCACCCCCATGTAAAGTATACGGTTTGGGGAGCCCACCCCCGGCCGCTCCTGCCAAGTGTCGGGGCCCGGTCCCACCCGGGCCCCGCGATGCTTTTGCTCCAGGGCTGGGGTCCCGGTCCCACCCAGGAACCCTGACTGCCTCCTTCGTTGGAGGGCAGCCTGGGGAGCCCACCCCCGGCTGCCCCCGCTGGCTCCCCACGTGGCCAGCCCCCTCTTCGGCTGCCGCGGGAGCCAGCCTCTCATTTCTGGTCTGCCCACACCGGCGGGCAGACACGCCGGATCCCGCTGTTCGGGCAGGGCCGCGGGGGAGTGCAACGACACTCCCCCTCCTTCCTCTCCACACGGGGGGGTGATGGCACCCCCCTCCACCCCGGTCTCTTCGGTGCCCGGGGATGGGGTCCCGGGCCCCCTCCTCCTCCTCACGGGGGAGCACGACGGCGCTCCCCCTCGATCTTCTGTCTCGGCAGGGACCAGGGTGGGCTCCGTGGCTCCCCATTGGCGAGGATTTTCACGGGGAGCGCGACGGCGCTCCCCAACTTTGCTTCAGGGCCTGGGGATGGGGTCCCGGGCTCCCTGGGGACCTCCTCGTGGGGGGCGTGCCAGCGCTCCCCACCTCCTCTTCACGGGGAGCACAACGACGCTCCCCGGTTTCACTTCGGGGCCCGGGGATGGGGTCCCGGGCCCCCTGGGGACTTCCTTACGGGGGCGCAATGGCGCTCCCCCACCTCCATCTTCGGTGGGGGCCAGGTTGGGCTCCTGGCCCCCCAGACAGGACACTTTCGCAGGGAGCGCAACGGCGCTCCCGGGCTCCCCTTCTCCTTAGGGGTCAATGGTCGCTCACCTTCCGGGGGCCATATCTCAGCCCCTGGGTGTCCGATCTGCCCCATTTTCACGTCTACTTGCTCCTGGCGGTGGCACCCAGCCACTGGGAGCACTCTCCTTTGCCCTCCAGGTCTCCAAGAGGGTGCATTCTGCAGGGAGCGGTCTTCCCTTGCTCCCTGCACCAGACTTTCACCTGGCTCTACTCCTGGGCCTCTCTTCTCCCTGTGCAGATGCCCCTGCTTCTGCACACCAGTCCTGGGCTCTTCTTCTGGTGCTCTTAGGGGCCTGGGGGGCAGTCAGGTGGTACCTCCTTCCAACTGCCCATTGCCAAGCTCCAGCACCTTCCACCTCAGCAGACCACACCCCAGAGAGAGCTTCTCTTCCTGTGCAAGCACTTTTTAAAAGTTGAGTAGGGGGCTGGCAGGAAGTCTCTGTTGGTCCTATCAAACAGCGACACATCACTTCCCTGCCCCTGCTCCCTCCTTCTTGTCCAGCCTCTGGGCTGGTTCAAAATGGCATCGTCCAGGGTCTCTGGCCACATGGTCTCTGAAACATGAGCCTTTCCCTCCTTGGTGCAGCCTGGTGCCTGGCACTAGTGATAGCTGCTGATGGATGAGCCTGTAGCCCCACCCATCTTCTTCTTCCTTGAGAGGAGGCCTTAGCTTGTGGAAAAAAAGGTTATCAATCCATCCAGCTGAGGTCAGCCCTCAGCGTGGCCCTGGTTATGACTGACTCAGAGAAATGTGACAATTCTGGATGACCCAAAAGCAGTACAAATATGACTTTGGACTCTGCAGAATACCTCTTCTCACACCCGTTACAGTGGACTTTAGTGCGTGTCTGGAATCTGTAGGCTTTAGGAAAGTGACACTAGCCCATGGGCTTCACTTCCCCATAGGGGAATAATGAAGTGAAAAACACAGTAAAGCACACTGACTTTCCCTGGCATGTTTCTTCCCAGTGTATAAAGCCTATTCCATGTCACCACCCAATTCTGCATAAGTCCTGCCACACCATTCACTCTATAGCTGCTCCTGGACTGCACACACCAGGAATCTACCCTGCACAGCCCCTACACATGTGCACACGCATGTACACAGGTGTCTGCATGTAACCAGCCTGGTGCCCCTTACTCCAGCTGCTGCGCAGCGGCCTAGTCAAGCCAGGGAGACACCAGTAAAATCCACATGCAGTCTCTTTCATCTTGAGTTCACTGTGGATTAGTCCCAATTTATGAGGCTCTCCCACAGTAAAAGCTCAACACACATGTGCTCAAAAAGCGAAAAATCCGGGCGGCCCATAGTATCAACACCACCTTCTAACATGTGGTTTTCTATAAATGCCAATAAACGTGATTATCAAAAAAAACCACAGGTATAAGTCTATTTGTATGTTTCTGTTATATATGATGGCACTAGAAAAAGGTACAGACACATGCATGCATGCTTTCAGGGATATGGTAAGATTTACAACAGATACATGTGAAGAGTTGCTGTTTTATATTTGGGTAGGCCCAACAACCTAAGTAGTCACAGAATGGTGAAGTTGCAGCTCAAAAGTGAAGTTTAAGATATGTTGGCAGAGGGATTACTGATTAGGCTACTTTGTATGAGTCTATGGAAAGGTACACTTGAAGTACAGCACATAAATCTAGGTGTGTGTTTCAAATGGGAAGTGCAGTCTGTCAAGTTTTAAGGTCTGCATTGTGTTGTGACTGAGGTATTTCACTACTTGCACATGTATTCTCATACATGTTAAGAATCAGATGATGCTAGACGCATAAAACACAGGAATACTTCTATTTGTATGTTTCTTTTACATATAATACCACTAGGAAAAGGAACAGACACATGCTTGTATGCTTCCAGGAATATGGTGGGACTTACAACATATGAATGGTTGCTGCTTTATATTTGGCTAGGCCCAACACCCTGAGTAGTAGTAGAATGGTGAATCTGCAGCACAAAAGTGAGGTTTAAGACATGTTAGTAGAGGTATTACTGATTAGGCTACTTTGTATGACTCTGTGGAAATGTACTCTTGCAGTACGCCCCATCAATCTAGTTGTCTGTTTGAAATGTGAAGTGCAGTCTGTCAAGTTTTAAGGTCTACATGGTCTTGTGACTGAGGTATGTCTCTACTTCCACATGCATTCTCATATGTGTTATGCATCTGAGGATGTTAGACTTATAAAACACAGGCATACATCTATTTCTATGTTTTATTTTTATATATGATACCACTAGTTGAAGGTACAGACACATGCATACAAGCTTGCAGGAATATGGTGAGACTTACAACAGACACATGCATGGAGCACCTGTAGAGATACGTCCCTCGACGTACCCTCGGGTCATCAGAGGCAGGCCGGTTGGCCTGTCCATGATTCAACACTATGACCAAAGGGGGACGAGCCTTCTCGGTCTTGATCCCGCAGCTGTGGAATAAACTGTCAGGAAACCTTCGTAAGGAAAAATCCCTTCTCACTTTTAGAAAAAAACTGAAGACCCTTCTCTTTACAGAGGCCTGGATATAACACAAGCGTCGACCGGAGACCAACAGTCACTCACTGGGGTGGGCCATAGCTACTCTCTCTTTAGCGCTTAGAGATCTGCCGGTGATTATGCGCTCTACAAATCCCAATTAACATTAACATGTGAAGGGTTGCTGCTTTATATTTGGGTAGGCCCAACACCCTGAGCAGTAGTAGAATGGTGAAGCTACAGCACAAAAGTGAGGTTTAAGACATGTTGGTAGATAGATTAGTGATTAGGCTACTTTGTATGACTCTGTGGAAAGCTACATTTAAAGTATGGTAAATCTAGGTGTCTATTTCAAATGTGAAGGGCAGTTTGTCAAGTATTAAGGTCTGTATGGTCTTCTGACTGAGCTATGTCTCTACTTGCACATGTATTCTCATACTTGGTATGTATCTGATGATGCTAGACATATAAAACACAGATATACGTCTATTTGCATGTTTCTATTATATATGATGCCACTAGGAAACGGTGCAGACACATGCATATATGCTTTCTGGAATATGGTGAAACTTACTATAGAAACATTCAAAGGGTTACTTCTTTATATTTGGCTAGGCCCAACAGTATAAGTAGTTGCAGAATGGTGAAGGTGGAGCTCAAAAGTGAGATTTAAGACATGTTGGTAGAGGAGTTAATGATTAGTCTACTTTGTATGAGTCTGTAAAAAGGTACACTTGAAGTATGCCCCATAAATCTAGGTGTCTGTTTGAAATGTGAAGTGCAGTCTGCCAAGTTTTAAGGTCTGCATGGCCTTGTGGCTGAGGTATGTATCTACTTGCACATGTATTGTCGTATGTCTTAAGCATTTGAAGATGTTAGACATATAAAAAAAGGTATATGTATATTTGTATGTTTCTGTTATATGTGATGGCACTAGCAAAAGGTACAGACACATGCATGCATGGTTTCAGGTATATGGTGAGACTTACAACAGAAACATGCACAGGGTTACTGCTTTATATTTGGCTAGGCCCAACACTATAAGTAGTTGCAGAATGGTGAAGGCATGTTGGTAGAGGAGTTAATGATTAGTCTACTTTGTATGAGTCTGTGGAAAGGTACACTTGAAGTACAGCACATAAATCTAGGTGTGTGTTTCAAATGTGAAGTGCAGTCTGTCAAGTTTTAAGGTCTGCATTGTGTTGTGACGAGGTATTTCACTACTTGTACATGTATTCTCAAACATGTTAAGAATCAGATGATGCTACATGTATAAAACAGAGGTATACAGCTATTTGTAAGTTTTTTTACATATAATACCACTAGCAAAAGGTAAAGACACATGCATTTATGCTTATAGGAGTATGGTGAGACTTACTAGAGAGACAGAAGAATGGTTGCTGCTTTATAATTGGCTAGACCCAACATCCTGAGTAATAGTAGAATGGTGAAGCTGTAGCACAAAAGTGAAGTTGAAGACATGTTGGAAGAGGAATTACTGATTAGGCTACTTTGTATGAGTCTGTGGAAAGGTACACTTGAAGTACGTCGCATAAATCTAGTTGTCTGTTTGAAATGTGAAGTGTATTCTGTCAAGTTTTAAGGTCTGCATGGTTTTGTGACTGAGGTATGTCTCTGCTTCCACATGTATTCTCATATGTGTTATGCATCTGAGGATGATAAACGTATAAAACACAGGCATACATCTATTTGTATGTTTCTTTTATATATGATACCACTAGTAAAAGGTACAGACACATGCATACATGCTTGCAGGAAATGGTGAGACTTACAACAGACACATGCAAAGGGTTGCTGCTTGTATATTTTGGTAGGCCCAACACCGTGAGTAGTCACAGAATGGTGAAGCTGCAGCTCAAAAGTTAAGTTAAAGACATGTTGGCAGAGGGATTACTGATTAGGCTACTTTGTATGAGTCTGTGGAAAGGTACACTTGAAGTACAGCACATAAATCTATGTGCGTGTTTCAAATGTGAAGTGCAGTCTGTCAAGTTTTAAGTTCTGCATTGTGTTGTGACTGAGGTATTTTAATACTTACACATGTATTCTTATACATGTTAAGAATCAGACTATGCTAGACGTAGAAAACAGAGGTATACGTCAATTTGTATGTTTCTTTTATATATAATACCACTAGCAAAAGGTACAGACACGTGCATGTATGCTTAGAGGAATATGGTGAGACTTACAACTGAGACATGCAAATGGTTGCTGCTTTACATTTGGCTAGGCCCAACATCCAGAGTAGTAGTGGAATGGTAAAGGTGCAGCACAAAATCGAGGTTGAAGACATGTTGGTAGAGGAATTACTGATATATGATTACACTAGCAAAAGGCACAGACACATGCATACATGATTTCAGGAATATGGTAAGAGTTACAACAGAGACATGCAAAGGGTTGCTGCTTTATATTTGGTAGGCCAGATACTCTGAGTAGTCGCTGAATAGTGAAGCTGCTGCAAAAAAATGACAGAGGGATTAGTGATTAGACTACTACGTATGAGTCTGTGGAAAGGTACACTTGAAGTATTCTGCATAAATGTAGGTGTCTCCTTGAAATGGGTAGGTCAGTCTGTCAAGTTTTAGGGGGCTTTATGGTCTTGTGACTGAGGTATGTTTCTACTTGCTCATATATTCTCACACGTTTTATGTATCTGAAGATGCTAGACGTATAAAACATAGGTATACATCTATTTGTATGCTTCTCTTATATATGATGTCACTAGCAAAAGGTACAGACAAATGCATGCATGCTTTCAGGTATATGGTGAGACTTACAACAGCTGCAAGAGAAAAGTGAGGTTTAAGACATGTTGGCAAAAGGATTAGTGATTAGGCTGCTTACTATGAGTCTATGGAAAGATACAATTGAAGTACGCCATCTAAATTTAGGGGTAACCTTGAAATGGGAAGTGCAGTCTGTCAAGTTTAAGGGACTTCATGGTCTTGTGAATGATATATGTGTCTACTTCTATATCTATTGTATGATGTGTTATGCATCTGAAGATGATAGCTTGAAAACCTGGTCGGTTTGGCTACTGGTAGACAAACCTTTTAGTTCTGCCTTGTCATTCGATTGCTGAGTCTGTGATGTCTTCTGAATGAAGGTATTGTGGAGACTCCAACATAGCTTGTTCAATACCCAAATGCCATGTTTTATGAGCTGAAAGAAATGCATACACTTTTTTTTACACAAATTTAGACAGCATGCGCTCTGAAAACACAGGTATTCAACGATATTACTGTTATAAGTCTCACCATATTTCTTAAAGCATACATACATCAGTCTGTGCATTTTGGATACCTGTGTTTCACAGCATATGGTCTCTAAATTTGTGTAAAAAAAGTCTATGTATTCCTCTCAGGTTGTAAACCATGGCACCTGAGTATTGAATAGGCTATTTGAGAGGCTCCATAACACCTCTATATAACAGACATTAGAGACTGTGCGACCGAATGATAGAAGAGAACTGAGAAACCCAACCAGGTTTTCAAGCTACCATTTTCAGATGAATAATACATGAGATAATAGATATAGAAGTAGACACATACCTCACTCACAAGAGCACGCAGACTTATAAATTTGACAGACTACATTTGTAATTTAAAGCAAACAGATAAACGTATACGGCCTACTTCAAGCATACCTTTCCACAAACTCATAGTAAGTAGCCTAATCTCTAATTCTTTTGTCAACATGTCTTAAACCTCACTTTTCTGTTGAAGCTTCAGTTTTCACCAACTGCTGAGAATCTTGGGACTAGCCAAATTTAAAACAGCAATCTGAACCATGTTACTGTTTAAAGGTGCGTACCCTTGTGACAGGTTTGCTATTGTGTAAAGTACAACATTCTAAATATTTACGTGTTATGGAGACATTTTCAATGTAATTGAAAGTATTTATTTATTGTTATAAATATTAATATATAATTATTTCAAAAGTATAAAATTATTTAACAAACTATCAAAATGTATCCTTGTTTTTCAGATATTTACATTTATTGGTAAAAAAACATTGAGAATGGGAAAAAAGATTAAAAGAGAAGACAAGAAAAAAATAGTACTATTTAAAGGAAAGAAAGAAGAGGAAATTAGATGAAGTGCAAAATGTTGCACAGAAGAAAAAGAGTTCTAGTAAGAGAACTAAAAAGTTTGTTAAAAGACTTTTACAGAATGTAAAGCAATTTAAAAATATTGATAAGAAAAAGAAAAGTTTAACAAGAAATCAGAAGGAAAGGAAAAGGGAGATGCTGAAAGAAAATCATGTTATGGGAAAGGAATGCAAGTTCGAAAGAAGCCTGAAAGAACATACAGAAATAAGGAAGAGAATGTATAGAAGTAGAGTACTACAAAATGTATTGAAAGATTGTAAAAAATATAAAAGAAGATCAGCAGCTTATAAGAAAAAGCAACAGATTGAAAGAGTAGTTGACAAAGCTTTTCAAATAAAAAGAAAAATATTTATATTAATATTGAAGAGAATGAAAACATTGAATAAAACAATGCTGTTTATGAAGCACAAAAGCAAAAGAAAAAGACTGGTTAATAGAAGTAACTTTTGTAAAATTTTCACTGGTGAATGGAAGCACACATCTAGTACGGAGCCTTTCTTTAATGAAGAAAGCTATTTTCAACAGAACACATTCGTACATGTAGTTGATACTAGTGGTCGATGCTATGAGCTGAAAGATGGTTCTCCAATTCCCAAAATTGTTCCTAGGAATGTAGAAGAAGTAATAGCTGAAGAAGTTCAAGGGAGGCATACCCAAGCTCCTGTATTTAAGTGGGATTGTAGCAGTATTTGCAGCATTAAACAGGAGTGTATTGACATATTACAAATTGTTATACGACAATATGCAAAAAAGTATTAAACAGAAGATTAAGATGTTAAGAGGACTAGATCCATGTAAAATAAGAAAATATACTAATTTGCAAGGTCATTCTCTAGCTTGTCTTTCAAGAAAAGTCTGCCAAAGTACTTTTCATCATTTAAGAATATTAGCTGTACACCACTCTGAAATGCGGAAGTTGGTTAGGAGACTGTACTATGTAAAAACTCCTGTGTTATGTTTAAGTGAAATGAACACAGCTCTTTTGCATGGTTCGGTATCAGATTTAGAGAAAGTGTGTGATGCTATACAGTTTTGTTTTTTGGATCAGAAGACGATTGTAGAGAAACTTAGAGTTTGATAAGTGTAGGTGTTGAAGAACAGCAGAAAGAGATTAGTATTGATGAGTTTGCAGAAGAAATTACAAAGTTTAAGACAGTTTCATCTGAAAAACCAAACTTTGTTTGTATTTGTTGTTGTCGTACTCACTATAGAAGTCAAACTAGGAATGTTGATTTATATTTAAAAGTGAAAAAAATAATGATAAATGGCAGCAATTTGGTGTTTATTTGTTGGTAGAAGGTCAGTTTGAATTGGGTGCTGATCAAGTTATTTATAAATATTGTTACAACAAATTAGAAGAAAACAAAATGCAAGCTATAGCAGTACATAACAACTTAGAGTTGATACCTATTCCTCATGAACTGACTGATTTAAATACATATGAGTCTATTCTTATTCAATCTGTACACCCATTTCAGGCCATAGTTCGTATGGAGCCTAAAACAGGTAACCTGCCACCAACAGATTTACAAAAAGGTCTGAAAGGAAGAGTTGTCTACTTACCTTTAGATTTTAAGAAAAAACATTGAAACTGTTGGTGTAGACACAGAAGAGAATGAGCCTGTAGTTATTCTAGTAAATGGTTTACCAACAAAGAGTCGAAAAATCTGGCAAGAGTTTGTAGATGTTAGTAAAGTTCAAAAGGCTACAGTATACCTGAGACAGAATAACATTTATTATAAGAGTGTGAATGTTGATGAAGATTTAACATGCTTAGAAGATGAAACAGTAATTTCAGCTGTACAAATTGAAAAAGTAGACAAGTGCAGAACTGAACAGATTTATGAACATTATATAATACATCCTCTGCATTCAAAAGAAATAATTGGAAACAGTATTGAGTTATTTCAAATGAAAAAAGCAGAGGGAACTCCCATGAGTGTATGGGAAACAAGTTTAGAAGCTTGTTGTTTCCCCAGCTATTCCCCACTGGAGAAGGTGGACGATTTGATGAACAAGATGTACAGATTCCAGCTTCAAAATACCAATCAACAAGAATATTTCGTGAAGATGCAAGATTTCAGTAGTGCATTCCATATATATTTCATCTTCTGTTTGAAAGCGATTTGTCTGTACATTCGTATGTAGTGAATCCCATATTAAAAACAGGACTTCATTTTCAACATGTTTCTGCAAAAGAGGTCTTGGACGAAGTTGAACAAAGAGATGAGAATTTAGAATCTCAGTTAATTAATTTGATGGTGTGAGTATTGGTATCATTGTCATGGAAAACTTAAATGCATGTTAAGAAACTTAGATACTCCTCCATGGTTTGTAAAGCTTAGCTGTGCTGAATATGCGTGGTAAGATTTACTTGAATTTCTACGAGAAGCAAATTCAAATATTAAAAACATTGAATTAAAGACAGCTTGAGTACTGTGTTCCTTGGATCCTGTAAATGTGTGCAGATACCTTAATCATAGGTTTCAAGCTATGATGTCATTTATCTGCAATAAATAAATCCACCTCTTGGAGAGGTAGCAGATTTTTTGGGGAGAAAGGAGTACCAAGCCAGAGGTGCTCCTCATATGCACATGCTATTATGGATAAAGAATGCACCAAATTTGGAACTCATACTGATGAAACTGTTTTGTCTTTCATCGAACAGTATGTTACATGTGCCATTCCAAGAGTTGGAGGAAAAAAGAGCTTGAGACAACAAGTTTTAAGGTTTCAAAGTCATCGATGTGGGAAATACTGCAGACGAAAATACAAGTGTAAAGGAAAATTTTATACAAAATGTCTTTTGGATTCCCACGTCCTATAATTTCTAAAAGAAGAGTAAATAGTTTTTTGTCAGCAGTAAGGCATACAATAACTCATAAATCTCCCAAGAACACATATAACTTAAAAAGAACAGCAACTTCAAAGTACATTAATGACTAGAATCCAGTTATTTTGAAAATGTGGAATACAAATATGGATATCCAGTATATTGCAGATAATTCAATTGCTGTTGCTCGCTATGTTACATCACATATTACCAAATCTGAAAAGACAGAGAAGAAAGAAATGTGGGAAGAAATTTCACAAGAGAAAAGTCTTAGCAAGAAATTGTACAGCTTCACTTAAAAATGGTTTTCCATCGAGAGATTGGATCCTATGAATGTTTGGATCGCTTGAGTTCAGCCAGTTTATATTCAAAGTCAAGAGGAATTATTTGGATAAGTCTAGGGCTTGCCACCACATGAAATAGAGTATTGAAATCTCTACAAGAAATCGAATACTTAGAAAAGAATGGACCAGAAAGTACAGATATTGTTAAAACTAATATATTGGATAAATACTATCCCAAAAGGAGTCCACATCTAGAAAACCTATCTCGCAATGAAATACTTCAACATTACAGCTTTAAAAGAAAAGTTACAGAAAATATAAAAGAAGAAAAATATGCAGTAATTGGATGTGATGGATGTTTGGTAAAACATGCCAAAGGAAATCTTATTAACCACAGAAAACTCATTTGCGAAAGTCCAGATAAGAGGGAGTTTTTCTATTTAGCACTTCTGCAACTCTTCAACCCTTGGTGTAGTGAAACAGAATTACTTGGAGATTTTGACTGCTATGAAGATTCTTTTAATGCAAGTAAAGATAGTATTCAGTGCACAATTTTCCCTACATATCTACAAATGTTAAATGATAAGATTGAACAAGAAAGTACTATTGCAGCGTAAATAGCTAGAGATAGTTTTCAAGAGAGTAAACGTTCTGGTCCACTCAGTAAAGATCCATTGGGACAACCAATTATTGAAAATGAAGCAGCAATAGCCATGAATGAGGTAGAAACTGCAATGCAACAAGCACAAATGGATATTATTCAGTTGGAAAAGTTAGAAGAACAACTAAATTTGGAACAGAAAGAAATATATCTATAAGTCAAACAACAGATACAAGATGGTTTGCTGCACACAAAAAAAGAATGTCAATGTTCATCATTTAAACCTATTCTAATGTACATCAGCAGTCAAGCTGGAACAGGAAAAAGTTTCTTAATTAAAGTTTTGAGCAGTTATCTACACAAATCTATAGAATCGCATTTAACAGCTCCAACTGGATTAGCAGCACACAACATTAAGGGGATCACTTTACATCGATTACTTATGCTACCAGTTGAGCATGATAATAAATTGGAATATCAGAAGCTGTCTTGAGAAGCTTGTTATGAAGTCTCAAGAGTTATGAAGAAAATGAAACTTTTAATCATTGATGAGGTGAGCATGGTCTCAAACTTAACCCCTTCGCTGCTAGGCCTTATCCCCCCTGTGCAAAGCCTTTTTCTGGCTATTTGGGGTAGTTCGCGCTTAGACCCCTGTAACTTTTTGACCACATAAGGTATCCATGCCAAATTTGCGTCCTTTTCTTCCAACATCATGGGGATTCTAAAGGTACCCAGGGTTTGTGGATTCCCCTGGAGAAAACCCAGAAATTAGCCAAAATACAGAAAACATTTGTTTTTTTGCGGAAAAATGGGAAAAAAGTGCTGCAAATGAAAGCATCTGTTTTTTTCCCTGCAAATTGTATCAACAAAGGGTTTGTGGGGCTGAAATCACAATTTTCCCAGATTTCAGGGACTGACAGACTTTTGTCAGAAAACCAACATTTTTTACACAGTTTTGGCATTTTACTGGGACTTAACCTATTTTTGTGATTTTTTGTGCTTTCAACCTTCTTCCAGTTAATGATAGAAATGAGTATGAAAGCAATAATGGATCCTGGAGAGCTATACATTTTAGAAAAGTAGACAAAATTCTGAATTCAGCAAGGGGTCATTTGTGTAGATCCTTCAAGGTTTCTTTATAGAAACTAACAGTTTAAAATGGGAAAAATTGAAAGTGAGTTGAAAAAAACAGACATTTATGCCAACGTTTTCACATGTAACTTCTTCTAATTATGACAGATGTTTGAAATCAATATGCAGTTACATCCGCTGGACCTTTCTGGTTGTGGGGATATGTAGGACTTGTAGGTTCACCAAGAACCCGACGAACCCAGAGCCAATAACTGAGCAGCATCTTGCAATGGTTTTTTATTATGTACAGGGTATATAGCAATTTATTTGGGAAAATATATGTAGTGTAAAATAGGGATGAAAGACACCTATGAATTTCTAAAATTGGAACAAAATATAGAGTTAAGAAACAGTAGCTATTTGCACATTTCTGATATTGTGAGTACCCATATAACCATGAGAATTATAGGATATTTTTCAAAGTGACTTCTTTTTTATAAATTGTCTTTCATTTGGAAGGCAGAAAGGCAACAAAATTCAATAGGTAATAACAGTTGCTCTACAATCCTGTGTTACCCTAAGTCTCCCGATAAAAATGGTACCTCACTTGTGTGGGTAGGCCTAGTGCCCGTGACAGGAAACGGCTCAAAACAAAACGTGGACACAGTTCATTCTTACAGTGAAAACTGACCCTATTTTTGCAAAGTGCCTAGCTGTAGATTTTGAACCCTAGCTCTACGGGCACCTAGGGAAACCTAGCAAACCTATACATATTTGAAAACTAGACACCCAAGGAAAACCATTATAGGTTGACTTGTCTGGCTCTAACCAGGTTCTGTTACCCATAATCCCTTGCAAACCTCAAACTTTGTAAAAATAAAACACATTCTCCTCACATTTCTGTGGTGGAACGTTCTGGAATCTGCATGGATCCACAAAATTCCACCCACCCTGCATTCCCGAAAGTCTTCCAAGAAAAATGGTACCTCACTTGTGTGGGTAGGCCTGGTGGCCGGGACAGGAAACGGACCAAAACACAACATGGACACAACACATTTTCACAGTGAAAATGGACCCTTTTTTGCAAAGTGCCTAGCTGTAGATTTTTAACCCTAGCTCTGCTGGCACCTAGGGAAACCTAGCAAACCTATACATTTTCAAAAACTAGACACGCATGGGAACCCAGGATGGGGTGACTTGTCTGGCTCTCACCAGGTTCTGTTACCCAGAATCACTTGCAAACCTCAAACTTTGTAAAAAAAATGAATTTTCCTCATATTTCTGTGGTGGAAAGTTCTGGAATCTGTGTGGATCCACAAATTTCCACCCACCCCTCATTCCCCAAAGTCTCCTGAGAAAAATGGAACCTCACTTGTGTGGGTAGGCCTAGTGCCCACAACAGGAAATGGCCCAAAACGCAACATGGACACACCACATTTTCACAGTGAAAGCTGACCCTTTTTTTGCAAAGTGTCTAGCTGTAGATTTTGAACCCTTGCCCTGCCGGCACCTAGGAAAACCTAGCAAATTTATACATTTTTGAAAAATAGACACCCGGGGATTCTAGGATGTGGTGACTTGTCTGGCTCTCACCAGGTTCTGTTACCCAGAATCCCTTGCAAACCTCAAACTTTGTAAAAAAAACACATTTTCCTCAAATTTCTGTAGTGGAAAGTTTTGGAATATGTGTGGATCCACAAAATTCAACCCACCCTGCATTCCCCAAAGTCTTTCAAGAAAAATGGTACCTCACTTGTGTGGGTAGGCCTAGTGGCCGCGACAGGAAACGGCCCAAAACGCAACATGGACTCACCACATTTTCACAGTGAAAACGGACCCTTTTTTTGCAAAGTTGCCTAGCTCTAAATTTTGAACCCTAGCTCTGCTGGCACCTTAGGAAACCTAGCAAACCTATACATTTTCAAAATCAAGACACCAAGGGGAATACAGGATGGGGGGGACTTGTCTGGCTTTCACCAGGTTCTGTTACCCAGAAACCCTTGCAAACCTTAAACATTATAAAAAAAAACACATTTTCCTCACATTTCTGTGGTGACAAGTTCTGGAATCTGCATGGATTCACAAAATTCCACCCACCCCGCATTTCCCAATGTTTCCCGAGAAAAATGGTACCTCAGTTGTGCGGATAGGCATAGTGGCCGCGACAGTAAGCGGCCCAAAACGCAACCTGAACACACCACATATTCACACTGAAAACGTACCCTTTTTTTGCAAAGTGCCTAGCTGTAGATTTTGAACCCTAGCTCTGCCGGCACATAGGGAAACCTAGCAAACCTATACATTTTCAAAAATTAGACACCCAGGGGAATACAGGATGGGGTGAGTTGTCTGGCTCTCACCACGTTCTGTTACCCTGAATCCCTTGCAAACCTCAAACTTTGTCTCAAAAACCACATTTTATTCACATTTCTGTGGTGGAAAGTTCTGGAATCTGCGTGGATCCACAAAATTCCATCCACACCACATTCCCCAAAGTCTCCTGAGAAAAATGGCACCTCACTTGTGTGGGTAGGCCTAGTGCCCGCAACAGGAAACGGCCCAAAACGCAAAGTGGACCCACCACATTTTCACAGAGAAAGCTGGCCCTTTTTTTGCAAAGTGCCTAGCTGTAGATTTTGAACCCTAGCTCTGCCGGCACCTAGGGAAACCTATCAAACCTATACATTTGTAAAAAGTAGACACCCAGGGGAAACCATGATGGGGTGACTTGTCTGGCTCTCACCAGGTTCTGTTACCCAGAATCCCTTGCAAACCTCAAACTTTGTCAAAAAACCCACATTTTCCTCACATTTCTGTGATGGAAAGTTCTGGAATCTGTGTGGATCCACAAAATTCCACACACCCTGCATTCCCCAAAGTCTCCCGAGAAAAATGGTACTTCACTTGTGTGGGTAGGCCTAGTGGCCGCAACAGGAAACGGCCCAAAAAGCAACATGGACACAACGCATTTTCACCGTGAAAACGGACCATTCTTTTGCAAAGTGCCTAGCTGTAGACTTTGAACCTTGGCTCTGCCAGCACCTAGGGACACCTAGCAAACCTGTACATTTTCAAACACTAGACAGCCAGGAGAATACAGGATAGGGTGACTCTTATGGCTCTCACCAGGTTGTTACCCAGAATCCATTACAAACCTCAAACTTTGTAAAAAAAAAAGCATTTTCCTCTCATTTCTGTGAGGTAAAGTTCTAGAATCTGCATTGATCCAAACAATTCCACCCACCTCGCATTCCCCACATTCTTCTGATAAAAATGGTACCTTACTTGTGTGGGTAGGCGTAGTGCCCGTGACAGGAAACGGCCCAAAACGCAACGTGGACACACCACATTTTCACAGTGAAAGCTGACCCTTTTTTGGCAAAGTGCCTAGCTGTAGATTTTGAACCCTAGCTCTGCCGGCACCTAAGGAAACCTAGCAAACCTATACATTTTAAAAAACTAGACACCCAGGGGAATCTAGGATGGGGTGATTTGTCTGTCTCTCACCAGGTTCTGTTACCCAGAATCCCTTGCAAACCTCAATCTTTGTAAAAAAAAAAACATTTTCCTCACATTTCTGTGGTGGAAAGTTCTGGAATCTGCGTGGATCCACAAAATTCAACCCACCCTGCATTCCCCAAAGTCTTCCTAGAAAAATGGTACCTCACTTGTGTGTGTGTAGCACTAGTGGCCGTGACAGGAAACAGCCCAAAACACAACGTGGACACCACATTTAATACAGTGCAAACAGACCCTTTTTTTTGCAAAGTGCCTAGCTGTAGATTTTGAACCCTAGCTCTGCCAGCACTTAGTGAAACCTAGCAAACCTATACATTTTTGAAAACTAGACACCCAGAGGAAACCATGATGGGGTGACTTGTATGGCTCTCACCAGGTTCTGTTACCCAGAATCCCTTGCAAACCTTAAACTTTGTCAAAAAACCCACATTTTCCTCTCATTTCTGTGATGGAAAGTTCTGGAATCTGCGTGGATCCACAAAATTCCACCCACCGCACATTCCCCACAGTCTCCTGAGAAAAATGGCACCTCACTTGTGTGGGTAGGCCTAGTGCCCGCGACAGGAAACGGCCCAAAAAGCAACATGGACACACCACATTTTCACAGAGAAAGCTGGCCCTTTTTTTGCAAAGTGCCTAGCTGTAGATTTTGAACCCTTGCTCTGCCGGCACCTAGGGAAACCTAGCAAACCTATACATTTTCAAAAACTAGACACCCAGGAGAATACAGGATAGGGTGACTTGTCTGGCTCTCACCAGGTTCTGTTACCCAGAATCCATTACAAACCTCAAACTTTGTAAAAAAAAACATTTTCCTATAATTTCTGTGATGTAAAGTTTGAGAATCTGCGTGAATCCACAAAATTCCATGCACCCCGCATTACCCAAAGTCTCCCAAGAAAAATGGTACCTCACTTGAGTGGGTAGGCCTAGTGCCCGCGACAGGAAACGGCCCAAAATGCAACATGGACACACCACATTTTCACAGTGAAAGTTGACCCTTTTTTTGCAAAGTGCCTAGCTGTAGATTTTGAACCCTTGCTCTGCCGGCACCTAGGGAAACCTAGCGAATTTATAAATTTTTGAAAAATAGACACCCACAGGGGAATCTAGGATGGTGTGATTTGTCTGGCTCTCACCAGGTTCTGTTACCCAGAATCCCTTGCAAACCTCAAACTTTGTAAAAAAAAAAACACATTTTCCTCACATTTCTGTGGTGGAAAGTTCTGGAATCTGCGTGGATCCACAAAATTCCACCCACCCCACATTCCCCAAAATCTCTTGAGAAAAATGGCACCTCACTTTTGTGGGTAGGCCTAGTGCCCGCGACAGGAAATGGCCCAAAACGAAACGTGGACACACCACATTTTCACAGTGAAAGCTGGCCCTTTTTTTGCAAACTGCCTAGCTGTAGATTTTGAACCCTAGCTCTGCCGGCACCTGGGGAAACCTAGCAAACCTATACATTTGTGAAAACTAGACACCCAGGGGAAACCATGATGAGGTGACTTGTCTGGCTCTCACCATGTTCTGTTACCCAGAATCTCTTGCAAACCTCAAACTTTGGCAAAAAAAACACATTTTCCTCTCATTTCTGGGATGGAAAGTTCTGGAATCTGCGTGGATCCACAAAAGTCCACCCACCCTGCATCCCCCAAAGTCGTCTGAGAAAAATGGTACCTCACTTGTATGGGTAGGCCTAGTGCCCGCGACAGGAAATGGCCCAAAATGCAACAAGCACACACCACATTTTCATAGTGAAAACGGACCCTTTTTTTGTTTTGCAAAGTGCCTAGCTGTAGATTTTGAACCTTAGCTCTGCCGGTGGCCTAGGGAAACCTAGCAAACCTATACATTTTCAAAAACTAGACACCCAGGAGAATACAGGATGGGGTGACCTGTCTGGCTCCCACCAGGTTCTGTTACCCAGAATCCATTACAAACCTCAAACTTGGTAAAAAAAATAAAACATTTTCCTCTAATTTCTGTGATGGAAATTTCTGGAATCTGCGTTGATCCACAAAATTCCACCCACCCCGTATTCCCCACAATCTTCTGATAAAAATGGTACCTTACTTGTGTGGGTAGGCCTAGTGTCCGTCACAGGAAACGGCCCAAAACACAATGTGGAAACACCACATTTTTACAGTGAAAACTGACCTTTTTCTTGCAAAGTGCCTTAGCTGTAGATTCTGAACCCTAGCTCTGCCGGCAAATAGGTAAACCTAGAAAACCTATACATTTTTGAAAACTAGACACCCAGAGGAATCCGGGATGGGGGGACTTGTCTGGCTCTCCCTAGGTTCTGTTACCCAGAATCCCTTGCAAACCTCAAACTTTGTAAAAAAAACAAATTTTCCTCACATTTCTGTGATGGAAAGTTCTGGAATCTGCATGGATCCACAAAATTCCACCCACCCAGCATTTCCCAAAGTCTTTCAATAAAAATGGTACCTCACTTGTATGGGTAGGCCTAGTGACCGCACTAGGAAACGGCCTAAAACGCAACGTGGACACCACATTTTTACAGTGCTTTTGGACCCTATTTTTGCAAAGTGCCTAGCTGTAAATTTTGAACCCTAGCTCTGCTGGCACTTAGAGAAACCTAGCAAACCTATGCATTTTTGAAAACTAGACAGCTAGGGGAATCCAGGATGGGGTGACTTGCCTGGCTTTCACCAGGTTCTGTTACCCAAAATCCCTTGCAAACCTCACATTTTCCTCACATTTCTGTGGTGGAAAGTTCTAGAATCTGCGTGGATCCACAAAATTCCACCCACCCTGCATTCCCCAAAGTCTTCTGAGAAAAATGGTACCTCACTCACGTGGGTGAGTCAAGTACCTGCGAAAGCCAAGGGCCCAAAGGAGGAGACATCAAAATTACTAATCACAAAGCAACCTGGTTTTGCAAGGGGGGTCACCTGGGTTTTTGGCCCCGGGCTCAGCGGCCATCTTAGGAAACCTACAAAACCCACACATTTCTGAAAACTAGACACCCGGGGGAGTCCAGCGAGGTATGGCTTGCGTGGACCCCCAAACATTTTTCTACCCAGAATCCCCTGCAAACCTCAAATTTAGCTGAAAAAATCAAATTCTTCTCAAATTTCTGTGTGGGAAAGTTCTGGAATCTCCATGGATCCACAAATTCCCTACCACCCAGCGTTCCCCCAGGTCTCCTGATAAAAATGGTACCTCACTCGTGTGGGTGGGTCAAGTACTCGCGACAGACAAGGGCCCAAAACATATTGCGGAGACATCAAAATTACCAATCATAAAACAACCAGGTTTTGCAAGGGGGGTCACCTGGGTTTTTGGCCCCAGGCCCGCCGGCCACCTTGGGAAACTACCAAACCCACACATTTCTGAAAACTAGACACCCGGGAGAGTCCAGCGAGGTATGGCTTGCGTTGATCCCCCAACGTTTTCCTACCCAGAATGCCTGCAAACCTCAAATTTAGCAGAACAAAGCAAATTTTTGACATATTTTTGTGTGGAAACACCGTGCCGGCACAAATGTCCTACCCCACAGCGTTCCCCTCAGTCTGCTAAGTAAAATGATACCTCACTTGTGTGGGTGCGGCAAGTGCCTGTGACTGGGAAGAGCCAAAAACATAGGGATTAAGGGTATAGCACCGAGAATTCTAAGCACTACATTTTTAAAAAAAAACGTTTTTAGCCAATTCTGCATTAGACACCCACACAAGTAAGGTATCATTTTACTCAGGAGCTTGAGGGGAATGCTGTGGGGTAGGACATGTGTGCCAGCAGAGTGATTCCACACAAAAATATGTAGAAAATGTGTTTTTTTCAGCTAAATTTGAGGTTTGCAGGGGGTTCTGGGTAGGAAAACGTTGGGAGATCCACGCAAGTCATACCACGCTGGACTCCCCCGGGTGTCTAGTTTTCAAAAATGTGTTGGTTTGGTAGTTTCCCAAGATGGCTGCCGAGCCTGGGTCCAAAAACCTAGGTGACCCCCTTAGAAAACCAGGTTGTTTTGTGATAGGTAATTTTGATGTCTCCTCAATACGTTTTGGGCCCTTGCCTGTCGTGGGTACTTGACCCACCCACGCGAGTGAGGTACCATTTTTATTGGGAGACCTGGGGGAACGCTGGGTAGTAGGAAATTTGTGAATCCATGCAGATTCCAGAACTGTCCCACACAGAAATTTGAGAAAAATGTGATTATTTTCAGATAAATTTGAGGTTTGCAGGGAATTCTGGGTAGGAAAATGTTGGGGGGTCCACGCAAGCCATACCTCACTGGACTCCCCCGGGTGTCTAGTTTTCAGAAATGTATGGGTTTGGTAGGTTTCCCAAGATGGCCGCCAAGCCCGGGGCCAAAAACCCAGGTGACCCCCCTTGCAAAACCAGGTTGTTTTGTGATAGGTAATTTTGATGTCTCCTCAATACATTTTGGGCCCTTGCCTGTCGAGGGTACTTGACCCACCCATGGGAGTGAGGTACCATTTCTATCAGGTGACCTGGGGGATTGCTGGGTGGTAGGAAATTGGTGGATCCACGCAGATTCCAGAACTTTCCATCACAGAAATGTGAGGAAAATGAGTTTTTTTTACAAAGTTTGAGGTTTGCTAGGGATTTTGGGTAACAGAACCTGGTAAGAGCCAGACAAGTCACCCATTCCTGTATTCCCCTCGATGTATATTTTTTAAAAATGTATAGGTTTGCTAGGTTTCGCTAGGTGCTGGCAGAGCTAGAGTTCAAAATCTACAGCTATGCACTTTGCAAATAAAGGGTCAGTTTTCACTGTGGAAATGTGGTGTATCCATGTTGCGTTTTGGGCCGTTTCCTGTTGTGGGCACTAGGCCTATCCACACAAGTGAGGTACCATTTTTCTCAGAAGACTTTGGGGGATGTGGGGTGGGTGGAATTTTGTGCATCCACGGAGATTCCAGAACTTTCCATCACAGAAATGTGAGGAAAATGTGTTTTTTTTACAAAGTTTGAGGTTTGCAAGGGATTCTGGGTAACATAAACTGGAGAGAGCCAGGCAAGTCACCCCATCCTGGATTCCCCTGGGTGTCTAGTTTTAAAAAATGTATAGGTTGGCTAGGTTTTCCTAGGTGCCGGCAGAGCAAGGATTCAAAATCTACAGCTAGGCACTTTGCAAAAAAAGGTGTCCGTTTGCACTTTAAAAATGTGGTGTCCAAGTTGCGTTTTGGGCCATTTTCTGTTGCAGGCACTAGGCCTACCCACACAAGTGAGGTACCATTTTTATCGGAAGACTTTGGGGAATGCGGAGAGAGTGGAATTTTGTGGATCCACACAGATCCCAGAACTTTCCATCACAGAAATGTGAGGAAAATATGTTTTTTTAAACTAAGTTTGAGGTGTGCAAGGGATTCTAGGTAACAGAACCTGGTGAGAGGCACAAAAGTCACCCCATACTGGATTCCCCTTGGTGTCTAATTTTCAAAAATATACAGGTTTGCTAGGTTTCTCTATGTGTTGGCTGCTCTAGGGCCCAAAATCCACAGGTAGGCATACTGCTAAAAACAAGTCCGTGCCTAGTGGGCTTTCTGCTGGCCTGGGGGGGAATCAGGGGGGGTTGCCCTGATATGCCCCCAAGGGGTGCAGAAAGACTGTGGCTATTTGTTTGGGGGTGGGGGCATTGGTATCCCCATTCTGGGCAACCCACATGCATAAAAAAGCCAGCGTATTCACTGGTGCCTAGTGGGCTCTCTGACTGCCCCTGGGGGGCAGATCAGGGGCTACTTCCCTAATCTGTCTCCTGGGAGGGCAGAAATACTGTGGCATTTTTGGGGTTTGATGGGGCAGTGGCATGCCCATTCTGGGCAGCCCACACCCCTGAATTAAAAAATATATATATTCCCTGATTCCTATTGGTCTTTCTGCCCCGACGGGAGGCAGGTAAGGGGCTTTTTCCCCTTTCTGCCTCCCGGGGGGGGGGGCAGAAAGGCTGTGGCAATTGTTTTGGGAGTGGGGGCATTGGCATACCCATTCTGGGCAGCCCCCACCCCTATGTATATAAAAAGAAATCCCTGATGCCTTGAGGGCTTTCTGTCTCCCCGGGGGATGGCATATCAGGGGCTACTGCCCCAATCTGCCTCCTGGGGGGCAGAAAGACTGTGGCATGCCCATTTAGGGCAGCCCCCACCCCGAACTTTGGAAAAAAAATCCCTGGTGCCTAGTGGGCTTTCTGCCCCCCCGGGGGAAGATCAGGGGCTATTGCCCCATCTGCCTCCTGGGAGGGGCAGAAAGTCTTTTGAATTCTTTGGGGGGTAGGGTGGGGGCATTGGGATGCCCATTCTGGGCAGCCCCCACCCCTGGTCTATAGAAAAATAATTCCTGGTCTAGGGTGCTTTCTGCCCCGGGGGTAGATTGGGGGCTACTGCCCCATCTTCTCCCCAGGGGGGCAGAAAGACTGTGCCTAAAATGTAAAAGTTGCTAGTGGGTGGATCCCTGCTTGGGGATAGCCCTCCTGGGGTGATCCCCAAGCAGGTATCCACTAGAGAAGGGTACCATTGCAAAGGGGAGAGTCTCTCCTTTCCAACAATATCTCTCCCATCTGTTTCAGTGCTTGGGGGCTCAGATAGTCCCACAAGAACCAAAACTATGAAACTGAAACTAAGTTTCAGTTTTGTTTTCATTGTAATGACGATAGCACGCCATGCACGTGATCGGCATTGCAAATAAATCCCAAAATAGGCCTGGGGAGGTTGGGGAAGCTCTTCCCCACCTCCCAAGGCAAAAAAAATGGGAAATTCCTCTGCTGTCTGCAGCAGAGGGATTTCCTGAGCCTGTGCTCATGACGGAATGGTTCCTTCATGAGCACAGGAGCACTGGTGCTCATGACTGAACCATTCCATCATGAGCACCTAAAGGGTTAATGCTTGGATTTGTACATTTAAGAATGCAACAGATTTTGATGTTCTCTTTGGAGGAAAACATTTAATTGTATTCGGAGATCTACTACAACTTACTCCTGTAAAAGGACAACCTGAACGGCTAGCCTGGTATATGATGTCCACTAATCTGTAGTGTACCTAAGTACATAACACAACAGTTTAGGGAGAAAGCAGATAGACTGGGGTCCTGATTAGCAGGATCCCAGTCAAACTAGTCAAAAACAGCATTATATCTAGAAAAAAGTGGGGATGACCATAAGAAGCAGATCCTACTTTCCTACAACCTGTTTTTAAAACACTTGTTCATGAAGACACTAGGAAATCTTTGGGAAGTATTGGAAATGTGAACATTTGGTTACATTTTGAATATAAGAATGTGTTAAAAATATGCGTCAAGCAAGTGATAAAGATTATGGAAATATTCTTCAAGACATAAGAATTGTGTCTTAACAAAACATGGTAAACAATCTTTAGAAAGTCGACTACTAAGGAACTTGTTTACAACTGTAAACACAGCAGCTGAAGTAATGTACAAGATGCTTGGAGAAAAGCAGTCTATAGTTTGCCTAATGCCTACACTGCAAGAGTGTTCTATATTTAACCCCTTGCATGCGCGGCCGATTTTCGCCCTGTGCGGGGCGTTTCATTAAGCGGGCGGGTTCATGACGAGCTCAGCTCGTCATGCGCACACGAGCACTGTGCAGCATGACGAGCTGAGCTCGTCATGAGCATGGAAGGGGTTAATCAACAACCTCTCAAATTGGAAAAACAACAAATAGTGGAAATTGAAGATATTGATAAAATTGAACACCAGGGAGGGACTATTCATCTTACAGAGAGACTACAGGCTAAATTGGATTCTTTGGAAAAGTCTGTATCTAAAACTGCAGGCTTAGAAAAGACTTTACATGTATGTATAAACTGTCATGTAATTCTACGGCATAATTTGAATGTAGAAGGTTCAATAAATGGAGCAATGAGAAAAGTTGTTGATTTTGTAAAATTTCAGAACAGAAATGGAATAGAATTTTTGATTATAAAATTTTATCAGATTAAAGAGGTAAGACAGATTGGGCATTGTGTTGTACGTTTTTTGCTTGTAAAAGATTTGAATGTTCGTAGACAACAGTTTCCTCTGTCTTTAGCATATGCAGTAACTATAAATAAATCTCAAGGTTTAAGTATAGACAGTGCTTTTGTCAATATTGGAAGTACAGTGTTCAAAGAGGGAATGGCATATGTTGTATTGTCTTGAGTAAAAAAATTGTCTGGTTTGTATTTGATAGATTTTGATGACAAAAAGGTTAGTGCTGATGCAAGTTCTGTAAGAGAGTGCAATAGTTTAAGAAGACTTTGTACTCCTGATTTAGGTGAATATCCCATATATAAGAAAATAATAGTGTGTCTAAAATGGAAATATGTCAAAGATGCAATTGAGGTTCAAAAAAGAAAACAATTAAAGAGAAACTTGAAGGCATAAAGAAAAAGAAAATGGAAACTGTTGATCACATTGTAGGATACCAGTTGGAAAATAGTTCAGGTTATGCTAATGTGATTCTGAATGTTGTATTTTATCTACAAGATCTTCATCCTAAAATCATGGGAACTTGTGAAAAAAGATTCTGTTCTTTACTACATCATGTATTCCAACAGTTGGTAACTGACAGAAGTAAAATCCATACTGCTTCTGGTATTTGGCATCTTTTTGATATATGGACTGGTTCTTTGACATTTACTCTTAATATACAACAAGATGCAAAAGAATTTCTAATCCTTATGCTTGGAGTATTAGAACATGAAGGAATACAGATTGAAAACTTATTTGGACTAAGTTACAGATGGGATCATAAATCTGAAGAGTGTTCATTTTCTTCTACCACTGAAATACAAACAGAAAGAATCATATACTTCAAGATACCAGACTGCAAATCATTACCTTTTAATAAATTGATAAAAACAGCCAATCAGGATATGAGATGTTCGCATTGTAGATCAGAGATGTTGTCTACATTACATATAAAAAGATTTAGTGGATATTATTTTCCATGATGGACCTACTACTTCATCTGGACACTATACTGTATATTTAAAGTGTAATAAAGGATAGACACATTGCACTGATGCCCACTTGGAATTCAAACTTAGACTGCCTTATGAATTACGAAATTCATATTTGTTATTTTTGAAGCCAAAGTTTTGAGTAACCCTGGGCAAAGCACTACGCTACGCTCGCGTAGTTTGCGAAGTTTGCGCTACTTTGCACAACGCGAATTGCACGTAGCACAGTGCAAACACGCGTAGCGTAGCGTAGTGCAGCGGTCATTTTTTGCTTGCTCGCGGTCCTCAACGTCAAGTTGGCGACCGCGAGCAAGCAAAATGACATCCCGGCGAGACTTTTTCCTTGTTCGCGATCAGCAACATCAAGTTGCCGATCGCGAGCGTGGAAAATAAACCTCCCGGCGAGATTCTCAACGCGGGGAGGTCAGGTTTCTCATTGCGAGTGGTCGCATATGCTCGCGACCGCTCGCGATGAGAAACTACCAGCCCGCATTGAGAAAGCTGCCGCTCGAGTAAAAATCTACTCGAGCGGCAGTAAAAGACAGCTCGCACTGTGCAAGATGCCGTTTTCAATGATTGCACAGTGCGGACAAGCATCCGGCACTGTGCAATCATTGCGAACAGTGCACTACGCAGTTCGCGTAGTGCTACGCGTAGCTCGCGTAGTGCGAACTGCACTTTGCGTAGCTTCGCGTAGCGCTACTTCGCGAACTACGCCCAGGCTTAGTTTTGAGTACATAATTCGGCCAATTGGGAAGATGTGAACAGAAAGTAGAGAGGAACGCAAACTATTAGTATTTAAAATTAGTGTTTGGATTATTATTTGCGGTAATTGATATTGCATTTGGAAAATTGTGTTTAAAAGCAAATAGTGGATATATTTATTGTCTATATTGTACCAGATGTAAATGAGAACCTATATTTTAGGAAAAGTATTTGAGATAAATAATAGAGTTTATGTAGATGAAGGAAGTAATTAACAAAGTGTACATAGAAAAACACATAACTACACATATTGAAAATGATGCTCTACACTGATTTGGGTTTTTTTCTACAATCAATTCAATTGTTTTTTTCCCTGCTGTTCAATGATGATATTACATTGAAATCACTGTGTCTGGTGAAGTTAAATGGAATCTGAGAAGAGCAAAAAAGGGAATCTGAAAATGTTATGTAATTCTAAATTTATGTTGAGTTCCTACAAATATAATATTATGATTTCTGTAATATATTATCATTAAATAACAGTTTTTCTTCTTCTTCTTTATAGAAGGGAACTTTTGAAGTTTGAACAGAGTTTTAATGCTGTTTAGGAGAATACTACTCTAAAATACTTATACTGAGTAATATATCTAAATTACTTAAAAGGTAAGAATACATAATATAATATAATATGCATGATAATGTGAAAAAATGTTTAAAGTTTAATTATATGTTATTTGTTTCTAATATAAATTATGTTGATCCTTTACACTACTTGAAAATTATCATTATGTTCCTCATATAATCAGGCAGGCAGTCATCCTTTCACGTAGACACTACCCATGCATTTATCCATTCTCTGAAGCACAAGTCTTGCACTAATAGAAAACACAGTCATTACCCTTGTATTCTTTCTTTCACACAGACACTACCCATGCAGCCATTCAATCACCTAGGCAGTACCCCTGTACTTATGCAATCACCCAGGCACTGCCCATGCAGTTATCCAATCGCCCAGGCACTACTCTTGCATTCAATCATTCACTCACGCAATACCCATGCACTCATCCATTTACTCAGGCACTACTCCTGCACTCATGAAATCACCCAGGCACTACCCATGGACTCATGGAATCACTTAGGCACTACCCATGCAGTTATGCAATCACTCAGCCAGTGCTCTTGCACTCAACCATTCACTCAGGCACTACCCGTGCACTCAACCATTCACTCAGGCACTACCCATATACTCATCCAATCAGCCAGGCATTATCCTTGCACTCATACTTTCACTCAGGTACTTCCCATGCACTAATAGAAATTGCCAAGGCACTACCCCTGCACTCATTCAATTACCCAGGCACTACCTATGTACTTATGCAATCATTCAGGCACTACTCTTGCACTCAAGCATTCACACAGGCACTACCTATGCACTCATCCATTCCCTCAAGGACTACCCATGCATTCATCCAATTTTCTAGACATTGGCCTTGAACCCATACTTGCACTCAGGTATTTCCCATGCACTCATCCAATTACCCAGGCACTACCCCTGCACTCATGCAATCACCCAGGCATTACCCATGCACTCATACAATGACTTGGGCACTACTCTTGCACTAAGTCATTCACTTAGGCACTGCCCATTCACTCATCCAATGACCCAGGCATTACTCTTGCAGTCATCCTTTTACTCTGGCAGTATCCATGCACTGATCTAAGTACCCAGTCATTACTGTTGCACTCATAAAGTCACTCAGGCACTACCCATGCACTCATCCAATCACCCAGGCAGTACCCCTGCATGTATGTAATCACCCAGGCAGTACCCATGCACTCACACAATTCTCAGGCACTACTCTTGCACTCATGAATTTACTCAGGCAGAACCCATGCACTCATCCATTCACTCAGGCACTACCTATGCACTTATCCAATGACCCAGGCATTACCCTTGCATCCATTCTTCCACTCAGGCAGTACCCATACACTCATCCAATCACCCAGGCACTACCCCTGCACTCATGCAATCACCCAAGCACTATACATGCACTCATGCAATCACTCAGGCACTACTGTTGCACTCATCTGTTCCCTCAACCACTACCCATGCACTCATCCGTTCCCTCAACCACTACCCATGCACTCATCCATTCACTCAGGCACTACCCATGCACTCATCCTATCCCCCAGGCAGTACCCCTGCACTTATGCAATCACCAAGGCAGTGCCCATGCACTCACACAATTCTCAGGCACTACTCTTGCACTCACGTATTTACTCAGGCAGTACCCGTGCACTCATCCATTCACTCAGGCACTACCTATGCACTTATCCAATGACCCAGGCATTACCCTTGTATCCATGCTTCCACTCAGGCAGTACCCATACACTCATCCAATCACCCAGGCACTACCCCTGCACTCATGCAATCACCCAAGCACTATCCATGCACTCATGCAATCACTCAGGCACTACTGTTGCACTCATCTGTTCCCTCAACCACTAGCCATTCACTCATCCATTCACTCAGGCACTACCCATGCACTCCTCCAATCACCCAGGCAGTACCCCTGCACTCATGCAATCACCCAGGCACAATCCATGCACTCATGCAATCACTCAGGAACTACTGTTGCACTCATCCATTCCCTCAAACACTACCCATGCACTCATCCATTCACTCAGGCACTACCTATGCACTTATCCAATTACCCAGACACTACCCCTGCACTTATATAATCAATCAATCAATCAATCAATCATGTCACTTATAAAGCGCACTACATACCCGCGAGGGTCTCAAGGCGCTGGGGGAAGAGGGGGGTGGTGCTGCTACTGATCGAAGAGCCAGGTCTTGAGGAGTCTTCTGAAGGCCAGTAGGTCTTGGGTCTGTCGGAGGTTGGTGGGGAGGGTGTTCCAGGTCTTGGCGGCGAGGTGGGAGAAGGATCTGCCGCCGGCGGTCGTTTTCCGGATGCGGGGGACTGTGGCGAGGGCGAGGCTGGTCGAGCGGAGCTGGCGGGTGGGGGTGTAGAAGCTGAGTCGTCTGTTGAGGTAGGCTGGTCCGGAGTTGTGGAGTGCTTTGTGTGCGTGGGTGAGGAGCTTGAAGGTTATCCTCTTGTTGACAGGGAGCCAGTGCAGGTCTCTCAGGTGGGGTGTGATGTGGCTGCGTCGGGGGATGTCGAGGATAAGACGTGCAGAGGCGTTCTGGATGCGTTGCAGCCGTATCAGGAGCTTAGCCGTCGTTCCTGCGTAGAGGGCGTTTCCGTAGTCCAGCCTGCTGGTGACGAGGGCCTGGGTGACTGTTTTTCTTGTTTCGGTGGGGATCCACTTGAAGATCCTGCGGAGCATTCGGAGGATGTTGAAGCAGGATGAGGAAACGGCGTTGACCTGCTTAGTCATGGAGAGGGTGGGGTCGAGGATGACCCCTAGGTTGCGTACGTGGTCGGTGGGTGGCGGGGCTGTTCCCAGTGATGTTGGCCACCAGGAGTCGTCCCAGGCTGAAGGGTTGGAACCAAGGATGAGGACCTCCGTCTTGTCCGAGTTCAGCTTCAATCCAGCGCTACCTATGCACTCAACCATTCACTCAGGCACTACCCATATACCCATCCATTCCCTCAGGCACTACCCATGCACTCATCCAATGACCCAAGCATTAGTCTTCCACTCATTCTTTCACTCAGGTACTTCCCATGCACTCATCCAATCATCCAGGCACTACCCCTACACTAATGCAATCACCCAGACACTACCCATGTACTCATGCAATCACTCAGACACTATACTTACACTCAACCATTCACTCAGGCACTACCCATGCACTCATCCAATCTCTCAGGCCCTACCCATACACTCTTTGAATGACCCAGGCATTACTCTTGCAGTCATCCTTTTACTCACACAGTACCCATTCACTGATCTAAGCACCCAGACATTATTCTTGCACTCATGAAGTCACTCAGGCACTACTCATGTACTCCTCCAATCACCCAGGCAGTACCCCTGCACTTTTGCAATCACCCAGGCACTGCCCATGCACTCATGCAATCACTCAGGCACTACTCTTGCACTCAACCATTCACTCAGGCACTACCTATGCACTCATCCAATGACCCAGGCATTACCCTTGAATCCATCCTTCCACTCAGGCAGTACCCTAATCCATTCACTCAGGCGCTACTCATGCACTCAAACAATCAAGGAGGCACTACCTATACACACATTGAATCACTCAGGCATTACCCATGCAGTTATGTAATCACACAGGCACTAGTCTTGCACTCAACCATTTCTTCAGGCACTACCTATACACACATGCAATCACTCAGGCATTACCCTTGCAGTCATGCAATCATCCAGACACTACCCCTGCACTCATGCAATCACCCAGGTACTACCCATGCACTCATGCAATCACTCAGGCACTAGTCTTACAGTCTTACAGTAAATAATTCACTCAGGCACTGGCTATGCACTCATGCAATCACCCAGGCACCAACTATGCTCTCACCCAAACACCCAGTAACTATCCATACACTCATTTAATAATCCAGACACTATCCTTGCACTCATTCATCTAACACGTGCAAGTTTGTTTATCTGTAACCAAATAGGTGGTTCTAAAAAGTACAATTGCTTTTTATTTTTGCATTTTTTTGTGTTTTTCTAAATCTTTTATTTATTTTTTGGGTGTTTTTTAAAAAAAACGTGTTCCAGAAAACAAGGCAACAAACTGCTGTAAAGCAGTAAAAGCATTTTGCAACTAAATTGTTATTACAAAAGCAAAGAAAAAAACTAACATTTATGATTTTTGGCAGCAAGAATAATTGCTCGGATCGACTGCTCTCCAGCACAAAGAAGCTTCTTACACTTTAAACAGTGTTGTTCTAAACCTGCAAATTCAGGTATGAGCAACGTTGTGTCCTCAGTTAGAGTAGAAGTTGCAGATGTGCTAGGTCCTGCAACCTCAGGCTGTTGTTTGAGTTGTTGCCAGTGCTGCTCTCTGGCAAGGCGGTTAGGGTGTATTGTCTGTAGATGTTTCATCATAGATGAAGCTCCACAGGAGTACTTTTTCTCATAGCCCCGAGATAAACTTTATCACACAAAGTGCAGGTCACTTTGCATGCGTTTACTTTTTCTCTCCAGGTGGTATTGAAAAAAAAAGTGAAGACAACGCTTTCTTTTCTTCTCTTGACAGGCTTCACCTCATCCTCCACATCTTGGACTTCATCTGTAGGTAGATTTGCAGGTGCCATTTGTTCTCTTCAGTTGAAACACCAAAAAAATAAATGGAAGACAAAGCGAGAACACAAGAGGTGTTTCTTCTCAAGAAGGTCTAGAAAGAAAGAACTAATTGGGTGGGGCCCTCCAATTAGTAGGATAGAAAGATTCTTAACCAATTAAATTGTTTCTTTTAAAGTCACATGGGATTTGCATACCGGACGCAAATCCCAAAAATATGTATAAACAATATTGTATATCTATTTCAGTTACAAATATAGTAGATTTACAAATATGTAAGCAAATCTATTGGTATAAGGCATGATATAAAATTATATAGATATGTTTTTTAGAAGTACATAATTTCTGCTGGAGTCTCGAACCTATTGCATACCAGGAATTACGTGCGGGAGGGTACGCGGGAGCGTCGCGACTTCCGTAACTTCATCAGAAGAAGTCAAATATTCAAATTATTTATATTAAAATCAGTTTAATAACTCTTTTTTTAAAATAAATACGATTGATTTCAAAATTGTATATTATTTATCATGTATTTAAATTTTACGATTGAAAAATTTGGCAACCGTGCACCCATTACGCACCCTAGGTGCACTCTACGAGAACATAAAATAGATTCGCACACCCATCGCGACTGGTACGCAATCGGTACGTGATCGGTATGTGATTTTTACAGCTTATTTAAAAAAATAACAATTACTAAATATATATATATATATATGAAAAAAGAAAAAAATATGTTTCTAAATATTTTTAACAAGCTTTTTCAAGATGTACTGTAACTTGTACACATTCCAGTTCTTCAGAAATTGTTGAACATGTAGCACCATTTCTGTTCCATCTGAAATTTCAACCACTAGTTAAAAACACTTTAGAAGTTCACTGGAAAACCACAAGTTTATAGATGTTATAGTTAGAATTTAGATTTTAAAAAACCTCAGAAATTTACTAAAAACCCAGAGGTTTCTGGGACGTTATAGTTAGGGATTATCATTTAAAAAACCTTGGAAACTCACTGAAAAAAACACAGGTTTCAGGGACATTATAGTTAGGCTGACATTTAACTGGTACAAAAACAGAGAAATTCGGCCTTTATAGTTAGCTGAGCTAACTATAACTCACATCCCCGCACTGCACTGTTGATGTCATCACATATTATATCACTCATGACATGGTCAGTGACATCACTGATGACATCACTGATGACATCTCAAATAACATCATTGATGACATCACTGATGACATCATCCACTTAATATCTGAAGCTCCTCCTCACACCCTAATATCACCTTTGATACACCCACTCTAAAATACAAACTGCCATTCTGGAAACCATAGACACCAATAACAGTTACTACATACCCGCTCACTGATTCATAGGTCTACACAAACATCTACTCACTCACCCATACAGTTAGTTATACACATAGTCACTCATCAATACAGCTACTGATATATGCACTCATACACTCAAACAGACACTCACACAGCGCCACTCAACCATACAGATACTCACAACCTAGTCAGTCAGCCAAAGAATCAATCACACTATCATTAACTCACCTATACAGTTATACACACACCAACTCACTTATTCATACATATAGTAACACATATTTACTCTCTTCTACAATCACTGAAACAAGCACACACTCATCCATACAGCTACTCTCACAATCACTCACTCACAAAGAGAGTCACTTATATACTACAACACTCACATATACTGCCTTTCACATATGCAGTTACTCACCCATATAGCACTGAAACATCCATACTCTCACCAACACAGCCATATACACACTCACTCAACCATACAGCCTCTTGCAGATGCACTCATAAACCCACACACCCAGGGATTCACCTACTTGCACATCCATTCAGGGAGTCATACACATCCTCATTCACCCACAGAGACACTCAGGCACCCATACAGGTACTCAGACAACCAATAATTAATCCATAGAGACACTTATGTAGCTACTCACCAATTGGTCATTCACCCATGCATTCACTAAGACACGTTTAATCACTCAATTATGCAGTCAGTCACGCACCCACTAAATCATCCATTCAGACACTCATACAGTCACTCATTCTTCAATACACCTTGGCATATATATACACATACATATATATATATATATATTATCTACTGGCTGTCACCAGTAGATAGTTATAGTTAGGACCTATCTTCCATAGGAAATCCGCAACATTCTATTTGAAATAACTCTCTTGCCGGTTGACGTATCTTCGCGAAATTTTCAAACTTTGTGGGGCGCTCCGGTGCGCTCCTATTCTGAAAGTCTCGGGGTGATTCGTCAAGCGGGGGCCGAGAAAAAAGGGGGGTCCCAAAACGCGTTTTCCCCATTTATTTTTCCATAGGAAACTTTAGACACGGCTACAGCCCGAACTGCTGAACGGAATTACACCAAATTTGGCAAAGAGGTAGTTCTTGGTTCAGAAAGAACCCTTTTTGTTAAATGGTGTAAATCTGTTCAGTAGTTGCTGAGAAAATCAAAAGTAAAAGTACATATATATCTATGGGCACGGAGGATCCGCGCACCCTCCCGATCATGAGCTGCATGCTAATTGGCTGTCAACACTCCAAATCAGGAAGTGTTGGCAGCCATTTTGTCCCTCGGTAGAACTGAGGGACAGAAACAAGTGCGCAAAGCGCAAAAGGGGGAAGGGTAGCAACACCCTGACCCCTAGGTCTGCTCAGGGGTCCCACAAGGACCCCCTGGGCAAATCGAGCGCGGTCTCCCGCGCTTCGATTGTATTTTGCCCCTGGGTGGCCCAAGTCCCGGGGGCATGGTGGGGGGTTAAATTTATGTATGGGGGCCTCAAAGGGCCCCCAAGCCCCGGGGACCGCCACCCCCGGGGCTTTCATTTTAAAATGGTGCGGGAGGGCACTCGGCCCTCCCGCAGCCCCGGGACCACCACCTCCCGGGGCTTCTTTTAAAAAATTCCTGTGTGGGGGCTCGAGCCCCCACATGCCCCGGGGACCGCCACCTCCCCAGGGCACTAACAAATTTAAAATGGGGGTCCGTTTTGGACCCCCGAAGCCCCGGGGACCACCACCTCCTCTGGGCTTTGCTGATGTGGGGAGGGGGGCCGCGCAGCCCCCCTCCTGGAGCCTGTGGTGGCCCTGGGGACCGCCACCCCCCAGGGCCGGCTCCTGCAGTGTCCCGGGGTGCCTACCCCCGGTACACTGCTGTTTGCAATGACAGGACGGGAGCCTCGCGGCTCCCGTCCTGTCATTGCAAACTGCTTTGGATATTGGAAGAGAGAGCAGGGAAACCTGCTCTCTCTTCCAATATCCAAAGACAATTGCTTTTCCACACGGGGAAGAGCATGTTAGCTGCTCCCCATGTGGAAAAGCAATGCCGGCTCCCGTAGGACACGGGGAGCCGGCGGACTGTGGGGGGTTTGGGGACCCCCCCACAGTCCCCAACGAGAGGCCAGGCCCCGGGGGATGGGGTCCCCAGGGCCAAAAGTGGCCCGGGAGGGGGGCCACGTGGCCCCCCTCCCCAGAAATAATTTTTAACAAAAAAAAAAAAGGCCTACCCCGGGGGATGGGGTCCCCGGGGCAAAAGGAGGACTGAGGAGGGGGGGCCACACAGCCCCCCTCCTTAAAAATTAATTTAAAAGTGTGGCCATGTCCCGGGGGATGGGGTCCCCGGGGCAGGATTCGGCCACGGAGGGGGGCCACGCGGCCCCCTTCCCGTTTAATTAAAAAAATAAAATAAAAAGAGGGAAAGGCCCTGGGGGATGGGGTCCCCAGGGCCCAAAAATAGGAAAAAGGAAGGGGGGCCAAACAGCCCCCCTTCAGGGAAAAAAAAAAACAAAAAACGATCGGGCCCGCAGGCCTCGCCTCCTTCCTTCACCGCTCTGCAAACGCGCCCCCTGGCGCGTTTGCAGATGGGGAAGTAATTCCCCTTCAATACTGGGGGTCCCTGGGGGCCAACTAGCCCACCAGGAACCTCCAGTATGCCCCAGGGGGCTGCCTTGCAGAGAGGTGTACAGAGGCCACGCCCCTTTTTACACCTCTCTGCAACGCAGCTCTGTGGCGCTTAATGGAGGTAGCTGGTGGGCTAGTTGCACCCCCGGGACCCTCAGGATTCAAGGGGAGTTAATCCCCCGACTTAAAACGCGCCAAGGGGTGCGTTTGCACAGTGGTGAAGGGAGGGGCGGGGCTTCAGGTGACATGTGTGCAAACAGGCCCCGTGGCGCGTTTTAAGATGGGAATTAAATCCCCTTCAATCCTGAGGGTACCTGAGGCCAACTAGCCCAACAGGTACATCCAGAAAGCGCCACAGAGCTGCGTTGCAGAGAGGTGTAAAAAGGGTGTGGCCTCTCTACACGTCTCTGCAACGCAGCCCCCTGGCGCATACTGGAGGTTCCTGGTGGGCTAGTTGGCCCTAGGGACCCTCATGATTCAAGGGGACTTAATCCCCCAACTTAAAACGCGCCACGGGGCGCGTTTGCACAGATGTCACCTCAGGCCCCGCCCCTCCCTTCACCATTGTGCAAATATTCCTCTAAAATCTGCCTAACTACGAATTCCGATTTACTCACCTGTTATCAGGAGAGACCTCAGTGCTGCATCTTTCAGCCCAGTACTAATCCTGAAAAGTAATTTTAACCGTACTTACCAGTAACTTGAATTTCCTTCCATAGGATATCATTGCCTGCTTTTTGCTGAAAAAGTTTCTGTGTTGATTTTTGAAACATACAAATATTCCTCTAAAATCAGCCGAAATACGAATTCCGATTTACTCACCTGTTATAAGGGGAGACCTCAGTGCTGTATCTTTCAGCCCAGTACTGGTCCTGAAAAGTAATTTTAACCGTACTTACCAGTAACTTGAATTTCCTTCCATAGGCTAACATTGACTGGTTTCACTTGGAAATTCTTCAAAGTGTGGAGTTTTGGAACTTTAAAATATTCCTCTAAAATCAGCCGAACTACAAATTCCGATTTACTCACCTGTTATAAGGAGAGACCTCAGTGATGTATCTTTCAGCCCAGTACTGGTCCTGAAAAGTAATTTTAACCGTACTTACCAGTAACTTGAATTTCCTTCAATAGGCTAACATTGACTGGTTTCACTTGGAAATTCTTCTAAGTGTGGAGTTTTGGAACTTTAAAATATTCCTCTAAAATCAGCCGAAATACGAATTCCGATTTACTCACCTGTTATCAGGAGAGACCTCAGTGCTGCATCTTTCAGCCCAGTACTAATCCTGAAAAGTAATTTTAACCGTACTTACCAGTAACTTGAATTTCCTTCCATAGGATATCATTGCCTGCTTTTTGCTGAAAAAGTTTCTAAGTGTTGATTTTTGAAACATACAAATATTCCTCTAAAATCAGCCGAAATACGAATTCCGATTTACTCACCTGTTATAAGGAGAGACCTCAGTGCTGTATCTTTCAGCCCAGTACTGGTCCTGAAAAGTAATTTTAACCGTACTTACCAGTAACTTGAATTTCCTTCCATAGGCTAACATTGACTGGTTTCACTTGGAAATTCTTCTAAGTGTGGAGTTTTGGAACTTTAAAATAATCCTCTAAAATCAGCCGAAATACGAATTCCGATTTACTCACCTGTTATCTGGAGAGACCTCAGTGCTGCATCTTTCAGCCCAGTACTAATCCTGAAAAGTAATTTTAACCGTACTTACCAGTAACTTGAATTTCCTTCCATAGGATATCATTGCCTGCTTTTTGCTGAAAAAGTTTCTAAGTGTGGAGTTTTGGAACTTTAAAATATTCCTCTAAAATCAGCAGAAATACGAATTCCGATTTACTCACCTGTTATCAGGAGAGACCTCAGTGCTGTATCTTTCAGCCCAGTACTGGTCCTGAAAAGTGATTTTAACCGTACTTACCAGTAACTTGAATTTCCTTCCATAGGCTAACATTGACTGGTTTCACTTGGAAATTCTTCTAAGTGTGGAGTTTTGGAACTTTAAAATATTCCTCTAAAATCAGCCGAAATACGAATTCCGATTTACTCACCTGTTATCAGGAGAGACCTCAGTGCTGTATCTTTCAGCCCAGTACTGGTCCTGAAAAGTAATTTTAACCGTACTTACCAGTAACTTGAATTTCCTTCCTTAGGCTAACATTGACTGCTTTCACTTGGAAATTCTTCTAAGTGTGGAGTTTTGGAACTTTAAAATATTCATCTAAAATCAGCCGAACTATGAATTCCGATTTACTCACCTGTTATCAGGAGAGACCTCAGTGCTGCATCTTTCATCCCAGTACTGATCCTCAAAAGTAATTTTAACCGTACTTACCAGTAACTTGAATTTCCTTCCATAGGATATCATTGCCTGCTTTTTGCTGAAAAAGTTTCTAAGTGTTGATTTTTGAAACATACAAATATTCCTCTAAAATCAGCCGAAATACGAATTCCGATTTACTCACCTGTTATAAGGAGAGACCTCAGTGCTGTATCTTTCAGCCCAGTACTGGTCCTGAAAAGTAATTTTAACCGTACTTACCAGTAACTTGAATTTCCTTCCATAGGCTAACATTGACTGGTTTCACTTGGAAATTCTTCTAAGTGTGGAGTTTTGGAACTTTAAAATATTCCTCTAAAATCAGCCGAAATATGAATTCCGATTTACTCACCTGTTATCAGGAGAGACCTCAGTGCTGTATCTTTCAGCCCAGTACTGGTCCTGAAAAGTAATTTTAACCGTCCTTACCAGTAACTTGAATTTCCTTCCATAGGCTAACATTGACTGGTTTCACTTGGAAATTCTTCTAAGTGTGGAGTTTTGGAACTTTAAAATAATCCTCTAAAATCAGCCGAAATACGAATTCCGATTTACTCACCTGTTATCTGGAGAGACCTCAGTGCTGCATCTTTCAGCCCAGTACTAATCCTGAAAAGTAATTTTAACCGTACTTACCAGTAACTTGAATTTCCTTCCATAGGATATCATTGCCTGCTTTTTGCTGAAAAAGTTTCTAAGTGTGGAGTTTTGGAACTTTAAAATATTCCTCTAAAATCAGCCGAAATACGAATTCCGATTTACTCACCTGTTATCAGGAGAGACCTCAGTGCTGTATCTTTCAGCCCAGTACTGGTCCTGAAAAGTGATTTTAACCGTACTTACCAGTAACTTGAATTTCCTTCCATAGGCTAACATTGACTGGTTTCACTTGGAAATTCTTCTAAGTGTGGAGTTTTGGAACTTTAAAATATTCCTCTAAAATCAGCCGAAATACGAATTCCGATTTACTCACCTGTTATCAGGAGAGACCTCAGTGCTGTATCTTTCAGTCCAGTACTGGTCCTGAAAAGTAATTTTAACCGTACTTACCAGTAACTTGAATTTCCTTCCTTAGGCTAACATTGACTGCTTTCACTTGGAAATTCTTCTAAGTGTGGAGTTTTGGAACTTTAAAATATTCATCTAAAATCAGCCGAAATACGAATTCCGATTTACTCACCTGTTATCAGGAGAGACCTCAGTGCTGCATCTTTCATCCCAGTACTGATCCTCAAAAGTAATTTTAACCGTACTTACCAGTAACTTGAATTTCCTTCCATAGGATATCATTGCCTGCTTTTTGCTGAAAAAGTTTCTAAGTGTTGATTTTTGAAACATACAAATATTCCTCTAAAATCAGCCGAAATCCGAATTCTGATTTACTCACCTGTTATCAGGAGAGACCTCAGTGCTGCATCTTTCAGCCCAGTACTGGTCCTGAAAAATAATTTTAACCGTACTTACCGGTAACTTGAATTTCCTTCATAGGCTAACATTAACTGGTTTCACTTGGAAATTCTTTTAAGTGTGGAGTTTTGGAACTTTATAATATTCCTCTAAAATCAACCAAAGTACGAATTCCAATTTACTCACCTGTTATCAGGAGAGAACCCAGTGCTGCATCTTTTAGCCCAGCACTGACCCTGAAAAGTAATTTTAACCGTACTTACCAGTAACTTATATTTTCTTCCATAGGAATCCATTGTCTGGTTTTCAGCAGAAAAGTTTCAAAGTGTCGATTTTCACAAACTACAAATATTCCTTAAAAATCGCCTGTATGACTTAAACGCATTCTTTCAACTGTTTACAGGAGATGCACCAGTGCTGGATCCAGGATCCAACACTGAGTAAGAAAAAGTAACAATAACAGTTTTTACCTGCTAAGTGAATTTCCTTCCATAGGATAACATTGGTCATTCTATGAGAAAAAGTTTCTAAGTGTCAACTTTTAAAATACAATAATATTCCTTAAAAATCACGACTGTAACCAAAACGCTTTTACTCAACTGTTTACAGGAGATGTACCAGGACTGAATCTAGGATCCAGTCCTGTGGTTAGAAAAAGTAATCCATAAAGTAACTAATTGCATTTAACTAGAAATTCACATTGAGCTGAATGTTGCATTGTGTTTGAAAATGTGTTGCCCATTGCAACAACTGTAACTACTGTACTTAAAAGTCTATTGCCTATGTGCAAAGTATTTAAACTAAAGTAATTCATTCTGAGAAAGTATTTTTTGTAATGTAATGTATAATGTAATTACAATGTAATTTAAAAAATAAAATATGTAAAAAAAAATTGTTTCTAAAAATGTAGTAAATCAGTATGAAAAAAATTAATATAACAATTAATACATTTAAAAATTGTCATTTACAAAACCTTTGAAATTCACTGAAAAAAACGTAGGTTTCAGACATGTTATAGTTAGGAATTAGCATTTAAAAAACCTTTGAAATTCACTGAAAAAACCATAGGTTTCAGATATGTTATAGTTAGAAATTAGCATTTAAAAAACCTTTGAAATTCACTGAAAAACCCATAGGTTTTAGGGACAGTTATAGTTAGTTGGACATTGCACTCGTACAAAACCCGTGAAATTCCCCCGTTATAGTTAGTTCAGCTAACTATAACTCGCGCCCCCGCAATGCACTGCTGATGACGTCACATATTACATCACTCATGACATGGTCAGTGACATCACTGATGACATCACTGATGACATCTCAAATGACATCACTGATGACATCATCCACGTGATAATCTGATGCAGCTCTTCACACCCTAATATAACCTTTGATACACCCAATCTAAATTACAGACTGCCATTCGCAAAACCATAGACACTCCAACACCAATAACTACATACCCACTCACTGATTCTTAGGTCTACACACACACATCCACTCACTTACCCGTACAGTCACTCATACTTATGGTCACTCAGTACAGGACTATCATATGCACTCTTACTCCTATATAGACACTCAAACACCGCCACTCATCCATAGAGGTACTCACACACCTAGTCAGTCATGCAAATAATTAAACACACTGCCATTTACTCACCTATACAGTTATACACACACCAGCTCACTTAATCATACAAATACTAGCACATTGTTACGCTCTTATACAATCACTGATACAAGCACACACTCATCCATACAGCCACTATCACAATCACTCACTCTCGCTTCTAGCTATTTATATACTCCAACACACATATATACTGCCTTTCACATATGTAGTTACTCACACATGTACCACTGGGACATACATTCACTCACTAACACACTCTTACACACACTTACCCACCCATACAGTCTATCACAGATGCACTCTTGAAACCATCCACCCAGTGAATCACCCACTCACACATCTATGCACAGTCGCACACACCCCATCCACACAAACACTCAGGCACCCATACAGATACTCAGACAACAAATCAATAACTCTTATAGACACTCATGTAGCTATTCACAAACCCATGCAGCCACTTACACAGCAACAGACAGATACAGACATTCACCCAGTTTAGTCACTAACCCATGCATTCAGTAAGATACGTTTAATCACTCACTTATAGAATTAGTCACGCACCTACTAAATCATCCATACAGACACTTATACACCAACTCATTCTTCAATACGCCTTTCCCTATATATATTGAAAATATTTAAACTTTACAGAAACACACAGTCACTGGATGATGTCATCAGTGATGTCATTTGAGATGTCATCAGTGATGTCACTGACCATGTCATGAGTGATGTAATATGTGACGTCATCAGCAGTGCATTGCGGGCGCGAGTTATAGTTAGCTGAACTAACTATAACGGGGAATTTCACGGGTTTTGTACGAGTGCAATGTCCAACTAACTATAACTGTCCCTAAAACCTATGTTTTTTTCAGTGAATATATATATATATAAAATATATTTAAACTTTACAGAAACAGACAGTCACTGGATGATGTCATCAGTGATGTCATTTGAGATGTCATCAGTGATGTCACTGACCATGTCATGAATGATGTAATATGTGACGTCATCAGCAGTGCATTGCGGGGGCACAAGTTATAGTTAGCACAACTAACTATAACAACTGAATTTCTCTGGTTTTGTACGAGCAAAATGTCCAACTAACTATAACATCCCAGAAACCTGTGGTTTTTTCAGTGAATTTCTAAGGTTTTTTAAATGATAATTTCTAACTATAACGTCCCTGAAACCTATGGTTTTTTCAGTTAATTTCTAAGGTTTTTTAACCCCTTGTGTGCAACGCAAATTTTCGCGCTGTGTGGGGCGTTTCATTATGTGGGCGGGATCATGACGAGCTCAGCTCGTCATGCGCACACGCCCACCGTGGTGCATGACGAACTGAGCTCGTCATGAGCGTCGAAGGGGTTAAATGCTAATTCCTAACTATAACGTCCCTGAAACCTATAGGTTTTTTCAGTGAATTTCAAAGGTTTTTTAAATGCGAATTTCAAACTATGCCTACAGAGGTAGGACATGTGGAGAAAGAGGAAGAAAGGCGCATAAAGAAGCAAGAGAAATGCAGAAAGAGGCAACAGAAGTCCAGAAAGACAAATAAAAGTGCAGAAAGAAGCAAGAGATATGCAGAAAGAACCAACAGAGGTGCAGAAACAGGCCTGGTTACAAAGTTATCCTGTGCCCCCAACTTTTTGCTGACTGGTACTGATGGTAACTGACTCTGACTAACCAGGCCCGGAGTCAGTGCTTTGCTGAAAGACACTTAGAATACAGTGAAAACACCTACATACCCTAGGGTACACTATAGGTTGGGGTACCCCTGTGATTGGCGTGACCTCCCTGTAAGGCCCTAGTACATAATAGGGCAGGATCATTAAAACTACCTCTGACTCAGAGGTGCAGAAAGAGGCAAGAGAAGTGCAGAAAGAAGGAACAGAGGCACAGAAAGATGCAAGAGTGGTGCAGAAAGAGGCAAGAGAGGTGTAGAAAGAGAGTTGCACAAAGAGGGAAGAGGGGTGCAGAAAGAGGCAGGAGAGGTGCAGAAAGAAGCAACAGAGGTGCCGTAAGAGGCAAGCGAGGTACAGAAAGAAGCAAGTGAAGTGCAGAAAGAGGCAACAGAGGTGCAGAAAGACGCAAGAGAGGTGCAGAAACAAGCAAGAGAAGTGCAGAAAGAGGCAAGAGAATTGTTGAAAGAAGCAACAGAGGTTTAGAAAGAACCAAGAGAAGTGCAAAAAGAGGCAAGTGAGGTGCAAAAAGAAGCAAGAGCAGTGCAGAAAGAACCAACAGAGGTGCAAAAAGAGGCAAGAGGGGTGCAGAAAGAGGTAGTAGAGGTGCAGAAACAGGCAAGAGAAGTGCAGAAAGAGGCAAGAGAATTGCTGAAAGAAGGAACAGAGGTGCAGAAAGAAGTAAGAAAAGTATAGAAAGAAGCACGTGAGATGCAAAAACAGACAAGAAAGGTACAGAAAGAGGGAAGACGAGTGCAGAAAGAGACAACAGGGGTGCAGAAAGAAGCAAGACAGGTGCAGAAAGTAACCCTGGGCAGAGTACGCGGAGTTGCTCTACGTGAAGCTACGCGAAGTTCAAAAAAACCTCTGTCGCACTACGCGGAACTCCGCAAGCGGTGGAGTTCAATAGAAAATGCCGTTCGCGGTGATTGCACAGTGCTGGATGCTTGTCCGCACTGTGCAATCACTGCGAACAGCACCATGCACAGTGCAAGCTTACCTTTTCTGCCGCTTGAGTAGATTTTTACTCGAGCTGCAGCTTTCTCATTGCGAACGGGCAGTTTCTCAACGCGAGCGGTCACGAGCATATGCGACCACTGGCAATGGGAAACCTGACCCCCCGTGTTGAGAAATATCGCTGGGAGGTTTATTTTCCACGCTTGCCAACTTGATGTTGGCGATCCGAACAAGGAAAAATCTCGCCGGGAGGTGGATTTTCCTCGTTCGCGCATGCCAACTTGACGTCGGTGAACGCGAGCGAGGAAAAAGACTCCGCTCCGCTGCGCAAAGCAGAGTTTTCGGAACTCTGCGAGCTCCGCGTAATGCTGGAAACTCTGCAAACTCAGCGAGCGGAGCGGAGTTCACCGCCCAGGCTTAGCAGAAAGAAGCATGGAAAGTGCAGAATGAAGCAACAGGGGTGCAGAAAGAGGCAAGAGAAGTGCAGAAAGAAGCAACAAATGGGAAGAAGGAGGCAAGAGAACTGAAGAAAGAGGCAAGAGAGTTGCAGAAACAGGCAAAAGAGGTAGAGAAAGAGGGAAAAGAGGTGCAGACAGAGGCAAGAGAGGTGCAAAAACAGGTAAAAGGGGTGCAGAAAGTTGCAAGAGAGGTGCAGCAAGAAGTAAGAGCAGTGCAAAAGAACCAACAGAGGCTCAAAAAGAGGCAAGTGAGGTACAGAAGGAGGCAAGAAAACTGCAGAAAGAGGCAAGAGAGTTGCAGAAACAGGCAAAAGGGGTGCAGAAAGAGGGAACAGGTGGGCAGACTGAGGCAAGAGATGTGCAGAAAGAGGGAAGAGGGATGCAGAAAAAGGCAAGAGGAATGCAGAAATTTGGAACAGAGGTGCAGGAAGAAGCCAGAGCAGTGCAGAAAGAAACAACAGAGGTGCAGAAAGAGGCAAGAGGGGTACAGAAAGAGGCAAGTGAAATGCAGAATGAAGCAAAAGAAGCACAGAAAGAACCAACAGAGGTGGAAAAAGAGGCAAGAGGGGTGCAGAAAGGGGTAGGAGAGGTGCACAAAGAGGCAAGCGGGGTACAGAAAGAGGCAGGAGGGGTGCAGAAAGAGGAAGAGACCTGCAGGAAGAAGAAACAGAGGTGCTGAAAGAGGCGCGAAGGGTGCAGAAAGAGACAAGACAGGTGAAGAAAGAAGGAACAGAGGTACAGAAAGAGGCAAGTGTGGTGCAGAAAATGGAAAGAGAGGTATAGAAAGAGGCAAGAATGTTGCAAAAAGAGAGAAGAGGGGTGTAGAAACAGGCAAAATGGATCCAGAAAGAAGCAAGTGAGGTGCAGAAAGAGGCAAGAGAGGTGCAGAAAGAAGGAAGAGAGTTACAGAAAGAGGCAAGTGAAGTGCAGAAGGAGGCAAGAGAACTGCAGAAAGAGGCAATAGAGGTGCAGAAAGAGGAAAGTGAGGTGCAGAAAGAAGCAAGATAAGTGTAGAAAGAAGCAACAGAAGTGCAAAAAGAATGAAGAGGGGTGGAGAGAGAGGCAAGAGGGGTGCAGAAAGAAGCAAGACAGGTGCATAAAGAAACAAAAGAAGTGCAGAAAGAAGGAACAGAGGTGCAGAAAGAGGCAAAAAGGGTGCAGAAAGATGTAAGAGGGGTACAGAAAAAGGCAAGAGAGGTTCAGAAAGAGGGAAGAAGGGTGCAGAAAGAGGCAAGAGGGGTACAGAAAGAAGCAAATGAGGTCCAGAAAGAGGCAACAGACGTACAGAAAGAGAGAAGAGAGGTGCAGAAAGTACAAGAGATTTGCAGAAAGAGGCAAGAGAAGTGCAGAAAAAGAAAGAAATGTGCAGAAAGAAGCAACAGAAATGCAGAAAAAGGCAAGAGAGGCACAGAAGGAAGCAAGAGGGCTTGCACACCATTAGTACCAATTTAACCCCCACATTTACCAATAAGTAACAGGTGATCATTCTAGGTTTGCAAAGGGCCTTCCACCACGCTGTAACACTTGTTGCTGCATTTTTGATAACGTTTGAGCCGTTTGAGCTAGAAACAAGGCTTTTTTTGTTCAAATCTGCAGATTAGGGAGCAGATGATGAATTATGTGGCTAAAGCAGGAAATGTATAATTGTGCACAAATCGGTGTAGCCAAACAGTCGCATAATTCCAGTGGCCCTGCTCGTACCTCTGACTATGTCCACTAGTGCTCCTCAGTTATTCCTTCTTGTTTTGTCTCACTGAGTTCATAGTTGAGCTTCTATGGAAATGAGGAAGACTCAACCTGATGTTACCACTCCACAACACAGACTACCATACCACATAATTGGTCTCCATAACACATAATCCCACTCTACATAATACATATACACTAACTACCACATACTTTCTATCCACATAATTTCACTGCACAACATACCACATAATTCCACTACACACAACGTACATCCACTTCACTCCAAAAACATTAGTAAAAAACTTTTACATTTACAACGCCAATAGCTTTAATTTTCGCAAATGTGAAACCTATTACATTGCAAACACTTCTTTAACTAGTAGTCGCGTTTGTAGAGTGGTGGAGAAAAGGTGCTGGGCCTCCGACCAGCGCGCAGGGATTCCGCTGCATAGGACTTACAGGAGGTGCCAGGAGGACTTCTTGGCCCCCAAAGTCCCTCAGGAGTAAATTGGACTTCATCCCCATCCCGTAGTCTGCCAGGAGGTGCGTTTGCAGAGTGGTGGAGAAAGGGGGGTTTGACCTCTGAAGACGTCTTAGCAATCCCACTGTGTGGGATTTACTGGAGGTAACAAGAGGGGTAGTTGGCCCCCAAGGACATCCTTGGGGGCCAACTACCCCTTCTATTACCTCCAGTAAGTCCCACACAGCAGGATTGCTAAGTTCTCATAGCAGGCCATGCCCCCTTTGCCCACCACTCTGCAAACGCGCTCCCTGTCGCACTCTTCGATGGGGATTGAAGTCCCCTTTGCTGTTGGGGGTCCTTTAGGGGTCAACTAGACTACCTATTACCTCCAGTAAGCCTCACACAGTAGGATTGCTGAGAGGTGGACAAAGGCTACACCCCCTTTCCCCACCACTCTGCAAACGCGCCCTGGTGCATTCTAAGTTGGGGTATTAAGTCCCTTCATTCCTGAGGGTCCCTGGGGCCAACTAGCCCACCAGGTACCTCTAGTAAGTGCCACACACCTGGATTGCTGAGAGTGGTCCGAGGCCATGCCCCCTTTTTACACCACTCTGCAAACGCGGCTCCTGGCACACTGCTGCTTGGGGGATGAACTCCACTTGCGTGCTGAGGTCCTCAATACACAAGAGGCCCTCTTCGCCCTACCATCAGGGTACCAAGAGCTGTGTTTGCAGAGTGGTGTAAAAAGGGGCATGGCCTCGGACCACCTCTCTGCAATCCAGCTGTGTAGTACTTACTGAAGTACCTGGTAGGCTAGTTGGCTCCCAGAGACCCTCAGTATTCAAGGGGACTTAATTCCCCAACTTAGAATGTGCCAGGGGGCGTGTTTTCAGAGTGGTGCAGGGAGGAGGCGGGACATCCGGCAAGATGCCGGCTTTTTTTTCATATATTTTTAGAAGGGGGGCTGTGTGGCCCCTTCTTTTAGTATTTATGGGGACCTGGGGACCCCATCCCCCAGAGCCTGACCCTTTAAAAAAAAAAAAAACGGGAAGGGGGCCCCTCCCAAGGCCGATTTCGGCCCAGGGGACCCCATCCCCCGAGGCATGGCCTCCTTTTTTTATATATTTATAGGGAAGGGGGCTGCGTGGCCCCACTTCCCTGGCCATTTTTGGCCCCGGGGACCCCATCCCCCAGGGCTTGGCCATTATTTACATTATTTTATTTAAAGAGGGGGCCGCGCGGCACCCCTCCCCTGGCCGATTTCAGCCCCAGGGACCCCATCCCCTGGGGTCTGGCTATTCTTTTTTGTTAAATAAAGGGAGGGGGGCCACGTGGCCCCCTCCTGGGCCACTTCTGGCCCTGGGGACCCCATCCCCTGGGGCTGGCTCTTAGCATTGGGGACCATGGGGGGAGCCCCAATGCCCACACGGTCCCAGCTGGCTCCCCGTCTCCTGTGGGAGCCGGCATTGCTTTTGAGCATTGAGAGCTGCTGACATGCATCTCCCCTTGCTCAAAAGCAATCCTGCTTTGCTTCGTTGAAGCGAGAGCAGGTTTCCTGCTCTCGCTTCAAAGAAGCAAAGCAGAGTTTGCTATGACAGGGTGAGAGCTGTGCTCCTGCCCTGTCATAGCAAACGGCAATGTCCCGGGGGTGGGCACCTCGGGACATTGCAGAAGCTGTCCCTGGGGGGCGTGATCCCCAGGGCCATTGAGGGCTCCAGGAGGGTGGCCATTTGGCCCCCTCCCAACAATTTCAAAGCCCCGGGGAGGTGGTGGTCCCTGGGGCTTGGGGGGCCCATGAGGCTCCCCTCATTAATAACAGAAGCCCCTGGAAGGTGATGGTCCCTGGGGCTTGGGGGGCCCCCCCCTCATTAATTATTGAAGCTCCAGAGAGGTGGTGGTCCCTGGGGCTAGGGGGGCCCATGAGCCCCCCTAATTAATCAAGGAAGCCCCGGGGAGGTGGCAGTCCCCGGGGTAGCATGTGGGTGGTTGGGACCCCTTACACATTTATTCTTGTTCAAGCCCCGGGGAGGTGGTGGTCCCCGGGGCTGTGGGGGGCCACGTGGCCCCCACATACAATTAAATAAGCCCTGGGGAGGTGGTGGTCCCCGGGGTTGCAGGGGCCCCCATGGGCCCCCACTAATTAATCAGGCATTGCCTCCGGGACCTGGCCCACCCGGGGGCAAATAGAAAACGAAGCGGGGTAGTCCAAACTTCGTTTTTATTTTTTTGGCCGGATTTGCGCACCCAGCGTTAATTCGGCTGTTTAAAAAGATGCTTTTTTTTGGGCCTGGGGGTCCTTGTGGGACCCCCTGAGCAGGCCTAGGGGGTCAGGGTGTTTCTACCCTGCCCCCTTTTTTTGTGTTTACCTATTTTTTTCACCCTTTTTCTTGGGACTCGGTTACCGAGTCACAAGATGGCTGCCAACACTTCCTGGTTTGGAGTGTTGACAGCCAATCAGAGTGAAACTTGTGCCCGGGAGGGTTCACAAATCCTCCTCGGTGCTCAGATATCAATATTTTTATTTTTTTATATTTCTCAGGCAGTACGAAACGGATTTACACCATTTGAAAAAAGCTTACTTTCTAGACCAAGACCTACCTTTTGCCAAATTTGATGTAATTCCGTTCAGCAGTTTGGGCTGTAGCTTTGTCTAAAGTTTCCTATGTAAATTAACATAGAGAAAACGCGTTTTGGGACCCCCTTTTTTCTCAGCCCCCGCTTGACAAATCACCCCAAAACCTTCAAGACAGGAGCTGACTGGAGCGCCCCATTAGTTTTGAAAATTTCACAAAGATTCATAAATTGGCGCCAAAGATATTGGCAAATCAAAAAACGCTTTTCCTATGGAAACTAGGTCCTAACTATAACTACCTACTGCCAACCGCCAGTAGGTAATATATATATATATATTCACTGAAAAAAACATAGGTTTTAGGCACATTATAGTTAGAAATTAGCATTTAAAAAACCTTAGAAATTCACTGAAAAAACCATAGGTTTTATGGTCAGTTATAGTTAGTTGGACATTTCACTCGTACAAAACCAGTGAAATTCCCCCGTTATAGTTAGTTCAGCTAACTATAACTCACGCCGCCGCAATGCACTGCTGATGACATCACATATTACATCACTCATGACATGGTCAGTGACATCACTGATGACGTCACTGATGACATCTCAAATGACATCACTGATGACATCCTCCAGTGACTGTGTGTTTCTGTAAAGTTTAAATATGTTTAATATATATAGGGAAAGGCGTATTGAAGAATGAGTGGGTGTATAAGTGACTGAATGGATGATTTAGTAGGTGCGTGACTCACTCTATAAGTGAGTGATTAAACGTATCTTCCTGAATGCATGGGTTAGTGACTAAACTGTGTGAATGTCTGTATCCGTCTGTCTGTTCGTGTGTAAGCGGCTGCATGGGTTTGCGAATAGCTACATGAGTGTCTACATGGGTTATTGATTGGTTGTCTGAGTATCAGTATGGGTCCCTGAGTGTTTGTGTGGGTGGGGTGTATATGACTGTGCATAGATGTGTGAGTGGGTGATTCACTGGGTGCATGGTTTCAAGAGTGCATCTGTGATGGACTGTATGGGTGGGTGAATGTGTGTATGGGTGTGTTAGTGAGTGAATGTATATCTCAGTGGTACATGTGTGAGTAACTACATATGTGAAAGGCAGTATATATGTGTGTTGGAGTATATAAATGGCTATAAGTGAGAGTGTGTGATTGTGAGAGTGGCTGTATGGATGAGTGTGTACTTGTATCAGTGATTGTATAAGAGCGTAAGAAAGTGCTAGTATTTGTATGAGTAAGTGAGCTGGTGTGTGTATAACTGTATAGGTGAGTAAATGGCAGTGTGATTAATTATTTGCATGACTGACTAGGTGTGTGAGTACCTCTATGGATGAGTGGCAGTGTGTGAGTGTCTATATAGGCGTATGAGTGCATATGATAGTCCTGTACTGAGTGACCGTAAGTATGAGTGACTGTACGGGTGAGTGAGTGGATATGTGTGTAGACCTAAGAATCAGTGAGTGTGTATGTAGTTGGAGTGTCTATGGTTTTGAGAATGGAGGTCTGTAATTTAGAGTGGGTGTATCAAAAGTTATATTAGGGTGTGAGAAGATGCATGAAGTTATCACATGGATGATGTCATCAGTGTTGTCATCAGTGATGTCATTTGAGATGTCATCAGTGATGTCACTGACCATGTCATGAGTGATATAATATGTGACGTCATCAGCAGTGCATTGCGGGGGCGCGAGTTATAGTTAGCTGAACTAAGTATAACGGGGGAATTTCACTGGTTTTGTACGAGTGAAATGTCCAACTAACTATAACTGACCCTAAAACCTATGTTTTTTTCAGTGAATTTCTAAGGTTTTTTAAATGCTAATTTCTAACTATAACGTGCCTGAAACCTATGGTTTTTTCAGTGAATTTCAGAGGTTTTTAAATGCTAATTTCTAACTATAACGTGCCTGAAACCTATGGTTTTTTCAGTGAATTTCAAAGGTTTTTTAAATGCTAATTTCTAACTATAATGTGTCTGAAACCTATGGTTTTTTCAGTGAATTTCAAAGTTTTTTTAAATGCTAATTTCTAACTATAAGGTGCCTGAAACCTATGGTTTTTAAGTGAATTTCAAAGGTTTTTAAATGCTAGTTTCTAACTATGCCTACAGAGGTAGGACATGTGAAGAAAGAAGAAAAAACGCACAGAAAGAAGCAAAAGAAATGCAGAAAGAAGCAACAGAAGTCCACAAAGACGAAGAAAAGAACAGGAAGAAGCTAGACATGTGCAGAAAGAACCAACAGAAGAGCAGAAAGAGGCCTTGTTGCAAAATCATCCTGTGCCCACAACTTTTTCAGATGGGTACTGGTGGTAACTGACTCGGACTAACTAGGCCTAGAGCCAGTGCTATGCTAAAAGACACTTAGAATACAGTGAAAACACCTACATACACTAGGGAACACTATGCGTTGTGGTACCCCTGTGATTAGCATGACCTCCTCTGTAAGGCCCTAGTACATAATAGCGTAATTTACAACAATGTCTCAACCGGATTCAATAAGGAAGGCAAATGCATATGTATGTACACAACATTACAAGGCAGACGCAGACTTGTCACTTGCGCCGTCACTTATTGCATCACGAGCACAACGTGCACTAAGTCCTCTTGGGTTGCCTTCGCAATTTTTGCTTACAGTGCTGTTATAACTGTTTTGTATGAATTGAGATTTTAAATATATGATGCCATGAGCACTTTTGAAAGAAGATCGGGAGTCTCCCTCTTTTTGCGTCTGCCTTGTAATGTTGTGTACATACATATGCATTTGCCTTCCTTATTGAATCCGGTTGAGACATTGTTGTAAATTACGCTTAGTTACCCAGATCTCAACCTGGTCTATGGGTTATACTCCTGTTGCTTTTTACCACTAGTACATAATAGGGCAGGGGGATTAAAATTTCCTCTTAAAACGCGCCCCGGGGCACAGTGGTGAGGGGAGGGGGGACCTGAGGTGACATGTGTGCAAATAAGCCCTGTGGCCATTTTAAGTTGGGAGATTAAGTCCCCTTGAATCCTGAGGGTCCCTGGGGTTTAACTAGCCCACTAGGTACCTCCAGTAAGGGCCACAGAGCTGTGTTGCACAGAGGTGTAAAAAGGGGCGTGGCTCGACCACCTCTCTGCAACGCAGCCCTGTGGCGAGCACTGGAGGTACCTGGTGGGCTAGTTGGCCCTCAGGGTACCTCAGGATTCAAGGGGAATTAATTCCCCAACTTAAAACGCACCACAGGGCGTGTTTGCACACATGTCACCTGAGGCCCCGCCCCCTCCCTTCACCACTATGCAAACGCACCCTGTGGCGTGTTTTAAGTTGGGGTATTAGGTCACCTTGAATCCTGAGGATCCCTGGGGCCCAACTAGCCCACCAGGTACTTCCAGTAAGCGCCACAGGCCTGCGTTGCAGAGAGGTGTAAAAAGGGGCATGGCCTGGACCACCTCTGTGCAACGCAGGCCTCTGGCGCTTACTGGAGGTACCTCGTGGGCTAGTTGGCCCCCAGGGGCCCTCAGGATTGAAGGGGAATTAATTCCCCAACTTAAAACGCGCCACAGTGCATGTTTGCACACATGTCACTTCAGGCCCCGCCCCCTTCCTTCATCACTGTGCAAACGCACCCCGTGGCACGTTTTAAGTTGGGGGATTAAGTCCCCTTGAATCTTCAGGGTCCCTGGGGTCCAATTAGCCCACCAGGTACCTCCAGTAAGCGCCACAGAGCTCCATTGCAGAGAGGTGTAAAAAGGGGTGTGGCCTGGGCCACCTCTCTGCAACGCAGATCTGTGGCGCTTACTGGAGGTACCTGGTGGGCTTGTTGGCCCCCAGGGACCCTCAGGATTGAAGAGGAATTAATTCCACAACTTAAAACACGCCACAGGGCGTGTTTGCACACATGTCACCTCAGGCCCTGCCCCCTCCCTTCACCACTGTGCAAACGCACCCCGTGGCGCATTTTAAGTTGAGGGATTAATTCCCCTTGAATACTAAGGGTCCCTGGGGGCCAACTAGCCCACCAGGTACCTCCATTATGTGCCAGGGGGCTGCGTTGCAGAGAGGTGTTCAGAGGCCATGCCCCTTTTTACACCTCTCTGCAACGCAGCTTTGTGGCGCTTACTGGAGGTACCTGGTGGGCTAGTTGGCCCCCAGGGACCCTCAGGATTGAAGAGGAATTCATTCCCCAACTTAAACGTGCCACAATGCGCATTTGCACACATGTCAACTCAGGCCCCACCCCCTCCCTTCACCACTGTGCAAACACACCCGTGGTGCGTTTTAAGTTGGGGGATTAAGTCCCCTTGAATACTGAGGGTCCCTGGGGTCCAACTAGCCCACCAGGTACCTCCAGTAAGCGCCACAGAGCTGCGTTGCTGAGAGGTGTAAAAAGGTGCGTGGCCTCAGACCACCTCTCTGCAACGCAGCCTGTGGCGCTAATTGGAGGTACCTGGTGGGCTAGTTAGCCCCCAGGAACCCTCCAGATTGTAGGGGAATTAATTCCTCAGCTTAAAACGCACCACAGGGAGCGTTTGCATAGTGTTGATAGGAGGCGGCGGGGTATCTGGCGCAATGCCGGCTTTTTTTTTATTTTTATTTTATAGAAGGGGGGCTGTGTGTCCCCCCTTCCTTTCCTGGGAACCCCATCCCCCAGGGCCTGACCCCTATTTTTTTTTGTTTTATTTTTAATTCGGGAAGGGGGTCCCGTGGGCCCCCATCCCGAGGCCATTTTCGGCCCCGGGGACAGCATCCCCAAGGGCATGGCCACTTTATATATATTTTTTTATTAATATTTAAAAAGGAGGGGAGCTGCGTGGCCCGCCTCCTGAGGCTTATTTTAGCCCCGGGGACCCCATCCCCCGGGGCTGTGCCTCGTTTTTTGTTCTCGTTTTTTTAGGGGAGGGGGGCCACATGGCCCCCCTCCCAGGCCACTTCTAGCCCCAGTGACCCAATCCCCCGGGGATTAGCCTCTCGTTGGGGCCCATGGGGGGAGCCCCAATGCCCCCATGGTCCCGCCGGCTCCCCGCGTCCTGCGGGAGCCGACATTGCTTTTCCACATGGGGAGCTGCTGACATGTAGCTCTCCATGTGGAAAAGCAATTCTGCTTTGCTTCATTGAAGCGAGAGCAGGTTTCCCTCCTCTCGCTTCAATGAAGCAAAGCAGTTTGGAACGACAGGGTGGGAGCCACGAGGCTCCCGCCCTGTCATTGCAAACAGCAGTGTCCCGGGGGTGAGCACCCCGGGACACTGCAGGAGCTGGCCCTGGGGAGTGGCGGTCCCCAGGACCATCACTGGCTCCAGGAGGGGGGCCGCGCGGCCCCCCTCCCACCATTGGCAAAGCCCCGGGGAGGTGGTGGTCCCCGGGGCTTAAGGGTCTGTCACGGAGCCCCAAATTTGAATAATTAGAGCCCCGGGGAGGTGGCGGTCCCTGGGGCATGTGGGGCACAGGTATTATTAAAAAAATAAGAGTCCCGGGGGTGGCAGTCCCCGGGGCAGCGGGGGGGCATTGTGCCCCCCCACAAATGTATTAATGAAAGCCCCAGGGGTGATGGTCCCCAGGGCTTGGGGGAGGCTTGGAGGCCCCCACACATAAAAAAACAAAGCCCTGGGGGGTGGTGGTCCCCGGGGCTGCGGGGGGCCGTGTGCCCCCTGCAAATATTTGTGCAAAGCCCCGGGGGGTGGTGGTCCTCGGGGCAGTGTGGGGGGATTAGGGCCCCCCCAAACATTTTTTTACATGCCCTCGGTACTTGGCCCACCCTGGGGCTAATTAATAACGAATCGCGGTAGCCCGCGCTTCGTTTTTTTTATTTTCGCGGCTGGATCCGCGGATCCTCAGCGCATCTCAGCAATTTTCTAAAACAAAATGCTTTTTTGGGCCCTGGGGGTCCTTGTGGGACCCCCTGAGCAGGCCTAGGGGGTCAGGGTGTTTCTACCCTGCCCCCTTTTCTTGTTTTGCGGCTTAGTTTTTCTGTTTTCTTGTGCCTCGGTTCTACCGAGGCACAAGATGGCTGCCAACACTCCCTGGTTTGGAGTGTTGACAGCCAATTAGCATGAAGCTCGTGGTCGGGAGGGTCCGCGGATCCTCCGTGCCTCTAAATATCGAAACTTTTATTTTTAATTTTCTCAGCATCTACTGAACGGATTTACACCATTTTTAAAAAGGTTGCTTTCTGAGCCAAGCAGTACCTTTTTGCCAAATTTGGGGTAAATCAGTTCAGTAGTTTCGGCTGTAGCCTTGCATAAATTTTCCTCAGGGAAATTGATTTTTTGACTCTTATTTTTTGAATTTCTTTGGAATTACTGCACGGATTTACACCGTTTAAAAAAAGGGTGCTTTCTGAACCAAGCACTACCTTTTTGCCAAATTTGGTGTAATTCCGTTCAGCAGTTCGGGCTGTAGCCGTGGCTAAAGTTTCCTATGGGAATAAACATGGAAAAACATGTTTTGGGACCCCCTTTTCTCTTGGCCCCCGCTTGCCGAATCACCCCGAAACTTTCAGGACAGGAGCTGACTGGAGCACCCCACTAGTTTTGAAAAATTCGCGATGATTCGTCAACCGGCGCCAAAGTTATTGGGAAAAGAATGTTATGAATTTCCTATGGATAATAGGTCCTAACTATAACTATCTACTGGCGACCGCCAGCAGATAATATATATAAAAATATATATATATATTATCAACTGGCGGTCGCCTGTAGATAGTTATAGTTAGAACCTAGTTTCCATAGGAAAAGTGTTTTTGTTTTCCCAATAACTTTGGCGCCGGATGACGAATCTTCGCGAAAGTTTCAAAACTCGTGGGGTGCTCCGGTCAGCTCCTATCCTGAAAGTTTCAGAGTGATTCGGTAAGGGGGGCAGAGAAAAAATGGGGGTCCCAAAACGTATTTTCTCCATGTTATTTTCCATAGGAAACTTTAGACACTGCTACAGCCCGAACTGCTGAACGGAATTATACCAAATTTGTCAAAAAGGTACTCCTTGTTTCAGAAAGAACTCTTTTTGTTAAATGGTGTAAATCCGTTCAGTAGTTCCTGAGAAATTAAAAAAACAGAGAGCGAAATATGAATTTCCCATAGGAAACTTTAGACACGGCTACAGCTCGAACTACTGAACTGAATTTCACCAAATTTAGCAAAAGGTAGTGCTTGGTTCAGAAAACGCCCTTTTTTTAAATGGTGTAAATCCGTTCAGTAGTTGCTGAGAAAATAAAAAAATAAAGATATCGATATCTAGAGGCACGGAGGATCTGCGTACCCTCCCGACCACGAGCTTTATTCTAATTGGCTGTCAATACTCCAAACCAGGAAGTGTTGGCAGCCATCTTGTGACTCGGTGTAAAGGTGGCAGGGTAAAAACACCCTGACCCCCTAGGCCTGCTCAGGGGGTCCCACAAGGACCCCAGGGGCAAAAAAAGCATTTAAAAAAAAAAAAAAAAAATCGGCGAGATTTGCGCTCCCAGCACGAATTTAGTCCGAAAATAAAAAAAAAAGAAGCGCTGACTCCCGCGCTTCGTTATTATTTAGCACCTGGCTGGGCCAAGTCCCGGGGGCATACAATAATGTAATTGAGGGGGCCCAGGCTGGCCCCCACAGCCCCGGGCCCGGCACCCTCTGGGGCTTTCCATAAATATTTGCGGGGGCACACGGCCCCCCCACAGCCCTGGGGACCGCCACCCCCCGGGGCTTCTTATTTTTAATGTGTGGGGGGCCTCCAAGGCCCCCCAAGCCCCGGGGACCGCCACCCCCGGGGCTTTTAGTATTTATTTTGCGGGGGCACACGGCCCCCCCACTGCCCTGGGGACCGCCACCCCCCCGGGGCTTTTATTTTTTTAAAAAATACACCTGTGTGGGGGGGCTTGAGCCCCCCCACATGCCTCAGGGACCGCCACCTCCCCGGGGCACTAATATTCAAATGCGGGGGTCCGTTATGGACCCCCAAGCCCCAGAGACAACCACCTCCCCGAGGCTGTGCAATAGGTGGGAGGGGGGCCGCGTGGCCCCCCTCCTGGAGCCCTTGATGGCCCTGGGGACTGCCACCCCCCAGGTCCACCTCCTGCAGTGTCCCGGGGTGCCAACCCCCGGGACACTGCTGCTTGCAATGACAGGGCGGGAGCCGCGTGGCTCCCGCCCTGTCATTACAAACTGCTTTGCTTCATTGAAGCGAGAGCAGGGAAACCTGCTCTCGCTTCAATGAAACAAAGCAGATTGCTTTTCCACACGGGGAGCTGCATGTCAGCAGATCCCCATGTGGAAAAGCAATGCCGGCTCCTGCAGGACGCGGAGAGCCGGCGGGACCGTGGGGACATTGGGTCTCCCCCCACGGTCCCCAATGGATAGGGCATGCCCTGGGGGATGGGGTCCCTGGGGCTAGAAATGGCCCAGGAGGGGGGCCACGTGACCCCCCTCCCAAAATAAATAAATAAATATAGGCCGGCCCCGGGGGGATGGGGTCCCCGGGGCCAATAGAGGCCTCAGGAGGGGGGCCACACAGCCCCTCTCCATAAAAAAAATAATATATGTGGCCACGCCCCAGGGGATGGGGTCCCCGGGGCCAGAATTGCCATGGGAGGGGGGCCCACACGGCCTCCTTCCGTTCATATTTGTTTTTTGTTTTTTTTAATGGGGGTCAGGCCCTGGGGGATGGGGTCCCCAGGGCCCAAAAAAAGTGAAAAGAAGGGGGGCCCACACAGCCCCGTCTAAAAAAAATAATAAAAAAAAACACCGCAATCATGCCGGAGGCTCCGCCCCCTCCCAGCAACACTCTGCAAACGCGGCCTGTGGCGCATTTTATATTGGGGAATTAATTCCCCTTCAATACTGGGGGTCCCTGGGGGCCATTAAGCCCACCAGGGACCTCCAGTAAGCACCACAGGGCTGCGTTGCAGAGAGGTGGTCCAGGCCACGCCCCTTTTTACATCTCTCTGCAATGCAGCTCTGTGGCGCTTACTGGAGGTACCTGGTGGGCTAGTTGGACCCCAGAGACCCTCAGGATTCAAGGAGACTTAATACCCCAACTTAAAACGAGCCACGGGGCGCGTTTGACTAGTGGTGAAGGGAGGGGGAGGGGCCTGAGGTGACATGTGTGCAAACAGGCCCTGTGGGGTGTTTTATGTTGGGGAATTAATTCCTCTTCAATCCTGAGGGTCCCTGGGGGCCAACTAGCCCACCAGGTACCTCCAGTAAGCACCACTGCACTGCGTTGCAGACAGGTGGCCCAGGCCACGCCCTTTTTACACCTCTCTGCAATGCAGCTCTGTGGCGCTTTCTGGAGGTACCTGGTGGGCTAGTTGGACCTTAGGGACCCTCACGATTCAAGGGGACTTAATCCCTCAACTTAAAACACACCACGGGGCACGTTTGCACAGTGGTAAAGGGAAGGCCTGGCCTGAGGTGACATGTGTGCAAACACGCCCTGTGGTGCGTTTTAAGTTGGGGAATTAATTTCCCTTCAATCCTGAGGGCCCCTGGTGGCCAACTAGCCCACCAGGTACCTCCAGTAAGCGCCACAGACCTGCGTTGCAGAGAGGTGGTCCAGCCCACACCCTTTTTTACACCTCTCTGCAACGCAGCTCTGTGGCACTTACTGGAGGTACCTGGTGGGCTAGTTGGACCCCAGGGACCCTCAGGATTCAAGGGGACTTAATCCTCCAACTTACAATGCACCAGGGGGTGCGTTTGCAGAGTGGTAGAGAAAGGGGGCATGGCCTTTGTCTACCTCTCACCAATCCCACTGCGTGGGGCTTACTGGAGGTAAAAGGAAGGCTAGTTGGCCCCTAAAGGACCCCCAGCAGTGAAGGGGACTTCAATCCCCATCCAAGAGCATGCCAGGGAGCGCGTTTGTAGAGTGGCGGGCAAAGTGGGCATGGTCTGGTACGAGTACTTACCAATGCTGCTGTGTGGGACTGACTAGAAGTAATAGTTTGGGAAGTTGGCCCCCCAAGGATGTCCTCGAGGGCCAACTACCCCTCTTGTTACCTCCAGTAAGTCCCACACAGTGGGATTGCTAAGACGTCTTCGGAGGCCATTGCCCCCTTTCTCTACCACTCTGCAAATGTGCCTTGTGGCAGACTACGGGATGGGGGATGAAGTCCAATGTACTCCTGAGGGAGCTAGGGGGCCAAGAATCCCTCCTGGTACCTCCTGTAAGTCCTACGCAGTGGAATTCCTGAGCGTTGGTTGGACGCCCAGGACCCTTTCTCCACCACTCTGCAAACGCGACTACTAGTTAAAGTAGCATATTTCTGTACCTCTGACTTAGAGGTAGTTTTAATCCCCCTGCCCTATTATGTACTAGGGCCTTTTACAGAGCAGGTCATGCTAATCACAGGGGTACCCCAACGCATAGTGTTCCCTAGTGTATGTAGGTGTTTTCACTGTATTCTAAGTGTCTTTTAGCATAGCACTGGCTCTAGGCCTTGTTAGTCAGAGTCAGTTACCACCAGTACCCGTCTGAAAAAGTTGTGGGCACAGGATGATTTTGCAACAAGGCCTCTTTCTGCTCCTCTGTTGGTTCTTTCTGCACATGTCTTGCTTCTTCCTGCACTTTTCTTCATCTTTGTGGACTTCTGTTTCTTCTTTCTGCATTTCTTTTGCTTCTTTCTGTGCATTTTTTCTTCTTTCTTCACATGTCCTACCTCTGTAGGCATAGTTAGAAACTAGCATTTAAAAAACCTTAGAAATTCACTTAAAAAACCATTGGTTTCAGGCACGTTATAGTTAGAAATTAGCATTTAAAAAACCTTTGAAATTCACTGAAAAAACCACAGGTTTCATGCATGTTATAGTTAGAAATTAGCATTTAAAAAACCTTTGAAATTCACTGAAAAAACCATAGGTTTCAGGCACGTTATAGTTAGTTGGGCATTTCACTCGTACAAAACCATAGAAATTCCCCTGTTATAGTTAGTTCAGCTAACTATAACTTGTGCCCCGCAATGCACTGCTGATGATGTCATATATTACATCACTCATGACATGGTCAGTGACATCACTGATGACATCACTGATGACATCTCAAATGACATCACTGATGACATCACTGATGACATCATCCATGTGATAATTTCATGCATCTTCTCTCACCCTAATATAACTTTTGATATACCCACTCTAAATTACAGACTGCCATTCTCAAAATCATAGACACTCCAACACCAATAACTACATACCCACTCACTGATTCTTAGGTCTACACACACATCCACTCACTCACCCGTACAGTCACTCATACTTACGGTCACTCATTACAGGACTATCATATGCACTCATACACCTATATAGACACTCACACACCGCCACTCATCCATATGGGTACTCACACACCTAGTCAGTCATGCAAATAATTAATCACACTCCCATTTACTCACCTATACAGTTATGCACACACCAGCTCACTTACTCATACAAATACTAGTACATTCTTACGCTCTTATACAATCACTGATACAAGCACACACTCATCCATACAGTCACTCTCACAATCACACACTCTCACTTATAGCCATTTATATACTCTAACACACATATATACTGCCTTTCACTTATGTAGTTACTCACACATGTACCACTGAGATATACATTCACTCACTAACACACCCATACACATACTCACCCACCCATACAGTCCATCACAGATGCACTCTTGAAACCATGCACCCAGTGAATCACCCACTCACACATCTATGCACAGAGTCACACACACCCCACCCACACAAACACTCAGGCATCCATACAGATACTCAGACAACCAATCAATAACTCATATAGACACTCATCTAGCTATTCACAAACCCATGCAGCCGCTTGCATACCAACAGACAGACGGATACATACATTCACACAGTTTAGTCACTAACCCATGCATTCAGTAAGATACATTTAATCACTCACTTATAGACTCAGTCACGCACCTACTAAATCATCCATTCAGACACTTATACACCCACTCATTCTTCAATACGCCTTTCCCTATATATATTAAACATATTTAAACTTTACACACCAACAGACCGACGGATGCAGACATTCACACAGTTTAGTCACTAACCCATGCATTCAGTAAGATACGTTTAATCACTCACTTATAGACTCAGTCACGCACCTACTAAATCATCCATTCAAACACTTATACACCCACTCATTCTTCAATATGCCTTTCCCTATATATATTAAACATATTTAAACTTTACAGAAACACACAGTCACTGGATGATGTCATCAGTGATGTCATCAGTGATGTCATTTCAGATGTCATCAGTGATGTCTTCAGTGATGTCACTGACCATGTCATGAGTGATGTAATATGTGACATCATCAGCAGTGCATTGTTTGGAGCGCGAGTTATAGTTAGCTGAACTAACTATAACGGGGAATTTCTATGGTTTTGTACGAGTGAAATGTCCAACTAACTATAACACCCCTGAAACCTTTGGGTTTTTCAGTGAATTTCAAAAAAAATTTAAATGCTAATTTCTAACTATAACGTGCCTGAAACCTATGTTTTTTTCAGTGAATATATATATGCATATATATATACTCACTAAAAAAATCAACGGTTACAGGGATGTTATTGTTAAGCTCAGATTTCACTCATACAAAACCATTGAAATTCAGAGCAGTTATAGTTACCTGAGCTAACTATAACTTACGACCCTGCAAAGCACTGCTTATGACCTTACACTTTCAGTGAATTTCTAAGAGTTCTTTAATTCTATTTTCTAACTTTAATGCAATGTAAACTTTGTTTTTTTCTGTGAATTTTTAAGGTTTGTAAAATTGTATTTCCTAATTGTAAACTGTAAGCTTTGAGAGTGGGTGTGAGAGTGGTATGTGAGTGGGTGTGTGAGTGGCTGTAATGGACTGTGAGTGGGTGTGTGAGTGGCTGAGTAGGTCAGTGAGTGGTTGTTTCACAGTGTCAGTGGGTCTGTGAGTGGGTGTGTTAGTGTGTGAATAGGTCTTTGAGTAGATGCATGAGTGTCTGACTGGGTCTGTGAATGGGTATGTAAGAGTCTGAGTGGGTCTTTGAGTAGTTATATGAAAGTGTGAGTGAGCCTCTGAGTGGGTGTGTGAGTGTCTGAATGGGTCAGTGAGTGGCTGTCACAATGTGAATAGCTGTGTGTCTGGGTGTTAGAGTGTCTGAGTGGGTCATTGAGTAGGTGTGCAAGTCTCTGAATGGGCCAGTGAGTGGGTGTATGAGTATCTGAGAGGGTCTGTGAGTGGGTGCAGGAGCATCATAGTGGGTCTGTGAGTGGGTGGATGAGTGTGTGAGGGGGTCTGTGAGTGGGTGCATGAGTATCTGAGTGGGTCTGTGACTGGGTGTGTCAGTCTCTAAATGGATTTGTGAATGTGTACGTGAGTGTATGAGTGGGCCTGTGAGTGGGTGCATGAGTACCTGAGTAGGTCTGTGAATGTGTACCTCTGTATCTGAGAGGGTCTGTGTTAGAACTGGGGGTCTCTAGTTGGCAGAGGTAGGTACCTTTGACCAAATAGGGACCCTTGCTTCTATGTCAGGGAAAGGGGATTACACTACTAGATAACCCCTGCTCACCCCCTTGGTAGCTTAGCACAAGCAGACAGGCTTATATCAGAGGCAGTGTGTTAAGCATTTGTGAACACATACAGTAATACAGTGAAAACACTACAGATGGACACCACACAGGTTTTATAAAAATAAGTATTCTTTATATAGACTTAACACAAGACCATAAACGACAAAAATCCACAATACTGTACTCAAAATAGACTAAAAGGTGGTAGAAGTAACTTAGTTCAAGTTGATGGTAAATGCGACAAAGTTCTCACAAAAGTACCTGGATGCGTAATGCAAAACAAAGAAAAAGGTTTGCAGGAATGGAGATGCATCGGTTCCTTGCTTCGGGGGAGACGATGCGTCATGCCTCAATGCTTGCGCAGAGTAGGGGATGCGTCTTGGTCCTTACCGGAGAGGAGGTGATGCGTAGATTCTGGTACTGCGTTCCGGTTGCGATGCGGCAAGATGGCGCCTCAATGTGATGCGACGATCCGGTGCGATGCGATAAGATGGCGCCCTTGATGCGATGACATGAAGATGATGCATGCACGCCCGGTGGCCGTACGGTGACTCTGTAACTTTGGAGCCGCGACAGGCCCTGCGACACGCTTCTCCGGTGATGCGGCGGCGACCTCTGTGGCGGTGACACTCTTCTCCGGTGATGTGGGAGGTAACAGCTTTGACGAATGCTCGCTTCTCTGGTGATGCGGCGGCGACCTCTGTGGCAGCGACAGGCTTCTCCGGCAATGCGACGGCAATAGCTGTGACTGCGACATGCTTCTTCTCGTTGAGTCGCGCTTCCAGCTGCCAGCGACATGCAGGCTTCTGCAGACAGAATTCCCAGCAAGGGAATTCAGAGGGGAGCTGGTGGTGAAGTCTTTTGTCCCTGAGACTTCAGCAGGAGGCAAGCACAAGTTCAAGCCCTTGGAGTAATATTCTGCAAGATGATGAAAGTTCTTTAAAATTTCTTTCTCCTCTCCTTGGCACTGAAGACACCACTGTAGGCCAACCCAGCAACACACCACACTGGCAGGGGGCAGTCCAACTCCTACAGCTTCCTTTGGTTCTTCTCCTTGGCAGAGGTTTGTCTTGTTGTTCCAGAAGTGATCTAATGTCTTGGGGTCTCGGTCCCCATATTTATACTACTAAATCCTTTGTCCTCTGAAGGCTGAGGGGCCTTTACCTGGTCCAAACCAGTTCTGTGCAGTCCTGGAGCACTTTGTTTACAGGACTCCTTCTTTCCTTTGACAGTGTGGGCCAGGGACATCAGACGCACCACAGGAGGTGGAGCCAGCATTGTGGAAGGCAGACATAGCCCTATTCAGACCCAGGTGCAACTCCTCCTACCACTCTACATGTAGATAGGTCTATTCAGCCCTGTGCTGACTCACCCTGACTCCTGGAATCCCCCCCAGCCCCTGTCACTCACAAACCAGACATGGAATACACTACCTAGCAGAGGCAGGCTTGGACAGTTAGGCAAGAAAATACCTACTTTCTAAAAGTGGTATTTTCAAACACAGAATGTTAAAACCAACTTTACTAAAAGATGTATTTTATCATTCTGAGTTCAGGCATACTAAATTCGAATTTCTACCATGTTCCCTGGGTCAGTTAGGATTATAAGATGTTATAATCAAACTGCCCATTCTGGCCTATGGGGACAGGTAGCCTTGCAATAGTGAAAAACAAAAATGGCTGTAATTCACTATTAGGACATGCCACCCATACCAGGCCATGTCCTACCTTATACTTACAATGCACCCTGCCCTTGGGCCTACCTTAGGGGTGTCTGATATGAAGATAAGGGAAGGTTTAGGGACTGGCAAGTGGGTGCACTTGCCAAGTCGACATGGCAGTCACAGACTGCACACAGGCTCTGCAACGGCAGGCCTGAGACACACTTTACAAGCTGCTTCTGTGGGTGGCACAACCAGTGCTGCAAGCCCACCAGCAGCATTTGATTTACAGGCCCTGGGCACACCTGGTGCACTATACTAGAGTCTGACAGGTAAATCAAATGATCCAATCATGGAGTCACTAATCAATACATCAATTTAACATAGGGAGCACTTGCACTGTGGCACTGAATAGCAGTGGCACAGTGCCCAAAGCATCTAAAACCAGCAAACATATCAAAAACAGAGGAGGCAATCAGAAAAAAGTGGAAGGGAGACTCACGCCAATGGTACCAGGTCTAACAGTCTGTGAGTGGGTGCTTGAGTGTTTGAGTGTCTGAGTAGGACTGTGAGTGAGTGCATGAGTGGGTCTGTTAGTGGGTGTCACAGTGTGAAAAGCTGTGTGTCTGGGTGTGTGAATGTCTGAGTGGGTCTTTGAGTGGGTGTGTGAGTCTCTGAGTGGGCCTGTGAGTGGATGCATGAGTGTCTAAGTGGGTCTGTGAGTGAGTGCATGAGTATCTGAGTGGGTCTGTGACTGGGTATGTCAGTCTCTGAATGGGTCTGTAAATGCTGTGCTTGCATCTCTGAGTGGGTCTGTGAATGAGTGTATAAGTGCCTGAGTGGGTCTGTGAATGTGTGCATGAGTGTCTGAGAGGGTCTGTGAGTGGGTATGTATCTGAGTGGGTCTTGTGAGTGGGTGAGTAAGTCTCTGAGTGTGTGTATCTCTGAGGGAGGTCTGTGAGTGGGTGCGTGAGTATCTCAGTGGTTCTGTGAATATGTGCATTAGTGTCTGAGTGGCTATCTGAGGGGGTGCTTGAGTGTTTGAGCTGGTCTGTAAGTTGGTGCATCAGTCTCTGATTGGGAGTGTGACTGGGTGCATGAGTGTCTGAGTAGATCTGTGAGTGGGTGTGCCAGTCTGTGACTGGGTACATGAGTGGATCTGTGAGTAAGTGTGTCAGTGTCTGAGTGGGTCTGTGACTGGGTGCATGAGTATCAGAGTGGGTATGTGAGTAGATGTATCAGTGTCTGAGTAGGTCTGTGAGTGTGTAAATTAGTGTCTGAGTGGGTCAGTCAGTAGGTGCACAAGTCAGTGAGTGGGTCTGTGAGTAGGTATGTGAGTATTTGAGTAGGGCTGCGAGTGGGTACATGAGGCTGTGAGTTGGCCTGTGAGTGGGTGCTTAAATGTTTGAGTGCATCTGTGAGTGCTTGTAATAATGTGTGAGTATATGAATGTATATTGTTTCATTTTTTTGGCAAGATTTATGACTCTGCTGCAACAGTACACGAAGGGGCTGCGCTGAACATCACAATGGTTACTTGACTCCCTGCAAGTGACAAAAAATTATTTTGGGCATTTTGATACTCACAAGGGGTCCCTCAGAGACTCCTGTAATGCACCTATGGGGTCAGGGTACCTCTACCCTGTCCCGCTTCTATAATATTTAACCTCAATGTTCAATCCCCAGGACACTGTCCCAGTTTAGAATATGGTGGCCTCAACTTTCTACACAGGTTGCGGCCAGCAAATCACAGCAATGCTCCAGGTGCATGGGTCTGAAGAGCTCAGCGTTGGCATCACGATGGATCCACGTCCCTATATCTATAAATATGTTTTTCTTTTAATAACTCTAAAATTACTGAATAGATTTATATCTAATAACAAAAAGCACTCTTTTTGAACCAAGAGTTAGCTTTCTGCCAAATATGGTTCCATTCTGTTCAGGGGCTTAGGCTGCAGTAGCGTTCAAAATTCCTATGGGAATTAAAATGGGAAACACACTTTTTTGACCCCCTTTTTTTCTCGCCCCCGCTTGACAGATCATCCTGAAACTAGATGTAATATGGCACTTTTTAAAAATATTTTGTGAAGATTCATCAACCGGTGCCAAAGATATAGTCAAGTCAAAAAACACTTTTCCTAGGGAAACTAGAATCCAAACTGGCAACACCACTAGGTTTTATTTATATATATATTCACTGAAAAAAACATAGGTTTCAGAGACGTTATAGTTAGTAATCAGCATTTAAAAAATATTAGATATTCACTGAAAAAAACACAGGTTTCACGGACATTATAGTTAGGCTGACATTTCACTTGTACAAAACCAGAGAAATTCAGCCTTTATAGTTAGCTGATTTAACTATAACTCGCGCCCCTGCAATGCACTGGTAATGACATCACATATTACATCATTCATGACATGGTCAGTGACATCACTGATGACATCTCAAATGACATCACTGATAACACCATCCAGTGACTGAGTGTTTCTAAAAAGTTCAAGAATGATATATATATATATATATTATCTACTGGTGGTCGCCAGTAGATAGTTATAGTTAGGAAAACGTTTCCGTAGGAAAAGCACTTTTTGATGTGCTTATAACTTTGGCGTCGTTAGACGAATCTTTACGAAATGTTCTAAAAAGTTCCTCTTTTCAGGTGAGCTCCTATCCTGAAAGTTTGGGGGTGAATCGTGAAGGAGGGGCTGAGAAAAAAGGGGGGTCCCAAAACATGTTTTCTCCATGCAATTTCCATCGGAAACTTTAGACAAGGCCACAGGTCAAACTGCTGAATGGAATTATGCCAAATTTGGCAGGGAGAAAGATCTTGGTACAGAAAGCACGCTTTTGTTTAAATGGGGTAAGTCCCTTCAGTAGTTTTAGAGAAATGTCAAAATTTACAGATATCGATATTTGAGAATTCTGACATCTGATTGGCTGAGACATTACGAGCACGAGCGTGCAGCTCATTGGTTGCGAACTGTTGAAACTAGGAAGTGTTGGCAGCCATTTTGTGACTGAGTTGAAAGGCGTAGGGCGAAACAAAAGAGAAAAATTGTATAAGAGGGTATAGTAGGAACACTGTGGTCTTAGTTTAAGCAGTCTGTACGGTGCAGAGGCAGGGAATATGAATGTTGCGTAGGCCGTGGAAATCACGTCCGCAGAACAACGGTGCACGGTATTACGGCAAGGTTGCGTAGGCTCTGGAAATCCCATTGGGAAAACAATGCGCCGTATTGCAGCAAGCAGTGTGTAGGGTGCATACACAGGTAGTGTGAATGTGTGGTATTGCTGCAATGTTCAATAGGCTGTGCAAATCATATCGGGAAAATAACAATGCGCCGTATTGCAGCCTTCCTTTAATATAATGCGCAGTAATGTTTACTTATAATGCAATGTTCACTTTTATCACAGGCAGTGTCACTTTCTTAGACGAAATTTAATATTATGTGGGAAGACGTGTTCTGTTCGTGTGTCTGGAACAAAATTAACGTTTAATTGGCTGAGGTGTTCCAACAACGAGCTCAATGTTCATTGGCTGCGAACCATTGAAAGTAGAAGTGTTGCCAGCCATTTCCTCCCCGTCCGCAGAGTAGCAGGGACATCTGATTGGCTGATGTATTCCAAGCAGGACCTTCCCAAGCTTAATGTTCATTGGCTGCGAACCATTGAAAATAGAAGTGTTGCAAGTCATTTCTTCCCCGTCTGCGGAGTAGCAGGGACATCTGATTGGCTGACGTGTTCCAAGCAGGACCTTCCCAAGCTTAATGTTCATTGGCTGCGAACCATTGACAATAGAAGTGTTGGCAGCCATTTCCTCCCCGCCCGCGGAGTAGCAGGAACATCTGATTGGCTGACGTGTTCCAAGCAGGACGTTCCCAAGCTTAATGTTCATTGGCTGTAAACCATTGAAAGTAGAAGTGTTGCCAGACATTCCCTCCCCCTCCGCGGACCATCAGGGACATCTGATTGGGTAACATGTTCCAAGCAGGACCTTCCCAAGGTTAATGTTCATTGTCTGTAAACCATTGAAAGTAGAAGTGTTGACAGCAATTCCCCCCCCCCTCTGCGGAACACCATGGACATTTTATTGGCTAAAGTGTTCCGAGTACAAGTTTGCTCATTATTGGCTGGGAACGGTTCACTGTTGTGAACCATTTTGTGACGTACTTCAATGGAGTACGGGAAAAGAAAGTAGTAGCGGGGAGGGTAGGAACACTATTAACTCTGTACAGTTGTCACAAGGTGGTGGACAGGGATTGTGAAGGTAAAAATTGTTTTTTATATATTTTAAGGGCCATTTATATAATTGGCATGAGGTGTACAAATCACTGCGGGAAAATAACAAAGTGTGTTGGGTCTTCTTTTTATTAAGTTTGCGGGTGGGATACTTCCCAGGAGCACTGTTTAGTTATAATTTGGTGTTTACTTTTCTGACGAGGCGCTGTGGTTGCACAGCAAAAATTTCAGTCTAGGTTTGAAATAGTTTTTATTAAGCAATTACAAATATACTTTCTTCGAAAACTGAAGCTGTATATATCAAAGGGGTGACAAATAAAAACACAATTCATGAAATATCCTTTAAGCGTGGGCACACCCTCCCTTTTTTTCTGCTATAGTTTGTAAAAGTGTTGCCCCATATTCTTGATAATATAAGAGGGCATGAGTTACTTTTAGATAAAGTAGAAAAGAAGTGCTACAAGAAACACTCCCGCACTACATCATCTCACGTCACAAGAACAATAACAAGTGAAAAACAGTTAAACTCAAATCACTTTATATTACATATAAATGTACTCTTTATCATTTTTTATCATTTCTATTCTGTAGAATTCGGGAAAGTTCAGTCGTAGTGCTTAGAGGTCGCTCACTGCTCCGCTAACAAATCACATACTACTTTAAGAATATATAGGATAGTAGTATAATAATATACACTACTGGTAGTATATATTCTATAGGGAGTAGGTGAATAGGAACCGCAACAGACAAAAATAGAAATATCAAAAAAACTCCACTGAGGTCAGCATAAATGTAAATATTACAATATACATATTCACACTATATGATCTCAAGGGAGAAATAGACTAAAAACCAGAAGCTGCTGACGTTACATATAAATCTTTAGTCTTTGCGCCGATGGGTGACAAACTCCTCTGAGATCATAATGTGAGGTTATTATAATATACATACTCACACTATATGATCTCAAGGGGGAAACAGACTACAAACTAGAAGTTGCTGACGTTACATATAAATCTTTAGTCTTCGCGCCGACGGGTCAACAACACTTCTGAGGTCAAGTACAGTGTCAATATTATAATATACAAAGTCACACTATATGAGCTCAAAGGAGCCAGAAAAGGAACAATGTTTGCTGTATTCTGTCTGTTTCTGAAAACAAGCTGCTGACGTTACATATAAATGGCAAAAACAACCAATAACACTTTTTTCTAAATACAAGTGTTTAAATATTGACAAATAGCTACATATTATAAATATCTAGTATGCCATAATCAAACAACTTACAACTCAGGATTATGTTTTGTGGCCGCAAAAGAAGAATCCGACTGTAGAAAAGAGCACCTGCATCACTGAATGGAGACGCGTAAATAACTCGCATAAACAAAACTAATCAATCAACGGGTATGGTTTATATACTTTTTGGTTATTGAGTAGTCTATGGAAGGAAGATGCGGCTCCGCCCATTTAGATGTCCCGTTTTACAGTTGACACGTGCTCACGTTTTAACTGTTTAACTTGTGCACATGTTGGGAAAAGTTACAAAATGTGAAGCGGAAAAAGTTTCGATTTCGAACCTAACACGTATAAGGTCCTTAATATGTACATACGTTGGAGAGCTTAAAAACTGTTACCCGGAAAACCGTGTCATTTCCATTCTCATGAGTAAATACATTTATTAATTGCCGTAATTCTAAATAGAAGACATAAAAAAAAGATCTTTTAGAATAGAAGAAAAAGAAAACGTGATAATATTTCTCATCACTATGGTTTTAAATTAAAAAAAAGTGAGCATTTGTGAAGCGTACAGCTACCCCTGGAAAGGTATGCCGGCGCTCGGGGGCGTCGGAAAGATTAAGCAAGGTGTTGCCCACAGTGACATAGTGGTGGGCTAACGTGCCGCTGGAGCCGGGAATCGAACTGTGAACACTGTTGTTTGAAGTCAGGTATCATAGCTGCTCCATCACACTTTTTCCACACATATGTTAATTAGTGCTAATTAAGTTTTAAACATTGTTAAATTATAACTTATAACAGACTACTGTTACAGTTAGTTTTTCACTACAAAAAGTATGCACATCTTTTTTAAAATTAGTTAAAAACAATATAGGTTTCAGGGACATTGTAGTTAGAAATTAGCATTTATAAAATCTTTTAAATTCACTGGAGTGGTCCCCAATTCCCCTACGGTCCCACCGGCTCCCCGCCTCCTGCGGGAGCCGGCATTGCTTTTCCACATGGGGTGCTGTTGACATATATCTATATATATATATATTCACTGAAAAAGCCATAGGTTTTACAGACGTTATAGTTAGAAATTAGCATTTAAAAAACCTATGAAATTCACTGAAAAAACCATAGTTTTCAGGGGCGTTATAGTTAGCTGGACATTTCACTCGTACAAAACCATAGAAATTCAACAGTTATAGTTAATTCAGCTAACTATAACTCGCGCCCCCGCAATGCACTGCTCATGACGTCACATATTACATCATTCATGGCATGGTCAGTGACATCACTGATGACATCACTGATGACAAAATGTTTTTGTACTGTATGCATCCTTGGCTTAGAATTCCTGGTCATTGCAGGAATAACACAAGAGTAGCCTATTTTGTATTTAATTATGTTTGCTCATTTGCACTATGTATTTTATAAATTGTTATTGTTGTGTATGCATTTTAAGCTTTGGTTGTCAGGCTGATATTTTAAACATTTTTTGGTGTTTTAATAATGTTGTAAAGAAACGTATGGTTGCATGATATGTTTTTCTTTTATGACATTAAGTTGTTGAATAAAGTATTTTAACTGACTGACACTGATGACATCTCAAATGACATCACTGATGACATCACTGTTGACATCATCCACATGAAAATCTGATGCACCTCCGCACAGTCTAATATAACCTTTAATACACCCACTATAAAATACAGACTACCATTTTCGAAACCATCGAGACACCAATACCAGTTACTACATGCGTACTCTTTGATTCCTAGGTCTACACATACATCCACTCATTTACCCATACATTCACTTATACATGCAGTCACTCATCAATACAACACTATGATATGCACTCATATACCTGTTCAGACACTCACACACTGCCATTCATCCATGGAGTTACTCACACACCTAGGTCAGTAATGCAAAGAATCAATCACACTCCCATTTACTCACCTATACAGTTATACACACACCACCTCACTAATTCATACAGATACTAACGCATAATTACTCTCTTATATAATCACTGATACAAGTACACACTCATCCATACAGCCACTCTCACAATCACTCACTCTCACATATACTCATTTATATACAGCATCACTCACATATACTGCCTTTTACATATGTAGTTACTCACACATGTACCACTGAGACATCCATTCACTCACCAACACACCCATACACACACTCACCCACCCATACAGCTGTTTCCACATGCACTCTCGAACCCATTCACCCAGTGAATCAACCACTCACACATCAAGTCACACACCTCCAACCCACCCACACACACACTCAGTCTCCTATACAAATACTCAGGCAAACAATCAATAACCCATATACACACTCATGTAGCTACTGACCAACCCATGTAGCAGCTTACACAACAACAGACAGACTGATACAGACATTCACACAGTTCAGTCACTAACCCATGCATTCAGTAAGACACGTTTAATCACTCACTTATACAATCAGTCACACACCTGTAAAATCCCCCATCCAGACACATATACACACACTCATTCTTCAATACACCTAAGAATATATGTAAAACATATTTAAAAATTCCAGAAACACACAGTCACTGGATGATGTCATCAGTGATGTCATCAGTGATGTCATTTGAGATGTCATCAGTGATGTCATCAGTGATGTCACTGACCATGCCATGAATGATGTAATATGTGACGTCATGAGCAGTGCATTGCGGGCGCGAGTTATCGTTAGCTGAACTAACTATAACAGTGAAATTTCTATGGTTTTGTACGAGTGAAATGTCCAGCTAACTATAACGCCCTGAAACCTGTTTTTTTCAGTGAATTTCAAAGGTTTTTTAAATGCTAATTTCTAACTATAACATCTGTAAAACCTATGGTTTTTCAGTGAATATATATATATATAGATATATGTCAGCAGCACCCCATGTGGAAAAGCAATGCCGGCTCCCGCAGGAGGCTGGGAGCTGGTGGGACCGTAGGGGAATTGGGGACCACCCCACGGTCCCCAACGGAGCGGGCCAGCCCCGGGGGATGGGGTCCCCGGGGCTAGAAGTGGCCCGGGAGGGGGGCCACGTGGCCTCCCTCCCCCAAATATAAAAAAATAAAATAAAAATAAGTAAAGGCTGGGCCCCGGGGGATGTGGTCCCCGGGGCCAATAGAGGCCCCAGGAGGGGAGCCACGCAGCCCCCCTCCATAATTAAAAATTAATATATATGTGGCCATGCCCCGGGGGATGGGGTCCCTGGGGCTGGAATTGGCCACGGGAGGGGGGGCCCACGCGGCCCCTTTCCCATTCAATTTTTTATTTTTTATTTAAATGGGGGTAAGGCCCTGGGGGATGGGGACCCAAGGGCCCAAAATAAGTAAAAAGAAGGGGGGCCATGCAGCCACCCTTCTAAAAAAAAAAAAAAAACACGGAGATCGTGCCGAGACCCCGCCCCCTCCTAGCAACACACTGCAAACACACCCTGTGGCGCGTTTTACAATGGGGAATTATTTCCCCTTCAATACTGGGGGTCCCTGGAGGCCAACTAGCCCACCAGGTACCTCCAGTAAGCGCCACAGGGCTGCATTGCAGAGAGGTGGTCGAGGCCACATCACTTTTTACACCTCTCTCCAACGCAGCTCTGTGGCGCTTACTGGAGGTACTTGGGGGGCTAGTTGGACCCCAGGGACCCTCAGGATTCAAGGGGACTTAATCCCCCACTTAAAACGTGCCACGGGGCGTGTTTGCACAGTAGTGAAAGGAGGGGGCGGGGCTGAGGTGACATGTGTGCAAACGCGCCCTGTGGCACGTTTTAAGTTGGGGAATTAATTCCTCTTCAATCCTGAGGGTCCCTGGGGCCAACTAGCCCACCAGGTACCTCCAGTAAGCGCCACAGAGCTGCGTTGCAGAGAGGTGTAAAGGGGCTTGGCCTCTGAACAACTCTCTGCAGCGCAGCTCCCTGGCGCATAATGGAGGTACCTGGTGGGCTAGTTGGCCCCCAGGGACCCTTAGTATTCAAGGGGAATTAATCCCTCAAATTAAAACGCGCCATGGGGCGCGTTTGCACAGTGGTGAAGGGAGGGGGTGGGGCCTGAGGTGACATGTGTGCAAACACGCCCTGTGGCGCGTTTTAAGTTGGGGAATTAATTCCTCTTCAATCTTGAGGGTCCCTGGGGGCCAACTAGCCCACCAGGTACCTCCAGTAAGCATCACAGAGCTGTGTTGCAGAGGGGTGGCCCAGGCCACACCCCTTTTTACACCTCTCTGCAATGGGGCTCTGTGGCACTTACTGGAGGTACCTGGTGGGCTAGTTGGACCCCAGGGACCCTGAAGATTCATGGGGACTAAAAACGCGCCACAGGGCGCGTTTGCACAGTGGTGAAGGAAGGGGGCGGGCCTGAAGTGACATGTGTGTAAACACACCCTGTGGCGCGTATTAAGTTTGGGAATTAATTCCCCTTCAATCCTGAGGGCCCCTGGGGGCCAACCAGCCCACCAGGTACCTCCAGTAAGTTCCAGAGGCCTGCACTGCAGAGAGGTGTTACAGGCCATGCCCCTTTTTACACCTCTCTGCAACGCAGGCCTATGACGCTTACTGGAAGTACCTGGTGGGGTAGTTGGGCCCCAGGGACCCTCAGGATTCAAGGTGACCTAATTCCCCAACTTAAAACGCGCCACAGGGCACGTTTGCACAGTGGTGAAGGGAGGGGGCAGGGCCTCAGGTGACATGTGTGCAAACACTCTCTGTGGCGCGTTTTAAGTTGGGTAATTAATTCCCCTTGAATTCTGAGGGACCCTGGGGGCCAACTAGCCCACCAGGTACCTCCAGTGCGTGCCACAGGGCTGCGTTGCAGAGAGGTGGTCCAGGCCACGCCCCTTTTTACACCTCTGTGCAACGCAGCTCTGTGGCGCTTAATGGAGGTACTTAGTGGGCTAGTTGGACCCAGGGACCCTCAGGATTCAAGGGGACTTAATCTCCCAACTTAAAACAGCCACAGGGCTTGTTTGCACGCATCTCACCTCAGTCCCCCCTTCCTTCACCACTGTGCAAACGTGCCCCGGGGTGCGTTTTAAGAGGAAGTTTTAATCCCCCTGCCCTATTATGTACTAGGGCCTTACAGAGGAGGTCATGCTAATCACAGGGGTACCCCAATTCATAGTGTTCCCTAGTGTATGTAGGTGTTTTCACTGTATTCTAAGTGTCTTTTAGCATAGCAGTGGCTCTAGGCCTGGTTAGTCTGAGTCAGTTACCACCAGTACCCGTCTGAAAAAGTTGTGGGCACAGGATGATTTTGCAACAAGGCCTTTTTCTGCTCTTCTGTTGGTTCTTTCTGCACATGTCTTGCTTCTTCCTGCTCTTTTCTTCGTCTTTGTGGACTTCTGTTGCTTCTTTCTGCATTTCTTTTGCTTCTTTCTGTGCGTTTTTTCTTCTTTCTTCACATATCCTACCTCTGTAGGCATGGTTAGAAACTAGCATTTAAAAAACCTTAGAAATTCACTGAAAAAACCATAGGTTTTAGGGACATTTATAGTTAGTTGGACATTGCACTCATACAAAACCCGTAAAATTCCCCCGTTATAGTTAGTTCAGCTAACTATAACTCACGCCTCACAATGCACTGCTGAAGGCGTCACATAATACATCACTCATGACATGGTCAGTGACATCACTGATGACATCACTGATGACATCATCCAGTGACTGTGTGTTTCTGTAAAGTTTAAATATGTTTAATATATATAGAGAAAGGCATATTGAAGAATGAGTGGGTGTATAAGTGTCTGAATGGATGATTTAGTAGGTGCGTGAGTAACTCTATAAGTGAGTGATTAAACGTATCTTACTGAATGCATGGGTTAGTGACTAAACTGGGTGAATGTCTGTATCCGTCTGTCTGTTGCTGTGTAAGTGGCTGCATGGGTTTGTGAATAGCTACATGAGTGTCTATATGAGTTATTGATTGGTTGTCTGAGTATCTGTATGGGTGCCTGAGTGTTTGTGTGGGTGGGGTGTGTGTGACTCTGTGCATAGATGTGTGAGTGGGTGATTCACTGGGTGCTTGGTTTCAAGAGTGCATCTGTGATGGACTGTATGGGTGGGAGAGTGTGTGTATGGGTGTGTTAGTGAGTGAATGTATATCTCAGTGGTACATGTGTGAGTAACTACATATGTGAAAGGCAGTATATATGTGTGTTGGAGTATATAAATGGCTATAAGTGAGAGTGGTGATTGTGAGAGTGGCTGTATGGATGAGAGTGTACTTGTATCAGTGATTGTATAAGAGCGTAAGAATGTGCTAGTATTTGTATGAGTAAGTGAGCTGGTGTGTGTATAACTGTATAGGTGAGTAAATGGCAGTATGTTTAATTATTTGCATGACTGACTAGGTGTGTGAGTACCTCTATGGATGAGTGGCGGTGTGTGAGTGTCTATGTAGGTGTATGAGTGTATATGATAGTTCTGTACTGAATGACCGTAAGTATGAGTGACTGTACGGGTGAGAGAGTGGATGTGTGTGTAGACCTAAGAATCAGTGAGTGGGTATGTAGTTATTGGTGTTGGAGTGTCTATGGTTTTGAGAATGGCAGTCTGTAATTTAGGGTGGGTGTATCACAAGTTATATTAGGGTGTGAGAAGATGCATCAAATTATCACATGGATGATGTCATCAGTGATGTCATCAGTGATGTCATTTGAGATGTTATCAGTGATGTCATCAGTGATGTCACTGACCATGCCATGAGTGTTGTAATATGTGACGTCATCAGCAGTGCATTGCGGGGGCGTGAGTTATAGTTAGCTGAACTAACTATAATGGGGGAATTTTACGGGTTTTGTATGAGTGCAATGTCCAACTAACTATAACTTTCCCTAAAAACTATGGTTTTTTCAGTGAATTTCTAAGGTTTTTAAATGCTAATTTCTAACTATAACGTGCCTGAAACCTATGGTTTTTTCAGTGAATTTCAAAGGTTTTTTAAATGCTAATTTCTAACTATAACGTGCCTGAAACCTATGGTTTTTAAGTGAATTTCAAAGGTTTTTAAATGCTAGTTTCTAACTATGCCTACAGAGGTAGAACATGTGAAGAGAGAAGAAAAAAACGCACAGAAAGAAGCAAAAGAAATGCAGAAAGAAGCAACAGAAGTCCACAAAGACGAAGAAAAGTGCAGGAAGAAGCAAAAGATGTGCAGAAAGAACCAACAGAGGAGCAGAAAGAGGCCTTGTTGCAAAATCATCCTATGCCCACAACTCTTTCAGACGGGTACTGGTGGTAACTGATTCTGACTAACCAGAGCCAGTGCTATGCTAAAAGACACTTAGAATACAGTGAAAACACCTACATACACTAGGGAACACTATGCGCTGGGGTACCCCTGTGACTAGCATGACCTCCGCTGTAAGTCCCTAGTACATAATAGGGCAGAGGTATTAAAACTACCTCTTAAAACGCACTACGGGGAGCGTTTGCACAGTGGTGAAGGGGGGCCTGAGGTGACGTGTGCAAACGCGCCCCGTGGTGCGTCTTAAGTTGCAGGATTAAGTCCCCTTGAATCCTGAGGGTCCCTGGGGCCCAACTAGCCCACCAGGTACCTACAGTTAGGACCACAGAGCTGAGTTGCAGAGAGGCGTTCCGAGGCCACAAACCTTTTTTCACCTCTTTGCAACGCAACTCTGTTGTGCTTACTGAAGGTACCTGGTGGGCTAGTTGGCCCCCAGGGTCCCTCAGGATTCAAGGGGAATTAATTCCCCAACTTAAAATGCACCACAGGGCGTGTTTGCGCACCTGTCACCTGAGGCCCGCCCCCTCCCTTCACCACTGTGCAAACTCGCCCTGTGGCACGTTTTAAGTTGGGGGATTAGGTCACCTTGAATCCTGAGGGTCCCTGGGGCCCTACTAGCCCACCAGGTACTTCCAGTAAGCACCATAGGCCTGTGTTGCAGAGAGGTGGTCCAAGGCCACGCCCCTTTTTACACCTCTCTGCAACGCAGCTCTGTGGCGCTTACTGGAGGTACCTGGTGGGCTAGTTGTACCCCAGGGACCCTAAGGACTGAAGAGGAATTAATTCCCCAACTTAAAACTCGCCACAGGGCGTGTTTGCACACATGTCACCTCAGGCCCCGCCCCCTCCCTTCACCACTGTGCAAACATGCCCTGTGGCGCGTTTTAAGTTGGGGGATTAACTCCCCTTGAATCCTGAGGGTCCCTGCGGTGCAACTAGCCCACCAGCTACCTCCATTAAGCGCAACAGAGCTGCGTTGCAGAGAGGTGTAAAAAGGGGCGTGGCCTCAGAACACCTCTCTGCAACACAGCCCCCTGACACATACTGGAGGTTCCTGGTGGGCTAGTTGGCCCCCAGGGACCCCTAGTATTCAAGGGGAATTTGTTCCCCATCTGCAAACGCGCCAGGGGGTGCGTTTGCAGAGTGCTTCCAAGGAGGGGGCGTGGCGTCCGGCGCGATGCCGGTGTTTTTTTTTACGAAGGGGGGCTGTGTGGCCCCCTTTGTTTTTCTAATTTATTGGCCCTGGGGACCCCATCCCCCAGGGCCTGCCCCCTAATATTTAAAAAAAAAAAAAATTGGAAGGGGCATGGCCTTCTTTTTTTAAAAAATGTTTTGGAGGCGGGCTGCGTTGCCCCCCTCCTCAGGCCACTTGTAGCCCTGGGGACCCCATCCCCCGAGGCTGGCCCTCTCCATTGGGGACCGTGGGGGATCCCCAATCCCCACACGGTCCCACCGGCTCCCCGTGTCCTGCGGGAGCCGGCATTGCTTTTCTACATGGGGAGCAGCTAAGCAGCTCCCCTTGTGGAAAAGCAATCGTCTTTGGTTTTTGGAAAACCAAAGCAGTTTGCTATGGCAGGGCGGGTGCAGCGAGGCTCCCGCCCTGCCATAGCAAACTACAGTGTCCCGGGGGTAGGTACCCTGGGACACTGCAGGAGCCGGCCCTAGCGGGCGGTGGTCCCCAGGGCCATCACAGGCTCCAGGAGGGGGGCCGCGTGGCCCCCCTCCCAACATCTTCAAAGCCCCAGGTAGGTGGTGGTCCCTGGGGCTCGGGGGTCTGAAACGGATCCCCACATTCAAATTCTTAGTGCCCCGGGGAGGTGGCGGTCCCTGGAGCATGTGGGGGGGCTTGAGCCCCCACACAGGTAATTTAATTTTTTTTAAAAGAAGCCCCGGGGGTGGCGGTCCCCGGGGCTGCGGGAGGGCCGAGTACCCTTCCGCACCATTTTTATTTCAAAGCCCCAGGGGGTGGCGGTCCCGGGGCTTGGGGGGGCCTTAGAGGCCCCCCACATTATTTTTATAAACCCCCGCATGCTCCCGGGACTTGGCCCACCCAGGGGCCAAATATCAACGAAGCGCGGGAGTCTGCGCTTCATTTTCTTTTTTCACGGTGGGATCCGCGCATCCTACGCGCATCCCGTCGAATTAAAAAAAAAAAAATGTCATCAGTGATGTCATGAGTGATGTCACTGACCATGTCATGAGTGATGTAATATGTGACGTCATCAGCAGTGCATTGCGGGCGCGTGAGTTATAGTTAGCTGAACTAACTATAACGGTGGAATTTCTATGGTTTTGTACGAGTGAAATGTTCAGCTAACTATAACGTTCCTGAAACCTATGGTTTTTTCAGTTAATTTCTAAGGTTTTTTAAATGCTAATTTCTAACTATAACGTGCCTGAAACCTATTGTTTTTTCAGTGAATATATATATATTTATTATACTATGTATACATGTGAAAATGTCTCGGTCCCCTGTTTGCCTCGGTGGCACGGAAAAAATGGGTGGAACTGACGTCAGCACTCCAACAAGGTCCTCTTATGGCTCCGATGATGTCATACGGTGTCGCGAGCTGAGCCGTGCTCGTTGACGTGGGAGAGCTAGGAAAGAATTTCCGTGGAATGCTGGTGCAGGGGATATTCACCTAAGTGTTCAGGCTAGTCCTTTGGGAGCAACTGTTTATGTTGCCACTCCAGAAACCGAAACCAGTGATCCGAGGGCAGAGGCCCTGCAGATGGCACACGAGGTGGGGTGCCCAGTCGTGTGCACCAGTGGGGCAGTGAAGTGACAAGCACCACTACCCACAAAAAAGGTAACAAGGGCACTGAATAACACAGGATCTTCTCTTTGTATCTGGCAGGAACAACAAAGTTAAAATGCCCTAGTACCAAAATGTAGAATTAGTGCTACAACGGTCTTCAAGAGGACCTGCGATGCCGCTTCTGCCTCCCGTACCCTGGAGGCGGCACATGGGTCACGCGGTACGGTCATACTGCGGTGGGACGCACACTCGTTGACCTCTCATGGCACTGCTCCACACTTCAGGGAGGAAGCTTTCCATTAGCTATGTTTTCTGATGATATGTCGCGCCGGCCCGTCCAACAACAGAACTCCTTTAGATCCAAACAGACTCTTCCACTCTCTCACCGGAAGTGAAACCAGGCCACGCGGACACTTTCACAATACAACAGCCGGGAATGTACTTTTCGGTAAAAAAAAACACATTCCTTCCTCCTAATTAATCAAATAAACGTCTCACTGAAGAACAGGGGCCAGCTTTGCAATACCATTACAACGCATGCATTACCACGCATGCGTGTACATCACGAAGTCATTACTACGCATTTTTTTAGAACGCATGGTCATTTACCACGCATGCCTATACAACAAATTTTGTTGTAAAGGTATGTATGGTAAATGACCATGCGTTCTAAAAAAAATGTAGACGATCCAGGTCATTGTAAGGAAACAGAGGCTGTTCCGTTTCCTCACAACAACGTGCACCACCCCTCAGAGATGGCGTGAAGCAGGAACCACGAGGAGAGAGGAACCATGAGGAGTGAGAGGTAAGGGGTATTGGGCATGGGGTGGGAGTTTCTTTTCTAGGGTTTAGGGTAGTGCAGTGGTGTTTGGGTGGTATAGGGGTCATGCTGGGGTAGTGTTTTAGGGTTTAGGGTAGTGCAGTGGTGTTTGGGTAGTATAGGGGGTCATGCTGGGGGTAGTGTTTTAGAGTTTAGGGTAGTGCAGTAGTGTAGGGGGTCGTGCTGGGGGTAGTGTTTTAGGGTTTATTGTAGTACAGTGGTGTATGGGTAGTGTAGGGGGTCATGCTGGGGTAGTGTTTTAGGGTTTAGGGTAGTGCAGTGGTGTTTGAGTAGTATAAGGGGTCATGCTGGTGGTAGTGTTTTAGGGTTTTTGGGTAGTGCAGTGGTATTTGTGTAGTATAGGGGGTCATGCTGGGGGTAGTGTTTTATGGTTTAGGGTAGTGCAGTGGTGTTTGGGTAGTGTAGGGGGTCATGCTGGGGGTGGATTTAGGGTTTAGGGTAGTGCAGTGGTGTTTGGGTAGTGTAGGGCGTCGTGCTGGGGGTAGTGTTTTAGGGTTTAGGGTAGTGCAGTGGTGTTTGTGTAGTATAGGGGGTTGTGCTGGGGGTAGTGTTTTAGGGTTTATATTAGTGCAGTAGTGTTTGGGTAGTGTAGGGGGTAGTGCTGGGGTAGTGTTTTAGGGTTTAGGGCAGTGCAGTGGTGTTTGTGTAGTGAAGGGGTCATGCTGTGGGTAGTGTTTTAGGGTTTAGGGTAGTGCAGTCATGTTTGTGTAGTGTAGGGGTCGTGTTTTAGGGTATAGGGTAGTGCAGTGGTGTTTGGGTAGTGTAGGGGGTCATGCTGGGGTTAGTGTTTTAGGGTTTAGGGTAGTGCAGTGGTGTTTGGGTAGTGTAGGGGGTCGTGCTGGGGGTAGTGTTTTAGGGTTTAGGATAGTGCAGTGTTTGTGTAGTGTGGGAGGTCATGCTGGGGTATATTTAGGGTTTAGTGTAGTGTAGTGGTGTTTGGGTAATGTAGGGAGTCATGCTGGGGGTAGTGTTTTAGGGTTTAGGGTAGTGCAGTAGTGTTTGGGTAGTATAGGGAGTCGTGCTGGTGGTAGTGTTTTAGGGTTTAGGGTAGTGCAGTTATGTTTGGGTAGTGTAGGGTGTCGTGCTGGGGGTGGTGTTTTAGGGTTTAGGGTAGTGCACCCAACCAGCCACAATATCCGTGGACAAAGGGGATCCTGACTCTTTGGAACGCTCCGTCAATTGAATAATTTGGGTCAAGGGCCCTACCACGTCCAAGACCTATCAATTCCTTTCTTGGGATCCCTCATATACTTGGTGAAAAAGGTACATAGTTTCTCATCAATTTCAGTTGTGTGTGCCACCTTCCCCTTCAGTGAGGGCCTGGGGCATTCTCCCCTCATCCTATTCCTGACCTCCCTTTCAAGGGGTTGATGGATTTTCCCCACCACATACTCTGCCACTTTGGCGTCAGGTGTCCACTCTGCCGACCTAGGATGGTAAATTTGGGTAGGCTCGAACATGTCCGAGTGGACCCCGTCCCCAATGGGGACTGAGAGGAATGGGACTCTGGATGCCAGGGACGCCCGAGTCCTTATCCTCATCGGAGGAGAAATCGTCCTCCGATATACCCTCTCCCTCTAAGGGAAACCCGCCGTCGGGGTCTACAATAGTGGTGACAGTGTTGCAATTTTCTCCAGGCCCCTCTTCCTCCCGGCAGGGTGCACGTTTTAGCATTCGCGCACTCTTGACGAAGGTCTCCGTAAGTTTATCAAATCCTTCCAAGTGCCCCACATTATGCTTATCAGCCCTTTTATTCCCCATCTGGGAGCTACTTGGACCCACCACCACCAGATCTGGGTCACTGAACACCCCAGGGATGCTTTTCGCCAGCTTATCAACCGGATCCCTAAGAGGAGCCAGCGCCCTAGAAATAGCCAGAGAGAGGGCTTGGTCCACTGCTGGAGGGAGAAGTTGGGGGGCCATTCCTCCTCCACTTCCTGGTAGGAGGAGTAAAAATGGTCTTCTGGAGAAGACATGATAGCAGAGGGTGTGAGCACAGAACAAATGCCCTTAAAATCCTTAAGACAGCCCCCTCGCCGGTGCTTCAACAGCTGGGCTTTCCCCGAAGCTGTTATAAGAATAGACTGAGGCGCAATACCAATTACCACCACCAGGTGGCGCTGGTCACTAATGTGGCCGTGTGGGGAAATCACCGCGTAGCGGTGTCAAAATTAGGCGAGGGTTGGACGGGAATCAAGCGGACACTAAAGAAGTGACCGGATTCCCAAATGCGCGTAAAGACCAGTGGGAGCGCTAAACGGAGCTGCCTCGCTCGGACCAGACGCGGCTGACAGGATCTCACCGTGCGCAGAGCACACAGTGGGAGAAACTGCGAGGGGGAGAATGCGCTCGGGCAAGAGCCTGCTGAGCATGGAATATGAAACAATACCAAGGCAATAATGCTAATAACGTGCACAAGAAACCGCTATACAAACAGCAACAACGTCAGATTAAGCCAAGAATGTAAGGAATGCACTTAACTGATGAGCAGTGAAGAAAGAGGAAGTGGAAGGGACGTCACGATATTATATACGATGGACTGTGATATGATTGGACTATAGTTGCCTTGGAGACTACCCCCCTAATGGTTCATGGGTTGTGTATTCTTTTGTTTAATGATTGTTGTGTTACGTTTTCTTTGAACTGCTATGCAAATAAAGTGAGGAAAGATATAATAATCCTCGCCTCTGTCCTGCCATAGAATTCATTAAACTTTATTTGATCTGAATTAGAAACATAGATCATAAAAGTGTACATAAAAACAGTCAATCCTCTTTCCTAATACAATACAGTGAGAATTAATTAAAACCAGTAGGTAAAAATGGGTGCTACAAAGCCCGGTTCAGAGCAACTTCAGGTTAACAGAATCGTAAAGTTCAATGTTTCGCAAGATCAATCTCATGTACTTCCTGCAAAATACGCAATAAGGGGTCCAAGTAAGATGTAACGCTCCAATACCTGACCAGTTTGCACTATATAAAACTACAGAAAAACTAAAAATAAAAAGTGTTTTGCACACTTCTGTCATTGGGCTATATGTGGGCTACATCTGAGTGATATTTGTGCTACATTTGGGCTCTTTTTTCTCTGGTGGCCATCTTGGGAGACATATTTGTTATGAAGTTTCCTAATTTCGTCATTTACTGCAGTCTCCTCAGTAGGAAATGCTTTCAGTTTTTACTTTGATTCCATCAAGTAGGCATTCAGATGTGTCACACATTTGCCATAAATTCAGAATGTTAGCACTCTAGTTGTTCATTAGATCACTGTAGTAAGCTACTGCTCCCCAGGAGTTAACTGGAAGTCTACTGCTGGTATTGAAAGTGATTGTTTCAGTCTGCATGTCAGAATTTTCTAATGAAATAGAAGAGGATTTGAGATCTCACTTAAAACATGCCCTAAATTTTCTTTCTGCAGCACTAACCATAATTTTTATGACAAAATGAACCCCCTCATTTTGTTCCTTTTTAAATTAAATGTTTTAAGAGTTACCAGTTTATTCCAATCAAGATGGCTTCATGTGTGCCATACTTTTGTCATAAGTAAGGCTGTTAGCACTCTAGTTGTTCTTTAGAACACTTTGGGAAGCTGCAGTAGAACACAAGGCATCAACTGACAGGCTGCTCCTGTTGAAATATAACAGGAAGATATTTGAGATCTCACTTAAAACATGTCCTAATTTTTCTTTCTACAGCACTAACCATAATTTCTATGGCAAAATGAACCCCCTCATTTTGTTCCTTTTTAAATTAAATGTTTTAAGTGTTACCAGTTTATTCCAATCAAGATGGTTTCAGGTGTGCCATACTTTTGTCATAAGTAAGACTGTTAGCTCTCTAGTTGTTATTTAGAACACTCTGGGAAGCTGCAGTAGAACACAAAGGCATCAACTGACAGGCTGCTCCTGTTGAAATATAACAGGAAGATATTTGAGATTTCACTTAAAACATGTCCTAATTTTTCTTTCCACAGCTCTAACCATAATTTCTATGACAAAATGAACCCCCTCATTTTGTTCCTTTTTAAATTAAATGTTTTAAGAGTTACCAGTTTATTCCAATCAAGATGGCTTCAGGTGTGCCATTATTTTGTCATAAGTAAGACTGTTAGCGCTTTAGTTGTTCTTTAGAACACTCTGGGAAGCTGCAGTAGAACACAAAGGCATCAACTGACAGGCTGCTCCTGTTGAAATATAACAGGAAGATATTTGAAATCACACTTGAAACATGTCCTAATTTTTCTTTCTACAGCACTAACCATAATTTCTATGACAAAATGAACCCCATCATTTTGTTCCTTTTTAAATTAAATGTTTTAAGTGTTACCAGTTTATTCCAATCAAGATGGCTTCAGGTGTGCCATACGTTTGTCATAAGTAAGGCTGTTAGCACTCTAGCTGTTCTTTAGAACACTCTGGGAAGCTGCAGTAGAACACAAAGGAAACAACTGACAGTCTCTGCCCTTGTTGGATGTACATGTTTTACTGAGAATGTCAGACTTCATTCTCACATGACTGAGAAAGATAATGTGAATTTACAGAAAATATGCTCTCATTTTAGCTTCTGGAGCACCTTCCAAAACTGTATGGGACAAGCATGTGAAAATAGTTTTCTCTCAAACATGATTCATGATATCCCAGCAGAAGGTTTTTCACAGGGTAAAATCACCTTAGAACACACCACAATTCCTGAAATTAGTATGGTACCATCAACAAATGAATTCTAATGTAACTAAAGTCTGTTATCACCCTTTATAGTTCTCCTTTTGGTAACCCTAAAATCTTCGATTCACTACAATGCATTTCAATGGGGTACTATCATTTATATTGGTCCCAAGATGGCTGCCAGCAATTCCAGGATGAAGTGCTGACAGCCAATCAGATCTCACGATGACATGTGTGGTTAGGTTCTGCCCAGGTATATATGTGTTTTCCTTTTCAAATTTCTCAGGAACTACTGAACAGATTTACACCATTTAATGAAGAGGCATGACTCTGAACCAAGGGCTACCTTTTTGCCAAATTTGGTGTAATTCCGTTCAGCAGTTTGGGCTGTAGCTGCGACTAAAGGTTCCTATGGAAAATTGCATGGGGAAAACACATTTTGGAACCCCCATTTTTTCTCAGCCCCCACTTGATGAATCACCCCGAGACTTTCAGGATAGGAGCAGACCAGAGCGCCCCACGAGTTTTGAAAATTTCACGAAGATTCATCAACCGGCGCCAAAGTTATTGGAAATAGAATGTTGTGAATTTCCTATGGAAAATAGGTCCTAACTATAACTACCTACTGGCGACCACCAGTAGGTAATATATTATCTACTGGCGGTCGCCAGTACATAGTTATAGTTAGGACCTAGTTTCCAAAGGAAAAGAGTTTTTCTTTTCCCAATAACTTTGGCGCCGGATGACGAATCTTCGCGAAATTTTCAAAACTAGTGGGGCGCTCCGGTCAGCTCCTATTCTGAAAGTTTTGGGGTGATTTGTCAAGCGGGGGCCGAGAAAAAAGGGGGGTCCCAAAACACGTTTTCCCCATGGTATTTCACATAGGAAATTTTAGACACGGTTACAGCCAAAACTGCTGAACGGAATTACACCACATTTGGCAAAAAGGTAGTGCTTGGTTCAGAAAGCGCCCTTTTTTTAAATGGTGTAAATCCGTTCAGCAGTTTTGGCTGTAACCGTGTCTAAAATTTCATATAGGAAATAATATTAAAGGAAAAAAATCTTTACATATCTGGGCGGGACCTAACTACACATGCACGAGCTTGGCTCTAATTGACTGCCAACACTTCAATCCAGGAAGTGTTGGCAGCCATCTTGGTGCAATGCTTTTTAGGTCTCGCCTAGTGATGCAGTGCATGCGCTGCACACTAAACAAACACCACTGCACTGCCCTAAACCCTAAAACACTACCCCAGCACGACCCCCTACACTGCACAAACACCACTGCACTGCCCTAAACCCTAAAACACTACCCCAGCATGACCCCCTACACTGCCCGAACACCACTGCACTGCCCAAAACCCTGAAACACTAGCCCCAGCACGACCCCCTACACTGCCCGAACACCACTGCACTGCCCTAAACCCTGAAACACCAGCCCCAGCATGACCCCCTACACTGCCCGAACACTAATGCACTGCCCTAAACCCTGAAACACCACCCCCGCACGACCCCCTATACTGCCTGAACACCACTGAACTGACCCAAACCCTGAAACACCACCCCCAGCACGACCCCCTACACTACCCAAACACCACTGCACTGCCCTAAATCCTGAAACACCACCCCCTACACTGCCCGAACACCAATGCCCTAAACCCTGAAACACCACTCCCTGCACGACCCCCTACACTGCCCGAACACCACTGCACTACCCTAAACCCTGAAACACCACCCCCAGCACGACCCCCTACACTGCCCGAACACCACTGCACTGCCCTAAACCCTGAAACATCACCCCCAGCAAGACCCCCTACACTGCCTGAATACCACTGCCCTAAACCCTGAAACACCACCCCCAGCAAGACCCTCTACACTGCCCAAACACCACTGCACTGCCCTAACGCTGAAACACCACCCCCAGCACGACCCCCTATACTGCCCGAACACCACTGCACTGCCCTAAACCCTGAAACATCACCCCCAGCAAGACCCCCTACACTGCCTGAACACCACTGCCCTAAACCCTGAAACACCACCCCCAGCATGACCCCCTATACTGCCCGAACACCACTGCACTGCCCTAAATCCTGAACACCACCCCCAGCAAGACCCCCTACACTGCCCAAACACCACTGCACTGCCCTAAACCCTGAAACACCACCCCCAGCATGACCCCCTACACTGTCCGAACACCACTGCTCTGCCCAAAACCCTAAAACACTAGCCACAGCACGACCCCCTAGACTGCCCGAACACCACTGCACTGCCCTCAACCCTGAAACACCAGCCCCAGCACGACCCCCTACACTGCCTGAACACCACTGCACTGCCCTAAACCCTGAAACACCAGCCCCAGCACGACCCCCTACACTGCCCGAACACCACTGCACTGCCCTAAACACTGAAACACCAGCCCCAGCACGACCCCCTACACTGTCCGAACACCACTGCACTGCCCTAAACCCTGAAACACCACTCCCAGCACGACCCCCTACTCTGCCCGAACACCACTGCACTGCCCTAAACCCTGAAACACCATCCCCAGCACAAGCCCCTACACTGCCCGAACACCACTGCACTGCACTAAACCCTGAAACACAGCCCCAGCACGACCCCTACACTGCCCGAACACCACTGCACTGCCCTAAACCCTGAAACACCACCCCCAGCAGGACCCCCTACACTGCCTGAACACCACTGCACTGCCCTAAACCCTGAAACATCACCCCCAGCAAGACCCCCTACACTGCCTGAACACCACTGCCCTAAACCCTGAAACACCACCCCAGCTAGACCCCCTACACTGCCCGAACACCACTGCACTGCCTAAACCCTGAAACACCAGCCCCAGCACGACCCCCCTACACTGCCCGAACACCACTGCACTGCCCTAAACCCTGAAACACCAGCCCCAGCACGACCTGCTACACTGCCCGAACACTACTGCACTGCCCTAAACCCTGAAACACCAGCCCCAGCAAGACCCCCTACACTGCCCGAACACCACTGCACTGCCCTAAACCCTGAAACACCGCCCCCAGCAAGAACCCCTGCACTGCCCGACCACCACTGCACTGCCCTAAACCCTGAAACACCACCCCCTGCACAACCCCTACACTGCCAGAACACCACTGCACTGCCCTAAACCCTGAAACACCACCCCCTGCATGACCCCCTACACTGCCCGAACACTACTCCACTTCCCTAAACCCTGAAACACCACCCCCAGCACGACCCCCTACACTGCCTGAATACCACTGCACTGCCCTAAACCCTAAACACCACCCCCAGCATGACTCCCTACTCTGCCTGAACACCACTACTCTGCCCTAAACCCTAAAACACTACCCCCAGCATGAACCCCTACACTGCCCAAACACCACTGCTCTGCTCTAAACCCTAAAACACCACCCCAGCACATCCTTCTACACTGCCCGAACACCACTGCACTGCCCAAAACCCTGAAACACTAGCCCCAGCATGACCCCTACACTGCCCGAACACCACTGCACTGCCCTAAACCCTGAAACACCACTCCCAGCATGACCCCCTACTCTGCCCGAACACCACTGCACTGCCCTAAACCCTGAAACACCACCCCCTGCACGACCCCCTACACTGCCCGAACACCACTGCACTGCGCTAAACCCTGAAACACCAGCCTCTGCATGACCCCCTACACTGCCCGAAAACCACTGCACTGCCCTAAATCCTAAAACACTACCCCCAGCACGACCCCCTACACTGCCCAAACACCACTGCTCTGCCCTAAACCCTGAAACACCAGCCCCAGCAAGACCCCCTACACTGCCCGAGCACTACTGCACTGCCCTAAACCCTGAAACACCAGCCCCAGCAAGACCCCTATACTGCCCGAACACCACTGCACTGCCCTAAACCCTGAAACACCAGCCCCAGCAAGACCCCCTACCCTGCCCGAACACCACTGCACTGCCCTAAACCCTGAAACACCAGCCCCAGCACGACCCCTATACTGCCCGAACACCACTGCACTGCCCTAAACCCTGAAACACCAGCCCCAGCAAGACCCCCTACCCTGCCCGAATACCACTGCACTGCCCTAAACCCTGAAACACCAGCCCCAGCATGACCCCTACACTGCCCGAACACCACTGCACTGCCCTAAACCCTGAAACACCAGCCCCAGCAAGACCCCCTACACTGCCCAAACACCATTGCACTGCCCTAAACCCTGAAACATCACCCCCTGCACAACCCCCTACACTGCCCGAACACCACTGCACTGCCCTAAACCCTGAAACACCACCCCCTGCATGACCCCCTACACTGCCCGAACACTACTCCACTTCCCTAAACCCTGAAACACCACCCCCAGCACGACCCCCTACACTGCCTGAATACCACTGCACTGCCCTAAACCCTAAACTCCACCCCCAGCATGACCCCTACTCTGCCTGAACACCACTACTCTGCCCTAAACCCTAAAACACTACCCCCAGCATGAACCCCTACACTGCTCAAACACCACTGCTCTGCTCTAAACCCTAAAACACCACCCCAGCACATCCTTCTACACTGCCCGAACACCACTGCACTGCCCAAAACCCTGAAGCACTAGCCCCAGCATGACCCCTACACTGCCCGAACACCACTGCACTGCCCTACACCCTGAAACACCACTCCCAGCACGACCCCCTACTCTGCCCGAACACCACTGCACTGCCCTAAACCCTGAAACACCACCCCTGCACGACCCCCTACACTGCCCGAACACCACTGCACTGCGCTAAACCCTGAAACACCAGCCTCTGCATGACCCCCTACACTGCCCGAACACCACTGCACTGCCCTAAATCATGAAACACTACCCCCAGTACGACCCCCTACACTGCTTAAACACCAATGCTCTGCCCTAAACCCTGAAACACCAGCCCCAGCAAGACCCCTACACTGCCCGAACACTACTGCACTGCCCTAAACCCTGAAACACCAGCCCCAGCACGACCCCCTATACTGCCCGAACACCACTGCACTGCCCTAATCCCTGAAACACCAGCCCCAGCAAGACCCCTACCCTGCCCGAACACCACTGCACTGCCCTAAACCCTGAAACACCAGCCCCAGCAAGACCCCCTACCCTGCCCGAATACCACTGCACTGCCCTAAACCCTGAAACACCAGCCCCAGCATGACCCCCTACACTGCCCGAACACCACTGCACTGCCCTAAACCCTGAAACACCAGCCCCAGCAAGACCCCCTGCACTGCTCGAACACCACTGCACTGCCCTAAACTCTGAAACACCACCCCCTGCACAACCCCCTACACTGCCCGAACACCACTGCACTGCCCTAAACCCTGAAACACCACCCCCTGCATCACCCCCTACACTGCCCGAACAATACTCCACTTCTCTAAACCCTGAAACACCATCCCCAGCATGACCGCCTACACTGACCGGACACCACTGCACTGCCCTAAACCCTGAAACACCAGCCCCAGCAAGACCCCCTACACTGCCCAAACACCATTGCACTGCCCTAAACCCTGAAACATCACCCCTGCACAACCCCTACACTGCCCGAACACCACTGCACTGCCCTAAACCCTGAAACACCACCCCCTGCATGACCCCCTACACTGCCCGAACACTACTCAACTTCCCTAAACCCTGAAACACCACCCCCAGCACGACCCCCTACATTGCCTGAATACCACTGCACTGCCCTAAACCCTAAACACCACCCCCAGCATGACCCCCTACTCTGCCTGAACACCACTACTCTGCCCTAAACCCTAAAACACTACCCCCAGCATGAACCCCTACACTGCCCAAACACCACTGCTCTGCTCTAAACCCTAAAACACCACCCCAGCACATCCTTCTACACTGCCCGAACACCACTGCACTGCCCAAAACCCTGAAGCACTAGCCCCAGCATGACCCCTACACTGCCCGAACACCACTGCACTGCCCTAAACCCTGAAACACCACTCCCAGCACGACCCCCTACTCTGCCCGAACACCACTGCACTGCCCTAAACCCTGAAACACCACCCCCTGCACGACCCCCTACACTGCCCGAACACCACTGCGCTAAACCCTGAAACACCAGCCTCTGCATGACCCCCTACACTGCCCGAACACCACTGCACTGCCCTAAACCCTGAAACACCAGCCTCTGCATGACCCCCTACACTGCCCGAACACCACTGCACTGCCCTAAATCATGAAACACTACCCCCAGTACGACCCCCTACACTGCTCAAACACCAATGCTCTGCCCTAAACCCTGAAACACCAGCCCCAGCAAGACCCCCTACACTGCCCGAACACTACTGCACTGCCCTAAACCCTGAAACACCAGCCCCAGCACGACCCCCTATACTGCCCGAACACCACTGCACTGCCCTAATCCCTGAAACACCAGCCCCAGCAAGACCCCCTACCCTGCCCGAACACCACTGCACTGCCCTAAACCCTGAAACACCAGCCCCAGCAAGACCCCCTACCCTGCCCGAATACCACTGCACTGCCCTAAACCCTGAAACACCAGCCCCAGCATGACCCCTACACTGCCCGAACACCACTGCACTGCCCTAAACCCTGAAACACCAGCCCCAGCAAGACCCCCTGCACTGCTCGAACACCACTGCACTGCCCTAAACTCTGAAACACCACCCCCTGCACAACCCCTACACTGCCCGAACACCACTGCACTGCCCTAAACCCTGAAACACCACCCCCTGCATCACCCCCTACACTGCCCGAACAATACTCCACTTCTCTAAACCCTGAAACACCATCCCCAGCATGACCGCCTACACTGCCCGGACACCACTGCACTGCCCTAAACCCTGAAACACCAGCCCCAGCAAGACCCCCTACACTGCCCAAACACGATTGCACTGCCCTAAACCCTGAAACATCACCCCCTGCACAACCCCCTACACTGCCCGAACACCACTGCACTGCCCTAAACCCTGAAACACCACCCCCTGCATGACCCCCTACACTGCCCGAACACGACTCAACTTCCCTAAACCCTGAAACACTACCCCCAGCACGACCCCCTACACTGCCTGAATACCACTGCACTGCCCTACACCCTAAACACTACCCACAGCCTGACCCCCTACTCTGCCTGAACACCACTACTCTGCCCTAAACCCTAAAACACTACCCCCAGCATGAACCCCTACACTGCCCAAACACCACTGCTCTGCTCTAAACCCTAAAACACTACCCCAGCACATCCTTCTACACTGCCCGAACACCACTGCACTGCCCAAAACCCTGAAGCACTAGCCCCAGCATGACCCCTACACTGCCCGAACACCACTGCACTGCCCTAAACCCTGAAACACCACTCCCAGCACGACCCCCTACTCTGCCCGAACACCACTGCACTGCCCTAAACCCTGAAACACCACCCCCTGCACGACCCCTACACTGCCCGAACACCACTGCGCTAAACCCTGAAACACCAGCCTCTGCATGACCCCCTACACTGCCCGAACACCACTGCACTGCCCTAAATCCTGAAACACTACCCCCAGCACGACCCCCTACACTGCCCAAACACCAATGCTCTGCCCTAAACCCTGAAACACCAGGCCCAGCAAGACCCCCTACACTGCCCGAACACTACTGCACTGCCCTAAACCCTGAAACACCAGCCCCAGCACGACCCCCTATACTGCCCGAACACCACTGCACTGCCCTAAACCCTGAAACACCAGCCCCAGCAAGACCCCCTACCCTGCCCGAACACCACTGCACTGCCCTAAACCCTGAAACACCAGCCCCAGCAAGACCCCCTACCCTGCCCGAATACCACTGCACTGCCCTAAACCCTGAAACACCAGCCCCAGCATGACCCCCTACACTGCCCGAACACCACTGCACTGCCCTAAACCCTGAAACACCAGCCCCAGCAAGACCCCCTACACTGCCCGAACACCATTGCACGGCCCTAAACCCTGAAACACCACCCCCAGCAAGACCCCCTGCACTGCTCGAACACCACTGCACTGCCCTAAACTCTGAAACACCACCCCCTGCACAACCCCCTAACTGCCCGAACACCACTGCACTGCCCTAAACCCTGAAACACCACCCCTGCATCACCCCCTAAACTGCCCGAACAATACTCCACTTCTCTAAACCCTGAAACACCATCCCCAGCATGACCGCCTACACTGCCCGGACACCACTGCACTGCCCTAAACCCTAAACACCACCCCCAGCATGACCCCCTACTCTGCCCGAACACCACTACTCTGACCTAAACCCTAAAAGACTACCCCCAGCATGAACCCCTACACTGCCCAAACACCACTGCTCTGCCCTAAACCCTAAAACACCACCCCAGCATGTCCCCCTACACTGCCCGAACACCACTGCACTGCCCAAAACCTTGAAACACTAGCCCCAGCACGACCCCCTACACTGCCCGAACACCACTGCACTGCCCTAAACCCTGAAACACCAGCCCCAGCACGACCCCCTACACTGCCCGAACACCACTGCGCTGCCCTAAACCCTGAAACATCACCCCCCGCACGACCCCCTACTATGCCTGAACACCACTGAACTGACCCAAACCCTGAAACACTACCCCCAGCACAACCCCCTACACTGCCCAAACACCACTGCACTGCCCTAAATCCTGAAACACCACCCCAGCACGACCCCCTACACTGCCCAAACACCACTGCCCTAAACCCTGAAACACCACTCCCTGCACGACTCCCTACACTGCCTGAACACCACTGCACTGCCCTAAACCCTGAAACACCACCCTCAGCATGACCCCCTACACTGCCCGAACACCACTGCACTGCCCTAAACCCTAAAACACCAACCCCAGCACGACCCCCTACACTGCCCGATCACCACTGCACTACCCTAAACCCTAAAACACTCCCCCCAGCATGACCCCCTACACTACCCAAACACCACTGCACTGCCCTAAACCCTAAAACGCTCACCATAGCATGACCCCCTACACTACCCAAACTCCACTGCACTGCCCTAAACCCTAAAACAACCCCCTGCACGACCCCCTACACTACCCAAAGACCACTGCACTACCCTAAACTCTAAAACACTACCTCCGCACGACCCCCTACACTACCCAAAGACCACTGCACTACCCTAAACCCTAAAACACTACCCCCTACACTATTCAAACACCACTGCACTACCCTAAACCCTAAAACACTACCCCCAGCACGACCCCCTACACTACACAAACACTACTGCACTACCCTAAACCCTAAAACATTACCCCCTATACTACACAAACACCACTGCACTACCCTAAACCCTAAAGCACTACCCACAGCACGACCCCTACACTACCCAAACACCACTGCACTACCCTAAACCCTAAAACACTACCCCCAGCAGTACCCCCTATACTACCCAAACACCACTGCACTACCTTAAACCCTAAAACACTACCCCCAGCAGTACCCTCTATACTACCTAAACACCATTGCACTACCCTAAACCCTAAAACACTGCCCCCAGCAGTACCCCCTATGGTACTCAAACACAACTGCACGACCCTAAACCCTAAACCACTACCCCAAGCATGACCCCCTACACTACCCAAACACTACTGCACTACCCTAAACCGTAAAACACTACCTCCAGCATGACCCCCTACCCTACCCAAACACCACTGCACTACACTAAACCCTAAAACACTCCCCCCAGCACGACTCCCTACACCACCCAAACACCATTGCACTACCCTAAACCCTAAGTCTACCCCCATCACGACACCCTTCACTACCCAAACACCACTGCACTACCCTAAACCCTAAATCTATCCCCAGCACGACCCCCTACACTACCCTAACATCACTGCACTACCCTAAACCCTAAATCTACCCTCAGCATGAACCCCTACACAAACACCACTGCACTACCCTAAACCCTAAAACACTACCCCCAGCACGACCCCCTACACTACCCAAACACCACTGCACTACCCTAAACCCTAAACCAATACCCCCAGCAGGACCCCCTATACTACACAATCACCATTGCACTGCCCTAAACCCTAAAACACTACCCCCAGCATGACCCCCTACACTACACACTAACCACTGCACTACCCTAAATCTACCCCAAGCATGACCCCCTACACTACACAAACATCACTGCACTACCCTAAACCCTAAAACACTACCACCAGCACAACCCCCTACACTACACAATCTTATTTATTTATTTGAGTTTTATATAGCGCTGGCTAGACCCGGAGGTATCACAGTGCTTTACATAAGGAACACCGAGTTGCAAGTTACAAAATTTTTACATACGTTACACAGTGATTACAAAGTAACAGCAAGAGTTACTAGCGAATAGCACATAAGGACACATGATGAAGCCACAATAGCACAGTGGTATGCATTACTAGTGCGTGGCGGAACAGAGAGAGGAAAGGAGAACAGGGGAGGGGAATGCTGATAGAGTCAAGGCAGGTAGGAGGGGAAAGTCCATCAGGGGGAACCAAGCAGTCAGTCTGAAAGACAGATAAACCAAGAAGAACCGTGAAAAACAATGACCGATGTCCGGCTGGGTAGGTGACGGCCAAGGGGTCCAGACTCCTCAATAGCTGCATAGGACAGCTCCACCGGGCAGCGGCCAAGGGTACTCGGTCTCCGAGGTAAGTGCAAACAGTTTCAGTTTCCGCCCATGGGGTATCGTCAGAGTTCCATCGACGGTATCGCTGGTTAGACCAGGAGGTATCAGAGCGCTTTACCAGAGGATCATTGCGTTAGAAGTTACATCAGTTACAAAAGTATAGTAAGGTACAGGAAACAAAGACAATGTTGTGAGAATTCGTAGGAGGGAGGGGAGGTAGGAGCCATAGCAGGAAGACGAGGAAGAACTGTGTCCAATGTCCGGCTGGCTAGGTGACGGTTGAGGGGGAAACCAGGGCCAATCTCCTCTATAGCTGTCTAGCAGCTCCATCGTGCATCAGCCAAGTTGCTCCAGTCTCAGCGTTCAGGAAAAACAGTCACCACTGCACTACCCTAAACCCTAAAACACTACCCACAGCACAACCCCCTACACTACACAAACACCACTGCACTACCCTAAACCCTAAAACACTACCCTCAACATGACCCCCTACACTACCCAAACACCACTGCACTACCCTAAACCCTAGAAAAGTAACCACCACCCCATGCCCAATCACCCTTACCTCTCACTCCTCGTGGTTCCTCTCTCCTCGTGGTTCCTGCTTCATGTCGTCTCTGAGGGGCGGTGCACGTCATTGTGAGGAAACGGAACAGCCTCTGTTTCCTTACAACGACGTGGATCATCTACATTTTTTTAGAACTCATGGTCATTTACCATACATACCTTTACAACAAAATTTGTTGTAAAGGCATGCGTGGTAAATGAACATGCGTTCTAAAAATATGTGTAGTAATGACTTCGCGATGTACAACGCATGCGTGGTAATGCATGCGCTGTAATGGTATCGCAAAGTAAAAAAGTAATTGTAACGCCTGTTTACCGATCGAAGCTGGCCCCTGTTCTTCAGTGAGTCGTTTATTTGATAAATTAGGAGGAAGGAATGTGTTTTTTTTACCGAAAAGTACATTCCCGGCTGTTGTATTGTGAAAGTGTCCGCGTGGCCTGGTTTCACTTCTGGTGAGAGAGTGGAAGAGTCTGTTTGGATCTAAAGGGGTTCTGCTGTTGGACGGGGCCAGCGCGACACGTCATCAGAAAACACAGCTAATGGAAAGCGTTGTCCCCGAAGTGTGGAGCAGTGCCATGAGAGGTCAACGAGTGTGCGTCTCACCGCAGTATGACCGTACCGCGTGATCCATGTGCAGCCTCCAGTGTACAAAAGGCAGAAGCGGCATCTATCGCAGGTCCTCTTGAAGACCGTTGTAGCACTAATTCTACATTTTGGAACTAGGGCATTTTAACCTTGTAGCTCCTGCCAAATACAAAGAGAAGATCCTGTGTTATTCAGTGCCCTTGTTACCTTTTCTGTGGGTAGTGGTGCTTGTCACTTCGCTGCCCCGCTGGTGCACACGACTGGGCTCCCCACCTCGTGTGCCATCTGCAGGGCCTCTGCCCTCGGATCACTGGTTTCCGTTTCTGGAGTGGCAACATAAAGAGTTGCTCCCAAAGGACTAGCCTGAACACTTAGGTGAATATCCCCTGCGCCAGCATTCCGCGGAAATTCTTTCCTAGCTCTCCCACGTCGACGACGATGTCATAATAGCACGGCTCCGCTCGCGACACCGTATGACGTCATAGGAGCCATAAGAGGACCTCGTTGGCGTGCTGACGTCAGTTCCACCCATTTTTTCCGTGCCACCGAGGTAAACAGGTGGACCGACACATTTTCACATGTATACATAGTATACTAAATATATATATATATATATTCCTGCAAAACAAACAAGGTGAGGCCCAATACAGTTGAAAGGGCTTTATTTCCAAAGTCTCAAAAGCGCCTGCTTCCATGAGTCTAACGTTTCGGCGTCATGCCTTGTTCACAGACTGGATCACAAGCGCCCAGGTGCGCTCAAGCCTAATTTAACCAGTGCACCACGTGACTGTAATCATGAACTACTACTCCCAGAGTGCTTTGTGCGTGTTTTTTCAATACATGGTGACAGTTCCATTTTTTAGCAAAAGCACGATGTTCAAGTGGAATTGCATTTCAAACAGTCAGGTGAATACAGTATTACCGTGCTCTTATTTGACATCTTTGACTCTGGAAAGGTCATATCCACACTGCACGATCATGACAGGATGTCCCTCTGTCTGAATGCCTTCCACGCGCCGACCTCTTTGCTCTAGTGGCAATCCTTCGTAGGTTGGGAGGCGCGAGTGAGCCAAGCTCCTCATTAACATTCCAAAGAAGCATCAAAGCGTTTCCCTGTTACCGGAGCTCATGGCCCTTCAGGGTGGCCTCACTAAATGGGCACGGGGCAGCCCATCAACATCTTGCTGCAAAACAAACAAGGTGAGGCCCAATACAGTTGAAAAGGCTTTATTTCCAAAGTCTCAAAAGCGCCTGCTTCCATGCGTCTAACGTTTCGGCGTCATGCCTTGTTCACAGACTTGATCACAAGCGCCCAGGTGCGCTCAAGCCTAATTTAACCAGTGCACCACGTGACTGTAATCATGAACTACTACTCCCAGAGTGCTTTGTGCGTGTTTTTTCAATACATGGTGACAGTTCCATTTTTTAGCAAAAGCACGATGTTCAAGTGGAATTGCATTTCAAACAGTCAGGTGAATACAGTATTACCGTGCTCTTATTTGACATCTTTGACTCTGGATAGGTCATATCCACACTGCACGATCATGACAGGATGTCCCTCTGTCTGAATCCATTCCACGCGCCGACCTCTTTGCTCTAGTGGCAATCCTTCGTAGATTGGGAGGAGCGAGTGAGCCAAGCTCCTCATTAACATTGAAAGAAGCATCAAAGCGTTCCCCTGTTACCGGAGCTCCTGGCCCTTCAGGGTGGCCTCACTAAATGGGCACGGGGCAGCCTATCAACATCTTCCTGCAAAACAAACAAGGTGAGGCCCAATACAGTTGAAAAGGCTTTATTTCCAAAGTCTCAAAAGCGCCTGCTTCCATGCGTCTAACGTTTCGGCATCATGCCTTGTTCACAGACTGGATCACAAGTGCCCAGGTGCGCTCAAGCCTAATTTAACCAGCGCACCACGTGACTGTAATCATGAACTACTACTCCCAGAGTGCTTTGTGCGTGTTTTTTCAATACATGGTGACAGTTCCATTTTTTAGCAAAAGCACGATGTTCAAGTGGAATTGCATTTCAAACAGGTGAATACAGTATTACCGTGCTCTTATTTGACATCTTTGACTCTGGAAAGGTCATATCCACACTGCACGAACATGACAGGATGTCCCTCTGTCTGAATCCCTTCCACGCTCCGACCTCTTTGCTCTAGTGGGAATCCTTCGTAGGTTGGGAGGCGCGAGTGAGCCAAGCTCCTCATTAACATTTCAAAGAAGCATCAAAGCGTTCCCCTGTTACCGGAGCTCCTGGCCCTTCAGGGTGGCCTCACTAAATGGGCACAGGGCAGCCCATCAACATCTTCCTGCAAAACAAACAAGGTGAGGCCCAATACAGTTGAAAAGGCTTTATTTCCAAAGTCTTCCAAAGCGCCTGCTTCCATGCGTCTAACGTTTCGGCGTCATGCCTTGTTCACACACTGGATCACAAGCGCCCAGGTGCGCTCAAGCCTAATTTAACCAGTGCACCACGTGACTGTAATCATGAACTACTACTCCCAGAGTGCTTTGTGCGTGTTTTTTCAATACATTTACAAATTACACCGAAGTCGCGACCCCAGCGTGACTTTTCAAAATGGCTACCGGAATGCGCGCAGCCATCGTGTAGGGTGCGCGAATGGTGCGCGACTTCTGTATAATATTTTTTTAAAAAAGAATGAATATAATTTTCCTAACTATAAATTATTCACAATTTTTTTTAAATATATATATAGAAAATAAAAAAAAACATAGGATTGAGGAACATTAGACTTACAAATTTTCATTTAAAAAACCTTTGAAATTCACTGGAAAAACCATAGGTTTCAGGCACGTTATAGTTAGAAATGAGCATTTAAAAAACCATAGAAATTCGCTGAAACAACCATAGGTTTGAGGCACGTTATAGTTAGAAATTAGCATTTAAAAAACCATAGAAATTAACTGAAAAAATCATAGGTTTCAGGAACGTTATAGTTAGTTGGACATTTCACTCGTACAAAACCATAGAAATTCTGGCGTTATAATTAGTTCAGCTAACTATAACTCGTGCCCCCGCAATGCACTGCTGATGACGTCACATATTACATCATTCATGACATGGTCAGTGACATCACTGATGACATCTCAAATGACATCACTGATGACATCACTGATGACATCATCCATGTGAAAATCTGATGCACCTCCTCACACCTGAATATAACCTTTGATACACCCACTCTAAAATACAGACTACAATTTTCGAAAAAATAGACACATCAATACCAGTTACTAAATACGCACTGACTGATTCCTAGGTCTACACACACATCCACTCATTCACCCATACAGTCACTCATACATGCAGTCACTCATCAATACAACACTATCATATGCACTCATACACCTATACAGACACTCACACACTGCCACATATCCAGAGTTACTCACACACTTAGTCAGTCATGCAAAGAATCAATCATACTTCCATTTACTCACCTATACAGTTATACAGACACAACCTCAATTATTCATACAGACACTAACACATAATTACTCTCTTATAGAATCACTGATACAAATACACACTCATCCATGCAGCCACTCTCACAATTACTGACTCTCACATATAGTTATTTATATACACCATCACTCACATATGCTGCCATTTTACATATGTAGTTACTTGCACATGTACCACTGAGACATCCATTCACTCACCAACACACCCATACACACACTCACCCACCCATACATCTGTTTCCACATGCACTCTTGAACCCATACACCCAGTGAATCAACCACTCACACATCTATGCACAGAGTCACACACCTCCCACCCACCCACACACACACTCAGGCAGCCATACAAATACTCAGGAAAGCAATCAATAACCCATATAGACACTCATGCAGCTACTCACCAACCCATGCAGCAGCTTACACAACAACAGACAGATACATACAGACTTTCACACAGTTTAGTCACTAACCCATGCATTCAGTAAGACACATTTAATCACTCACTTATACAGTCAGTCACGTACCTACTAAATCCTCCATACAGACACTTATACACCCACTCATTCCTCAATACAGCTTGGCATATATATAAAACAAAATTATACTTTACAGAAACACACAGTCACTGGATGATGTCATCAGTGATGTCATTTGAGGTGTCATCAGTGATGTCATCAGTGATGTCACTGACCATGTCACGAATGATGTAATATGTGACGTCATCAGCAGTGCATTGCAGGGGCGCGAGTTATAGCTAGCTGAACTAACTATAACGCCAGAATTTCTATGGTTTTGTACGAGTGAAATGTCCAACTAACAATAACGTTCCTGAAACCTATGGTTTTTTCAGTTAATTTCAAAGGTTTTTTAAATGCTAATTTCTAACTATAACGTGCCTGAAACCTATGGTTTTTTCAGTGAATTTCTATGGTTTTTTAAATGCTAATTTCTAACTATAACGTGCCTGAAACCTATGGTTTTTCCAGTGAATATATATATATATATATATATATATATATATATACAGGGCTCATTTTAACATTCGCCAAGAAATATAACATCCATAGAAAGGGTGTACTCCAAGAAGATGTGCAAAGGAAACAGGATCTGTCTTCCTCTGGATCCAGCTCGGATGTCAGTACCGATGATGGGGACCACTCTGGGATCAGAGTTGCACATCGGGTTTTCAAAATGAGTATCGTCTCATAAGGGAAGCAGAGAAGCCGAAGAAGGACACACCCCCCCGAGGAAGGGGAAGGGGGAGAGGATGAGGAAGAGGAGAAAGCACAGACGTCAGATCCGAAGAAGCAAATGGGGAAGGGGCGCAAAGAAAATGGAACCTGCACCAGAAGAAGAAAACAAGGAGGATACTTTAACTGTTCTTAATCTCTCACAGAGGGAATTAACAAAGGAAGAAACAACTCTATTGTAATTTGGCTTTTCCTTCTGTCCTGCTTCGGGATTTGACTATGCGCAAGTCAGAATCGATCTGTTTCTGTTTTTAAAGGAAGTTAAAATTAAACAAAGGTCCCTAATTGCAAAACAAGTCTGTCGTCTCTACTAAAATACAAACATGTAAATAGCGATTGGTGAAGCTGAGGGGCTGCTAGCATTAGAAATACTGCACAGAGAAAGTGAGGGCTTGGATCCCAATGTTGACATGGAACATTTGATGTCAAACTTGGGAATCGATACCAGATCCGCTAGCATGAGTGGCTTTAAACCCAAATCCCGCTCCATCCCCATCACAGCACACAACAATCTAGATTGCTTCCATGAACTAGTGGTACATGATCTGGTTGAATTGAGAAATAAAAACATAGGATTTAATGACAATTTGACACCTGAATCGAGAAAGGCGTTGAAAAATTTGAAAGAGGATACCTCCTTGTGATTATAAACAGTCACAAGGGGGGAATGTTGTAATAATGGACGCAGTGGAATATAATCAGGAATTTATGAGGCAATTACAGGATGGGGAATGTTACCAAGTTATAACACTAGATGAATATCGTGATTGTGTCAAGAAATTCCAAATCCAATTAAAGGTGTGGTATGACGCCTCTATTTTGGACCAGGATCAGTTTAACTTTTTACGATCAGATCATCCAAGGATGCCCTCCTTTTACCTTTTGCCAAAGGTCCGTAAAAGATTATTTAACCCCCCAGGTAGACCTATTGTTTCCTCGAATAAAAGTTTTCTAGAGAATACAGCCATTTATATAAATTCTTTTCTCTTTCCTTTCTGTTACATCACTTCCTTCATATTGTAAGGACAGTGGCGATTTCCTTACAAAAATCAATGGTCTACAATGGAATGATTCATATATTATGATCACGCTTGATGTCACTGCCCTTTATACTTCAAACAGTCATGAATTGGGCATGCTAGCATGCGAGTACTATTTATAAAAGAGGCCAGCATGCTTTTGGGAACATGCACGCATGTTGTTGGATATGATCCGTACCTGTCTGAAGGATAACATTTTTATGCATGATGGAAGGGTCTACAGGCAGATTATGGGGACCAATAATTCAATGAATATAGTATCAACCTGCACACCTAAGTTATGGATAAGTCAACAAGTTAACCAATGAAACTGAGTGTGCTGCTGTGTGCTATGGGTCCAGCCTAACAAGACCTGTGATAATCAAATGCTAGAAAGGTATGGAAACGCTCCCTACCGATCACTCAGCGCACTATGTATAAAGTCCCTAGGGCTTCAACTTTCAAATTATAACAGCTTAAACATTTTAAATTTCGGTTTATGTCATTTGAATCAAACAATATAACAAGAGATACCAAACATAATCATAGAATTTACTGTGCAAATTGATAAATCTGTGTTACAAAAAACATTTCATATGGTCATCATAATCACAAAACATATTAATGAAATGTTGAGCCTGTTATTAAAGCACAGGTCCCAACCAACATAAAAGGCCCGGTCAACATGAACAGACATAAACAAACAGATTAATTAAACCACAATGCATTTCGGGTGTAACCCTTCGTCAGGGGCATGCTGATTTTCAAAGTAAGTTTTGGATTTCGGTTCTTTGTGGTGACCACCCACTGCAACAAGAAAAACAAATCAACGTTCTCAAATGGCATTTCAACAATATCAGAATGAAGTATAATACAGTGTAATGCATGAATCCGTTCTTTCCACCACTATCCTAAGTGCATGTAAATAGAAAAACACCCATGCGTCGTGAATTAAATAACAAACGAATATGAGAGCCACCTGCAAATGAACAGTGTAATATAACCAAAAATCACAGCAAATAAAAAGCTTGTGATGCCAAAATGCCAGGAAAACCGGGCTCACAATAACAAGACAATTATCACATTCAGTCTCGATGAGAATGAGCCGTGCAGTCAGAAACCACGTGATTAAATACATGCTAACTGTGATATGTGCCAAGAGAAGGAAACTAGGAATACCTGTAACATGACATCCAAAACACTCCGTGTGAATCAATTCCGTGGAAGGCAACTACTTCCCTAGAAACACGTACGTTCTAAAAACATAAATGAACAGACCCAAGTAAGAGACCTGACTCTGTGTGGCCAATAATCACTGTGCCTGACTCTATGTAAACAATAATGCCCACCGTAAGAATCCTTGTCAACTCTGCCAGTAATTCGCGTTCCAACAACAACCGCTGAAAAAAATGGTACATGAAACATACTCAAACGCTAAGAAACACTAAGAAACATGTTGTTCCAAAAGTAATTCGTACAAAATCGCTGACGAAACCAAGCGTAATGCCGGAAAACCCGCTTACCTCGGAAAAAGAGGCTCCTGCCTGACCGTTACTTTCAAAGATTCAACTCGATCCGTGGTGCATTCCCCTACCGAAGATCTAATGCGTACGTGACGTGAATGACGTCATCACACTCACATTGAGTTCATCAGAATTAAAGGGAAATCTCCCTGAAAATCGTATCCAGAGAAAACTTTATAGAACGCGTTGTAAAACACACACCCAACTGGGTTAGTGATCATGAGAAACAAATGGTAACGAGACAAGTATGCTTGAAGCAACGTGTCTGCAATAATAACAATGGTGTCACCACTACTATAATCCTCTATTGAAAACACAAACAGATGACTACCGGAGAAGTAACCTATTTAATAAAGCTAACGAAAAAAATAAATAAAATGAAATGAAATAAAATGAGATAAAATAAAATAAAATAGGATGAAGTAGAATAGAAAGATGCGTACGCCGTATCTAAATCTGATGTCGCGTGTGACCAATAATCCAACTATAAAAGAGATAAAACAAATAAAACAGACACCGAAAAGGCCACGCGTGACCGCTCATTCTAAATGAAAGTCACGCGATTATTAAGTGCTACATTTACATGTCAGTGACTATATCACTATTATACAGTGCTCCCCAAAAAACACCAAAATTAATAAAGTGTAAACACCACATGCAGATGATAGTGGCAGCAAGTCCGGATGTACACAAAGGAAACACTTTAGAGAAAGTGTGCTACGTCAAAAAGGTAAAAAAGGTAAAAAACAATGGTCAGGAAAATCCCTTCCAGATATGAGAGATAACACTAAAGATTCCTCCCTACCTATAAGAAACATAACATTTCATAATGATCATTGAGACCTCTTGGAACTATGGTATCTAAACTTTTTATCCAAAAAGTTTCACGTTGGGCCAGCTTGGTAAGTATGTCAATTCTCCTGGCATTTGTTATGTGTTCCAGAATGGTAAATCTAATCTGGGGGATCGTGTGTGACAAATCTAGCCAATGTGATGCTAAACAAGAATGTCTGTTTTTATTGCGTATCATACTTTTGTGTTAAATGATACGGGTTTTTACTTTACGTGAGGTCCTCCCCACATAAACGAGTCCACATGGACAACGAATGGCGTATATCACACATTCTGAGTTGCAATCCGTGGTATGTCTGAGTTTAATGGGTTGTCCCGTGTGTGGATGATTGAAAATATTCCCTGTCGTGACATTGCCACACTGTCCACAATTATAACATTTCCTCATTCCTTTGAATGTTACAATCTCAGATCTAGGTTGCAATTTTAAAAGTTCTCTGAAGTTCATAGAACGCAGTATGAGCAAAAGAGGTTGATCTGAAAAAACTCCATGGAAATCGGGCTCTTGTTCCACTATTTCCCATCGTTTTCTGATGATGGTTTTGATCTTAGCGGCTTCCACAGAATGTTTCAAAACAAAAACCTCCCGTCTACTGGAGGCTTTAGGTTGGTTAATCAAAAGATCATCACGTTTTTTCTGAACCACAACGGATTTGGCTTGCTCCAATATTGCCTGAGGGTAACCCCGTTGACGATATCTCTCAGCTTGATCTGATATTAAAGAATCACTTTCAGTTGGATTAGAAGTAATTCTCTTGATTCTGATGAACTGTGATACCGGTAAATGTCTTTTCAAAGAAATTGGGTGAAAGCTTGAAAAATGTAAGGCATTGTTTCTATCGGTGGGTTTACGATAGACTGAAGTTTCTAAGCCCATCATGGTGTTCCTGATCTCAATGTCCAAGAATTGAATGTTGTGAGATTGAATGTTATGGGTGAATTGGATGCGGGAATTGCGTTGATTGAGTTCAAGGATGTTATCCTCTAATGTAGCCCGGTTACCTTGCCAAATAATGAGAATATCATCAATGTATCGCATGTATAAAAGGAGATCTTTTTGCCATTGTGCATTGTTCAAAATGAATTTCTCTTCAAATAATGCCATGTAGGTATTCACATACGACGGGGCTCCAGGAAAACCCATGGAAGTGCCAGTTTGTTGCAAAAAGTATTTCCCATTCCAAACAAAATAACTGTGGTAAAGCGAAAACTGTAATAGTTCCAACAAAAATACACTGTGTTCTTGTGCAAGAGAACTGTTCAATAAATGCCATTCCACTGCCTCAATCCCTTCGTCATGAGGGATTGAGGTGTACAATGCAACCACATCTATTGTGCATAGTAAGGTATCGTTCCTGAGTTGATGTTTTATGTTCTCTAATTTAACCAAACAATCTGTGGTGTCTTTAACATAAGTGCTCCATGTTTGAACCAAGGGTTGTAAATAAAAGTTAATATATTAACCAATAGGTTCCAAAATCGAACCACAACCTGCAACAATGGGACGAAAAGGAGGATTAACAGCATCTTTGTGCATCTTGGGTAACATATACAGATGAGGTATTTGAGGATTGGAAGGTTGCAAAAAACGTCTAGTCATGTCAGGGATCACACCCATCTCAAATGCATGATTTAAAATATGTTCCAAAAGCAAACCATATTCCGTCGTTGGATCCATAGGCAATTCGATGTAAGTTTCAGATTCTGAAACATGTGCGTTGACCTTCGATGTGTAAAATGCTGTATCCATCACTACAATCGCTCCTCCCTTGTCTGCTGGTTGGAACACGAGAGCCTGATCTGAACTAAGAGATGTTAAGATTTTATGTTCCTTTGCTGTTAAATTGTTGTGTTTGGGCCGAACGTATTGGATGTTTTGAATATCTTTTTTGACCAGTATCTCAAAGGTGTCTAAAGTCTTGTGTGAGACAGGTGCCATGAACTTGCTTTTGGGACGAAATTTGTCCTGCGTTTGAGAAGATGTTTGCAAATTAGGACTTGAGTGAAAAAACCACCTCAATCGTAATTTACGCATGAACTTAAACAAAGCAACCTCAGTTTCCAAAGCATTGGAGGTATAAGTTGGAATGAACGACATTCCTTTGCTTAAAACCACTGTTTCATCCGGATTCAGAGATCTATGTGAGATATTCATTACTAAGTTGGCTGTTTCTTCAAATTGCGCTGAGGCCTTGATGATTCTGTGACTTTTCTTCCCTTTTCCACGCCTTGTCCGTTGCCTCGTGGGAGATCTTCCTTGTCCGGTGGATGATTCGAAGTACGGCCCTCCTCTAAAAAAGACTGTTTACCACTTGTTGATGGAACTTCCCCTCCTTGAGTTCCTAAGGAAAGTGCTTGCATGGTGGGTGCTGGAGGTCTTTGTAATGATAAATCCTGATCTTGTGCAATGCTTTCATCCGAAGAAGTGGCGTTAGGTTTTCTATGAAATCTTTTATGTGCATAAGCCTCTGCCCAAGTGTATACTTCATCCAGTTTGTAATCGATGGTGTCTCGTTTAAATTTGCGTAATTTACGATCATGTACTTCCTTTGCATGTATGTCCAAACGAGTATTTATGTCGTTTAACGTCTTAGTCCAATCTTCGGTGGACATTTGGTTGGAAATTTCCGTTGTCAATGTATCAATCTCTGTGGCTAATTCACCCAAGATTGTAGACAGTTCCTCGATGATCAGAAGAATAAGATCCAATGAACATTTGTTCAAAATGGCATTCCAACGTGCCATGAAAGTTTTGTTGAACTTGAAGAGTAAAGGTTTAAGAGCAATCCGTAGTCCCCTAGGAATTCTCTTAACCTTGTGATATTCAATGAGTGTAGTAGCATGTAAACGTTGGTTTATTTCTTTTCGCATTGTATATTCCAGTTGTCTTAATAATTGTTGAACTGTTCCAGGGGTGGTACTAAATGTTCTAGCTTCCTGTATGAGTGAGTAAATGTTAGCCGCATCTTCTGATGAGTAAACTTTGATTTCTGCCTGATTAGCGGTTAAATCTGCTATCTCTTTAAAAGACATTGTGTAATGGGTGCTGGTTGAAAGGATAGGCTGAGGTACAATAATTCAATGAATATAGTATCAACCTGCACACCTAAGTTATGGATAAGTCAACAAGTTAACCAATGAAACTGAGTGTGCTGCTGTGTGCTATGGGTCCAGCCTAACAAGACCTGTGATAATCAAATGCTAGAAAGGTATGGAAACGCTCCCTACCGATCACTCAGCGCACTATGTATAAAGTCCCTAGGGCTTCAACTTTCAAATTATAACAGCTTAAACATTTTAAATTTCGGTTTATGTCATTTGAATCAAACAATATAACAAGAGATACCAAACATAATCATAGAATTTACTGTGCAAATTGATAAATCTGTGTTACAAAAACATTTCATATGGTCGTCATAATCACAAAACATATTAATGAAATGTTGAGCCTGTTATTAAAGCACAGGTCCCAACCAACATAAAAGGCCCGGTCAACATGAACAGACATAAACGAACAGATTAATTAAACCCCAATTTTGTACGAATTACTTTTGGAACAACATGTTTCTTAGTGTTTCTTAGCGTTTGAGTATGTTTCATGTACCATTTTTTTCAGCGGTTGTTGTTGGAACACGAATTACTGGCAGAGTTGACAAGGATTCTTACGGTGGGCATTATTGTTTACATAGAGTCAGGCACAGTGATTATTGGCCACACAGAGTCAGGTCTCTTACTTGGGTTTGTTCATTTATGTTTTTAGAACGTACGTGTTTCTAGGGAAGTAGTTGCCTTCCACGGAATTGATTCACACGGAGTGTTTTGGATGTCATGTTACAGGTATTCCTAGTTTCCTTCTCTTGGCACATATCACAGTTAGCATGTATTTAATCACGTGGTTTCTGACTGCACGGCTCATTCTCATCGAGACTGAATGTGATAATTGTCTTGTTATTGTGAGCCCGGTTTTCCTGGCATTTTGGCATCACAAGCTTTTTATTTGCTGTGATTTTTGGTTATATTACACTGTTCATTTGCAGGTGGCTCTCATATTCGTTTGTTATTTAATTCACGACGCATGGGTGTTTTTCTATTTACATGCACTTAGGATAGTGGTGGAAAGAACGGATTCATGCATTACACTGTATTATACTTCATTCTGATATTGTTGAAATGCCATTTGAGAACGTTGATTTGTTTTTCTTGTTGCAGTGGGTGGTCACCACAAAGAACCGAAATCCAAAACTTACTTTGAAAATCAGCATGCCCCTGACGAAGGGTTACACCCGAAATGCATTGGGGTTTAATTAATCTGTTTGTTTATGTCTGTTCATGTTGACCGGGCCTTTTATGTTGGTTGGGACCTGTGCTTTAATAACAGGCTCAACATTTCATTAATATGTTTTGTGATTATGATGACCATATGAAATGTTTTTTGTAACACAGATTTATCAATTTACACAGTAAATTCTATGATTATGTTTGGTATCTCTTGTTATATTGTTTGATTCAAATGACATAAACCGAAATTTAAAATGTTTAAGCTGTTATAATTTGAAAGTTGAAGCCCTAGGGACTTTATACATAGTGCGCTGAGTGATCGGTAGGGAGATTATGGGGACCGCCATGGGCTCCTGCTTCGCCCCCAGCTTTGCCAATTTGGTTATGGGCTGGAGGGAGAAGCAGGTGGCCTGGGCAGATGAAAATGCTGAATATATCCAACACACACTTGTTTGGACCTGCTACATTGATGATTTATTTTTATTATGGAGCGGGCCCAGACAGAAAGCAGAAGAATATGTGGCAATTTTAAACAACAACCCATACAATTTACATCTTACTGCAGAAATGAATGTCAGTGAGATCTCATTCTAAGATATTTTCCTGCAAGTAAAGGATGGCAAAATCAATACCACTGTATTCCGTAAAACAACAGCTGGCAACAGTACTTTGCATTTTAAAAGCCAACACCCTACTAATTTAAAAACTAGCTTTCAGTATGGTGAAACCCTGAGGTTAAAAAGAATTTGCAGCCAAGATTCAGAATTCCGGGGACAAGTGCAGAGAATGAATCAGAGGTTCCAGAAATGAGGGAATCATCCCAAGACACTAGTGGAAGCCAAACGTAAATCAGAGACGGTCTCTAGAAACCAATTTCTTTATCCCAATGTCAGGACGTCTAAGGGAGGTACGGCAGTCAGATTGATCACTTGTTTTAATCAAATGTCCCCCAAAGTCTATCAGATACTGGGAAAACACTGGCAGGTGGTTATTGGAGATAATGTCATTGGTAAAGATTTACCTTTGGCGCCTCCAGTGACATATAGAAAAGGGAAGACATTGAGTGACAATCTTACACACAGCTATTTTGATGGAGGCCGTAAGCCTGAGACATGGCTATCCACTATAAAATAGCTTTATAAGTGTAACAGTTGTAAGGCCTGCAGGTTGGTGAAAAATGTCCTCACTTTCAGATCTAGTGATGGACATATGTTTAAGATAAAAGGCTTTTTTAATTGTAACACGAACCATTGTATTTATGTACTCAGCTGCCCATGCCAATTGATGTATGTCAGGAGCACAATTTTTCCTTTGACAAAACAGATGCTAGAGCATCAATGAGCAATTAGGAACCAGGATTTCACTTATTCTGTGGTAAAGCATTTTTATGATAAACATGATAGTGATCCTGGCCTACTGATGTTCTTTGCAATTGATAGGGTTCCCCAAACATCCGAGGAGGCAACAGAGTACTGAATCTTAGGCGTTTGGAATCGAGATACATCCTGGATATGAATCCAAATTTCCAAATGGCCTTAATAGGGATGAGGAGCTAGAAGTTCATTTGGGCTGAATGATCAATGATACATTGCCTTGTTATTCTCCCAACATCCTGGACTATGCTTCATTCTGTTGCAATGTTGAAATGTAAATGGATCTTAGATATTGTAATATTGAGCTATGGAAAGATGCTTTTAGCTTTTTGCACCATTGCGCTTTACATATAAGGTTGGTCTTGATTTGCGACTCTAGGATACCTAGCATATTTGCACTTTTTGTGTAGTTATTGATTAAAAATGACTACTGACTATTGACTACAATGAAGGAATTCATATGGGTTTAAAAAGAGAAAAAGAGAAACCCATTTCATGAGATACAGCTTAATCCTTATTATTGGAGTGTTTCTCTCATATATTAGGACATCACTGTTCTCTATGTTTGGACGATTTCTGCACTTAGTCACTTTCAGTATATGCAGAGCAGTTATTGCACAGCTTTAACAGGGTTGAAAGACAGGAAGTGCAATGTAAGATGGGTGATTCCCGCACTATAGCACTTTATATACTGTGATGTTATTTTCCAGTTTGAGATTGTGTGACACTTTGGCACTTTACATATACTTTTCAAGTTTTGCACATGTATAGTTATTTATTGTATTTATGGGCATGATGGGATGTTTTTAATGAAATTTGATGTTGGGATAATGAATTTACTTGCTATGATCTATAGAATACATATTTTATGGAAATTGATCTATTATTAATCATATCCCATCATTCTTGAGCATTTACTCTTTTATTGACATCCCTATAGTTTTACCCGGATCAATTAATTATTATATATATATATATATATATATATATATATATATATATATATATATATATATATATATGCCTGCTGTTGGATGAGTTTCCAATACGAGAGTGACCATTCTGTGCATATTGTTAAATGTTTGACCTCGGGTTAGCATTACGATGCAATCCATGAGTTATGGGGCATTGGCCCAGGAACATGCTTCCTACCTTTGACTCCCGGTCCAGGGTTTGTTAGATTGCTATGATGGTGCCAAAGAGGCTTGGTTATTATATATAAAAAAAAAATGTAAAAAAAAGTGTAAAAATGAATTAACTTTTTGAAAGAAGTATAAAAATATAAAAAATTGTATTATAATATTAATTGTGCAAGGTGAGGAAACAGATTGTATTAGAAAGAAAGCATTATGAGAATGGTTATGCTGTTTTCTATGTTCATTGTACTGTTTCCTTAAATAGAGAAAAAATCTAACAAAAAATGACTTTGACAAAGGCTGTCTACAGCCGAAATGCGTCAGGACGGACATCATGCTATGACTTGAGGAATAAAGATTATGCTGCTTACCGAGAGTGCCTGCATCTGCTCTTCTTTGTGGGGGCTGCTGTAAAATATATATATATATATATATATATATATATATATATATATATATATATATATATATATATATATATATATAAATATATATATATTATCTACTGGTGGTCGCCAGTAGATAGTTATAGTTAGGACATATTTTCCATAGGAAATCTGCAACATTCTATTTGAAATAACTTTGGCGCCGGTTGACGAATCTTTGCAAAATTTTCAAAACTCGTGGGGCGCTCCGTTCCGCTCCTATCCTGAAAGTCTCGGGGTGATTCATCAAGTGGGGGCCGAGAAAAAAGGGGGGTCCCAAAACATGTTTTCCCCATTCATTTTTTCCATAGGGACCTCTCATCGCAGCTACAGCCCGAACTACTGAACGGAATTACACCAAATTTGGCAAATAGGTAGCCCTTGGTTCAGAGTCGTGCCTTTTGCTTAAATGGTGTAAATCCGTTCAGTAGTTCCTGAGAAAATCAAAAATAAAATCACATATATATCTATGGCCGCGTAGGGTCCGTGTACCCTGCCGATCACGAGCTGTATGCTAATTGGCTGTCAACATTCCAAACCAGGAAGTGTTGGCAGCCATTTTGTTCCTCGGTAGAACCGAGGCACAAGAAAAGACAAAAACAGACGCAAAAAACGCAAAAAGGGGGCAGGGTAGAAACACCCTGACCCCCTAGGTCTGCTCAGGGGGTCCTACAAGGACCCCCAGGGCCAAAAAACATTTTTTTTTTTAAATCAGCAAAAAACACGCTGGGTGCGTGGATCCTGACAATAAAAAAAACAAACGAAGCGCGGGCTCTCGCGCTTCGTGGTTAATTGGCCCCCGGGTGGGCCAAGTCCCAGGGGCATATGGGGGTTTATTAAATAATAACATAGGGGGCCTCTAAGGCCCCCCAAGCCCTGGGGACCGCCACCCCCCGGGGCTTTAAAAAAATGGTGCGGGAGGGCTCTGGGCCCTCCTGCAGCCCCTGGGACCGCCACCCCTGTGCCTCTTTTTTTAAATAATAATTACCTGTGTGGTGGGCTCCAGCCCCCCTACATGCCCCGGGGACCATCACCTCCCTGGGGCACTAATTAAACAAATGTGGGGGTCAGTTTCAGATCTCCGAAGTCCCGGGGACCACCACCTCCCTGGGGCTTTGTAGATGTTGGGAGGGGGGCCGCGCGGCCCCCCTCCTGGAGCCAGTGATGGCCCTGGGGACCACCACCCCCCAGGGCTGGCTCCTGCAGTGTCCCGGGGTGCTCACCCCCGGGACACTGTAGTTTGCTATGGCAGGGCGGGAGCCTCGCGGCTCCCGTCCTGTCATAGCAAACTGCTTTGGTTTTTGGAAGAGAGAGCAAGAAACCTGCTCTCTCTTGCAAAATTCAAAGCAAATTGCTTTTCCACATGGGGAGCTGCATGTTAGCAGCTCCCCATGTGGAAAAGCAATGCCGGCTCCCGTAGGACACGGGGAGCCGGTGGGACCATGGGGGAGTTGGGGTCCCCCCACGGTCCCCAAAGAATAGGGCCAGCCACGGGGATGCGGTCCCTGGGGCAAGTAGTGGCCCGGGAGAGGGACCATGTGGCCCCCCTCCCCCAAATTAAGGAAAAAAAATAATTTAAAAAAAAGGCCGGCCCCGGGGGATGGGGTCCCCAGGGCCTAAGGAGGCCTGAGGAGGGAGGCAATGCAGCCCCCCTCCATACATTTTTTTTTTTAAAAAAGGTGGCAATGACCCGGGGGATGGGGTCCCCGGGCCAAAATTGGCCACGGGAGGGGGGCCCACCCGGTCCCCTTCCCGTTCTTTTTTTTAAAAAAAATAAATAAAAGGGGGTCAGGCCCTGGGAGATGGGGTCCCCAGGGCCCAAAATAATTAAAAAGAAGGGGGGCTACACAGCCCCCTTTTTTAAAAAAATCACAAAAAAAAAAAATCTGGCATCGTGCCGGAGGCCACGCCCCTCCTAGGCAGCACTCTGCAAAAGCACACCCTGGCGTGATGGCAAAGGGGAAACGAATTCCCCTTGAATACTGGGGGTCCCTGGTGGCCAACTAGACCACCAGGAACCTACAGTATGCGCCAGGGGGCTTAGTTGCAGATAGGTGTTCTGAGGCCATGCCCCTTTTTACACCTCTCTGCAACGAACTTCTGTGGCACTTAATGGAAGTAGCTGGTGGGCTAGTTGCACCCCAGGGACCCTCAGGATTCAAGGGGAGTTAATCCCCTGACTTAAAACACGCCACAGGGCGTGTTTGCACAGTGGTGAAGTGAGGGGGCGGGGCCTGAGGTGACATGTGTGCAAACATGCCCTGTGGCATGTTTTAAGTTGGGGGGTTAAGTCCCCTTGAATTCTGAGGGTCCCTGGGGTCCAACTAGCCCACCAGGTACCTCCAGTAAGCACCACAGAGCTGCGTTGCAGAGAAGGGAAAAAGGGGCATGTCCTCGGACCACCTCTCTGCAACGCAGGCCTGTGGTGCTTACTGGAAGTACCTGGTGGGCTATTTGGGCCCCAGGGACCCTCAGGATTCAAGGTGACCTAATTCCATTTGAAAAACCTTTGAAATTCACTGGAAAAACCATAGTTTTCAGGCACGTAATAGTTAGAAATAAGCATTTAAAAAACCTTTGAAATTCACTGAAAAAACCATAGGTTTCAGACACGTTATAGTTAGAAATTAGCATTTAAAAAACCTTTGAAATTCACTGAAAAAACCATAGGTTTTAGGGACAGTTATAGTTAGTTGGACATTTCACTCGTACAAAACCCGTGAAATTCCCACGTTATAGTTAGTTCAGCTAACTATAACTTGCGCCCCCGCAATGCACTGCTGATTACGTCACATATTACATCACTGATGACATGGTCAGTGACATCACTGATGACATCACTGATGACATCTCAAATGACATCACTGATGACATCACTGATGCCATCATCCATGTGATAATTTCATGCATCTTGTCACACCCTAATATAACTTTTGATACACACGCTCTAATTTACGGACTGTCATCTCAAAACCATACACACTCCAATACCAATATCTACATACCCTCTCACTGATTCTTAGGTCTACACACACACATCTACACACTCACTCATACTTATGGTCACTCAGTACAGGACTATCATATGCACTCATACACCTATATCAACACTCACACACCGCAACTCATCCATAGAGGTAGTCACACACCTAGTCAGTAATGCAAAAAAATAATCACACACCCATTTACTCACCTATACAGTTATACACACACCAGCTCACTTACTCATACAAATACTAGCAAATTCTTACGCTCTTATACAATCACTGATACAAGCACACACGCATCCATACAGCCACTCTCACAATCACACACTCTCATTTATAGCCTTTTAAATACTCTAACACACATATATACTGCCATTTACATATCTAGTTACTCGCACATGTACCACTGAGATATACATTCACTCACTAACATACCCACACACACACTCACCCACCCAAGCAGTCCATCACAGATGCACTCTTCAAATCATGCACTCAGTGAATCGCCCACTCACACATCTATGTACAGAGTCACACACACCCCACCCACAAAAACACTCAGGCACCCATAAAGATACTCAGTGAACCAATCAATAACCCATATAGACACTCATGTAGCTATTCGGAAATCCATGCATCCACTTATACACCAACAGACAGACGGATACAGACATTCACACAGTTTAGTCAGTAACCCATGCATTCAGTAAGATACATTTAATCACTCACTTGTAGAGTCAGTCACGCACCTACTCAATCATCCATTGAGACACTTATACACACAGTAATTCTTCAATACGCCTTTGCCTATATATATTAAACATATTTAAACTTTACAGAAACACACAGTCACTGCATGATGTCATCAGTGATGTCATTTGAGATGTCATCAGTGATGTCATCAATGATGTCACTGACCATGTCATGAGTGATATAATATGTGACGTCATCAGCAGTGCATTGCGGGGGCGTGAGTTATAGTTAGCTGAACTAACTATAACGGGGGAATTTCACAGGTTTTGTATGAGTGAAATGTCCAACTAACTATAACTGTCCTTAAAACCTATGGTTTTTTCAGTGAATATATATATACATATATATATATATATATAAATATATATATATATATATATATACATATATATATATATATATATATATATCCAAGCTCCAAGTACCCAACATACAAGGAGCACTCGAGCAGCAAATGCTCTTAAAGTGCCTTTATGGTATACAATCCACTCATTCAACGATAACTTTAAGCAGTTCAACGTGCCATGGATGCCTGATGCATTTCGAAGTGTCCCCACTTCTCTTCAGAGGCTTTAGCAATTGAAGGCACATAGGACACCACTCTCATTATTTAAATGCTCCAATGCATTCCCTGAATGGGATGCTCTGCCGCGACTAGCAGAGCATTATGGGCCTTGTAGTGTCCTTTATCTCCAAATGGAGTGCGCAATGTTGCTGCTGAAACATTGAATGCCCCCAGATGGGCCTCGGTGTGACGGTGGGTATGCTCAATCCGTTTCTTCCCCAAACAATCGGCCTGCTTGATAGCAGACCGCATGGTCCCGGCATCCTGGGGTGGTGCTCCTTCACGGCAGGGTATGCTGCGTATTTTTCCAAGCTCCAAGTAGCAACGTACAAGGAGCACTCGAGCAGCAAATGCTCCTAAAGAGCCTTTATGGTATACAATACACTTGTACACTCGTACAACGATAACTTTAAGCAGTTCAATGTGCCATGGATGCCTGACGCATTTCGAAGTGTCCCCACTTCTCTTCAGAGGCTTTGACAATTGAAGGCGCATAGGACACCGCCCTCATTATTTAAATGCTGCAATGCATGCCCTAAATGGGACGCTCTGCTGCAACTAGCAGAGCATTATAGGCCTTGTAGCATCCTTTATCTCCAAATGGAGCACGCGATGTTGCTGCTGTAACATTGAATGCCCCCAGCTGGGCTTCGTGTGATGGTGGGTAAGCTAAATCCGTTGCTGCCCCACACAATCGGCTTGCTCGAAAGCAGACCGCATGGCCCCTGCATCCTGGGGTGGTGCTCCTTCGCGGCAGGGAATGCCGTATATTTATCCAAGCTGCAAGTACACAACATACAAGGAGCACTCGAGCAGCAAATGCTCCTAAAAAGCCTTTATGGTTTACAATCCACTCGTACAATGATAACTTTAAGCAGTTCAATGTGCCATGGATGCCTGACGCGTTTTGAAGTGTCCCCACTTCTCTTCAGACGATTTGGCAATTGAAGGCGCATAGGACACCGCCCTCATTATTTGAATGCTCCAATGCATGCCCTGAATGTGACGCTCTGCCACGACTAGCAGAGCATTATGGGCCTTGTAGTGTCCTTTATCTCCAAATGGAGTGCGCGATGTTGCTGCTGTAACATAGAATGCCCGTAGATGGGCCTCGGTGTGATGGTGGGTATGCGAAATCCGTTGCTGCGCCACGCAATCAGCCTGCTCGATAGCAGACCACATGGCCGCCGCATCCTGGGGTGGTGCTCCTTCGTGGCAGGGTATGCCACGTATTTATCCAAGCTCCAAGTACCCAACGTACAAGAAGCACTTGAGCAGCAAATGCTCCTAAAGAGCCGATATGGTATACAATCCACCCGTACCATGATAAGTTTAAGCAGTTCAATGTGCCATGGATGCCTGATGCATTTCGAAGTGTCCCCACTTCTCTTCAGAGGCTTTGGCAATTGAAGGCGCATAGGACACTGCCCGCATTATTTAAATGCTGCTATGCATGCCCAAAATGGTACGCTCTGCTGCGACTAGCAGAGCATTATGGGCCTTGTAGCATCCTTTATCTCAAAATGGAGCGCACAATGTTGCTGCTGTAACATTGAATGCCCCCAGATGGGCCTCGATGTGACAGTGGGGATGCTAAATCCATTGCTGCCCCATGTAATCAGCCTGCTCGATAGCAGACCACATGTTCCCCGCATCCTGGGGTGGTGCTCCTTCGCGGCAGGGTATGCTGCGTATTTATCCAAGCTCCAAGTACCCAAAGTACAAGGAGCACTCGAGCAGCAAATGCTCCTAAAGAGCCTTTATGGTATACAATCCACTCGTACAGCAATAACTTTAAGCAGTTCAATGTGTCATGGATGCCTGAAGCATTTCGAAGTGTCCCTACTTCTCTTCAGAGGCTTTGGCAATTGAAGGCGAATAGGACACCGCCCTCATTATCTAAATGCTCATGCATGCCCTGAATGGGATGCTCTGCAGTGACTAGCAGAGCATTATGGGCCTTGTAGTGTCCTTTATCTCCAAATGGAGTATGTGATGTTGCTGCTGTAACATTGAATGACCCCATATGGGCCTCGGTGTGATGGTGGGCATGATAAATCTGTTCCTGCCCCACGCAATCGGCCTGCTCGATAGCAGACCGCATGGCCCCCGCATCCTGGGGTGGTGCTCCTTAATGGCAGGGTATGCTGCGTATTTATCCAAGCTCCAAGTAGCAACGTACAAGGAGCACTCGAGCAGAAAATGCTCCTAAAGAGCCTTTATGGTATACAATCCACTCGTACAACGATAACGTTAAGCAGTACAATGTGCCATGGATGCCTGACGCATTTCGAAGTGTCCGCACTTCTCTTTAGATGCATTGGCAATTAAAGGCGCATAGGACACCACACTCATTATTTAAATGCTCCAATGCATGCCCTGAATGGGATGCTCTGCCGCGACTAGCAGAGCATTATGGGCCTTGTAGTGTCCTTTATCTCCAAATGGAGCGGCCAATGTTGCTGCTGTAACATTGAATGCCCCCAGCTGAGCCTCGGTGTGACGGTGGGCATGATAAATCTGTTCCTGCCCCACGCAATCGGCCTGCTCGATAGCAGACCACATTGCCCCTGCATCCTGGGGTTGTGCTACTTCGTGGCAGGGTATGCCGCGTATTTATCCAAGCTCCAAGTACCCAATGTACAAGGAGCACTCGAGCAGCAAATGCTCCTAAAGAGCCTTTATGGTATACAATCCACTCGTACAATGATAACTTTAAGCAGTTCAATGTGCCATGGATGCCTGACGCATTTCGAAGTGTCCCCACTTCTCTTCAGAGGCTTTGGCAATTGAAGGCGCATAGGACACCACACTCATTATTTAAATGCTCCAATGCATGCCCTGAATGGGATGCTCTGCAGCGACTAGCAGAGCATTATGGGCCTTGTAGTGTCCTTTATCTCCAAATGGAGCGCCTAATGTTGCTGCTGTAACATTGAATGCCCCCAGATGGGCCTCGGTGTGACGGTGGGTATGCTAAATCCGTTGCTTCCCCATGCAGTTGGCCTGCTTGATAGCAGACCGCATGGCTCCCGAATCCTGGGGTGGTGCTCCTTCAAGGCAGGGTATGCTGCGTATTTATCCAAGCTCCAAGTAGCAACGTACAAGGAGCACTCGAGCAGCAAATGCTCCTAAAGAGCCTTTATGGTATACAATCCACTCGTACAACGATAACGTTAAGCAGTTCAATGTGCCATGGATGCCTGACGCATTTCGAAGTCTCCCCACTTCTCTTCAGAGGCTTTGGCAATTGAAGGCGCATAGGACACCACCCTCATTATTTAAATGCTCCAATGCATGCCCTGAATGGGACGCTCTGCCAGCGACTAGCAGAGCATTATGGGCCTTGTAGTGTCCTTTATCTCCAAATGGAGAGCTCGATGTTGCTGCTGTAACATTGAATGCCCCCAGTTGGGCCTAGGTGTGATGGTGGGTATGCTAAATCCGTTGCTTCCCAACGCAATTGGCCTGCTTGATAGCAGACCGCATGGCCCCCGCATCCTGGGGTGGTGCTCCTTCACGGCAGGGTATGCTGCGTATTTATCCAAGCTCCAAGTACCAATGTACAAGAAGCACTCGAGCAGCAAATGCTCCTAAAGAGCCTTTATGGTATACAATCCACTCGTACAGCAATAACTTTAAGCAGTTCAATGTGCCATGGATGCCTGAAGTATTTCGAAGTGTCCCCACTTCTCTTCAGAGGCTTTGGCAATTGAAGGCGCATAGGACACCGCCCTCATTATTTAAATGCTCCAATGCATGCCCTGAATGGGATGCTCTGCAGTGACTAGCAGAGCATTATGGACCTTGTAGTGTCCTTTATCTCCAAATGGAGCGCGCGATGTTGCTGCTGTAACATTGAATGCCCCCAGATGGGCCTCGGTGTGATGGTGGGTATGCTAAATCCGTTGCTTCCCCATGCAATCGGCCTGCTTGATAGCAGACCGCATGGCCCCCGCATCCTGGGGTGGTGCTCCTTCAATGGCAGGGTATGCTGCGTATTTATCCAAGCTCCAAGTAGCAACGTACAAGGAGCACTCGAGCAGCAAATGCTCCTAAAGAGCCTTTATGGTATACAATCCACTCATACAATGATAACTTTAAGCAGTTCAATGTGCCATGGATGCCTGACGCATTTTGAAGAGTCCCCACTTCTCTTCAGAGGCTTTGGCAATTGAAGGCGCATAGGACAAAGCCCTCATTATTTAAATGCTCCAATGCATGCCCTAAATGGGACGCTCTGCTGCGACTAGCAGAGCATTATGGGCCTTGTAGTGTCCTTTATCTCCAAATGGAGCGCGTGATGTTGCTGCTGTAACATTGAATGCCCCCAGATGGTCCTCGGTGTGATGGTGGGTATGCTAAATCCGTTGCTGTCCCCATGCAATCGGCCTGCTCGATAGCAGACTGCATGGCCCCTGCATCCTGGGGTGGTGCTCCTTCACGGCAGGGTATGCCGCGTATTTATCCAAGCTCCAAGTACCCAATGTACAAGGAGCACTCGAGCAGCAAATGCTCCTAAAGAGCCTTTATGGTATACAATCCACTCGTACAGCAATAACTTTAAGCAGTTCAATGTGCCATGGATGCCTGAAGCGTTTCAAAGTGTCCCCACTTCTCTTCAGAGGCTTTGGCAATTGAAGGCGCATAGGACACCGCCCTCATTATTTAAATGCTCCAATGCATGCCCTAAATGGGACGCTCTGCTGCGACTGGCAGAGCATTATGGGCCTTGTAGCGTCCTTTATCTCCAAATGGAGCGTGCGATGTTGCTGCTGTAACATTGAATGCCCCCAGATGGGCCTCGGTGTGACGAAGGGTATGCTAAATCCGTTGCTGCCCCATGCAATCAGCCTGCTTGATAGCAGAACGCATGGCCCCCACATCCTGGGGTGGTGCTTCTTCGTGGCAGGGTATGCCGTGTATTTATCCAAGCTCCAAGTACTCAACGTACAAGGAGCACTCGAGCAGCAAATGCTCATAAAGAGCCTTTATGGTATACAATCCACTCATACAACGATAACTTTAAGCAGTTCAATGTGCCATGGATACCTGAAGCGTTTCAAAGTGTCCCCACTTCTCTTCAGAGGCTTTGGCAATTGAAGGCGCATAGGACACCGGCCTCATTATTTAAATGCTCCAATGCATGCCCTGAATGGGATGCTCTGCAGTGACTAGCAGAGCATTATGGGCCTTGTAGTGTCCTTTATCTCCAAATGGAGCGTGTGATGTTGCTGCTGTAACATTGAATGCCCCCAGATGGGCCTCGGTGTGATGGTGGGTATGCTAAATCTGTTGGTGCCTCACGCAATCGGCCTGCTCGACAGCAGACTGCATGGCCCCCGCATCCTCGGGTGGTGCTCCTTCACGGCAGGGTATGCCGCGTATTTATCCAAGCTCCAAGTATCAAACGTACAAGGAGCACTCAAGCAGAAAATGATCCTAAAGAGCCTTTATGGTACACAATCCACTCATACAACAATAACTTTAAGCAGATCAATGTGCCATTGATGCCTGACGCGTTTCAAAGTGTCCCCACTTCTCTTCAGAGGCTTTGACAATTGATGGCGCATAGGACACCGCCCTCATTATTTAAATGCTCCAATGCATGCCCTGAGTGGGACGCTCTGTAGCGAATAGCAGAGCATTATGGGCCTTGTAGTGTCCTTTATCTCCAAATGGAGCTTGTGATGTTGCTGCTGTAACATTGAATGCCCCAGATGGGCCTCGGTGTGACGGTGGGTATGTTAATCCGTTGCTGCCCCACGCAATCAGCTTGCTCGATAGCAGACCGCATGGCCCCCGCATCCTCCGGTGGTGCTCCTTCACGGCAGGGTATGCCACGTATTTATCCAAGCTCCAAGTATCCAACGTACAAGGAGCACTTGAGCAGCAAATGGTCCTAAAGAGCCTTTATGGTATACAATCCACTCATACAACAATAACTTTAAGCAGTTCAATCTGCCATGGATGCCTGACGAGTTTCGAAGTGTCCCCACTTCTCTTCAGAGGCTTTGGCAATTGATGGCGCATAGGACACCGCCCTCATTATTTAAATGCTCCAATGCATGCCCTGAATGGGACGCTCTACCATGACTAGCAGAGCAATATGGGCCTTGTAGTGTCCTTTATCTCCAAATGGAGCGTGCGTTGTTGCTGCTGTAACATTGAATGCCCCCAGATGGGCGTTGGTGTGACGGTGGGTATGCTAAATCCGTTGCTGCCCCATGCAATTGGCCCGCTCGATAGCAGACTGCATGGCCTCCGCATCCTGGTGTGGTGCTCCTTCGCGGCAGGGTATGCTGTGTATTTATCCAAGCTCCAAGTACCCAACATACAAGGAGCACTTGAGCAGCAAATGCTCCTAAAGAGCCTTTATGCTATACAATCCACTCGTACAACAATAACTTTAAGCAGTTCAATGTGCCATGGATGCCTGAAGCGTTTCGAAGTGTCCCCACTTCTCTTCAGAGGCTTTGGCAATTGAAGGTGCATAGGACACCGCCCTCATTATTTAAATGCTCCAATGCATGCCCTGAATGGGACACTCTGCAGCAACTAGCAGTGCATTATGGGCCTTGTAGTGTCCTTTATCTCCAAATGGAGTGCGCAATGTTGCTGCTGTAACATTGAATGCCCCCAGATGGGCCATGGTGTGACGGTGGGTATGCTAAATCCGTTGCTGCCCCATGCAATTGACCTGCACGATAGCAGACCGCATGGCCCCCGCATCCTGGGGTGGTGCTCTTTCACAGCAGGGTATGCCGCGTATTTATCCAAGCTCCAAGTACCCAAAGTACAAGGAGCACTCGAGCAGCAAATGCTCCTAAAGAGCTTTTATGGTATACAATCACCTCGTACAACGATAACTTTAAGCAGTTCAATGTGCCATGGATGCCTGACGCGTTTCAAAGTGTCCCCACTTCTCTTAAGAGGCTTTGGCAATTGAAGGCGCATAGGACACCGCCCTCATTATTTAAATGCTCCAATGCATGCCCTGAATGGGACTCTCTGCTGCGACTAGCAGAGCATTATGGGCCTTGTATTGTCCTTATCCCTAAATGAAGCGCGCAAAGTTGCTGCTGTAACATTGAATGCCCCCAGATGGGCCTCATTGTGATGGTGGGTATGCTAAATCCGTTGCTGCCCCACGCAATTGGCCTGCTCGATAGCAGACCGCATGGCCCCCGCATCCTGGTGTGGTGCTCCTTCGCGGCAGGGTATGCCGCGTATTTATCCAAGCTCAAAGTACCCAAAGTACAAGGAGCACTCGAGCAGCAAATGCTCCTAAAGAGCCTTTATGGTGTACAATCCACTCGTACAACGATAACTTTAAGCAGTTCAATGTGCAAAGGATGCCTGAAGCATTTCGAAGTGTCCCCACTTCTCTTCAGAGGCTTTGGCAATTGATGGCGCATAGGACACCGCCCTCATTATTTAAATGCTCCAATGCATGACCTGAATGGGACGCTCTGCAACGACTAGCAGAGCATTGTGGGCCTTGTAATGTCCTTTATCTCCAAATGGAGCGCGCAATGTTTCTGCTGTAACATTGAATGCCCCCAGATGGGCATCGGTGTGATGGTTGGTATGCTAAATCCGTTGCTGCCCCATGCAATCGGCCTTCTCGATGGCAGACTGCATGGCCCCCGCATCCTGGGGTGGTGCTCCTTCGCGGCAGGGTATGCCGCGTATTTATCCAAGCTCCAAGTACCCAACGTACAAGGAGCACTCGAGCAGCAAATGCTCCTAAAGAGCCTTTATGGTATACAATCCACTCATACAGCAATAACTTTAAGCAGTTCAATGTGCCATGGATGCCTGAAGCATTTCGAAGTGTCCCCACTTCTCTTTAGAGGCTTTGGCAATTGAAGGCGAATAGGACACCGCCCTCATTATTTAAATGCTCATGCATGACCTGAATCGGATGCTCTGCAGCGACTAGCAGAGCATTATGGGCCTTGTAGTGTCCTTTATCTCCAAATGGAGCGCGTGATGTTGCTGCTGTAACATTGAATGCCCCCAGATGGGCCTCGGTGTGATGGTGGGTATGCTAAATCCGTTGCTTCCCCATGCAATCAGCCTGCTTGATAGCAGACCGCATGGCCCCCGCATCCTGGGGTGGTGCTCCTTCACGGCAGGGTATGCTGCGTATTTATCCAAGCTCCAAGTAGCAACGTACAAGGAGCACTCGAGCAGCAAATGCTCCTAAAGAGCCTTTATGGTATACAATCCACTCGTACAACGATAACGTTAGGCAGTACAATGTGCCATGGATGCCTGACGCATTTCGAAGTCTCCCCACTTCTCTTCAGATGCTTTGGCAATTAAAGGCGCATAGGACACCACACTCATTATTTAAATGCTCCAATGCATGCCCTGAATGGGACGCTCTGCCATGACTAGCAGAGCATTATGGGCCTTGTAGTGTCCTTTATCTCCAAATGGAGAGCTCAATGTTGCTGCTGTAACATTAAATGCCCCCAGTTGGGCCTAGGTGTGACGGTGGGTATGCTAAATCCGTTGCTTCCCAACGTAATTGGCCTGCTTGATAGCAGACCGCATGGCCCCCGAATCCTGGGGTGGTGCTCCTTCACGGCAGGGTATGCTGCGTATTTATCCAAGCTCCAAGTACCAACGTACAAGGAGCACTCGAGCAGCAAATGCTCCTAAAGAGCCTTTATGGTATACAATCCACTCGTACAGCAATAACTTTAAGCAGTTCAATGTGCCATGGATGCCTGAAGTATTTCGAAGTGTCCCCACTTCTCTTCAGAGGCTTTGGCAATTGAAGGCGCATAGGACACCGCCCTCATTATTTAAATGCTCATGCATGCTCTGAATGGGATGCTCTGCAGCGACTAGCAGAGCATTATGGACCTTGTAGTGTCCTTTATCTCCAAATGGAGCGCGTGATGTAGCTGCTGTAACATTCAATGCCCCCAGATGGGCCTCGGTGTGATGGTGGGTATGCTAAATCCGTTGCTTCCCCATGCAATCGGCCTGCTTGATAGCAGACCGCATGGCCCCCGCATCCTGGGGTGGTGCTCCTTAATGGCAGGGTATGCTGCGTATTTATGCAAGCTCCAAGTAGCAACGTACAAGGAGCACTCGAGCAGCAAATGCTCCTAAAGAGCCTTTATGGTGTACAATCCACTCATACAATGATAACTTTAAGCAGTTCAATGTGCCATGGATGCCTGACGCATTTCGAAGAGTCCCCACTTCTCTTCAGAGGCTTTGGCAATTGAAGGCGCATAGGACACCACCCTCATTATTTAAATGCTCCAATGCATGCCCTGAATGGGACGCTCTGCCACGACTAACAGAGCATTATGGGCCTTGTAGTGTCCTTTATCTCCAAATGGAGCGCGTGATGTTGCTGCTGTAACATTGAATGCCCCCAGATGGTCCTCGGTGTGATGGTGGGTATGCTAAATCCGTTGCTTCCCCATGCAATCAGCCTGCTTGATAGCAGACTGCATGGCCCCCGCATCCAGGGGTGGTGCTCCTTCACGGCAGGGTATGCTGCGTATTTATCCAAGCTCCAAGTAGCCAACGCACAAGGAGCACTCGAGCAGCAAATGCTCCTAAAGAGCCTTTATGGTATACAATCCATTCGTACAACGATAACGTTAAGCAGTTCAATGTGCCATGGATGCCTGACGCATTTCGAAGTGTCCCCACTTCTCTTCAGATGCTTTGGCAATTAAAGGCGCATAGGACACCACACTCATTATTTAAATGCTCCAATGCATGCCCTGAATGGGACGCTCTGCCGCGACTAGCAGAGCATTATGGGCCTAGTAGTGTCCTTTATCTCCAAATGGAGCGCTCAATGTTGCTGCTGTAACATTGAATGCCCCCAGATGGGCCTAGGTGTGACGGTGGGTATGCTAAATCTGTTGCTTCCCCACGCAATTGGCCTGCTTGATAGCAGACCGCATGGCCCCCGAATCCTGGGATGGTGCTCCTTCACGGCAGGATATGCTGAGTATTTATCCAAGCTCCAAGTACCAACGTACAAGAAGCACTCGAGCAGCAAATGCTCCTAAAGAGCCTTTATGGTATACAATCCACTCGTACAGCAATGACTTTAAGCAGTTCAATGTGCCATGGATGCCTGAAGCATTTTGAAGTGTCCCCACTTCTATTCAGAGGCTTTGGCAATTGAAGGCACATAGGACACCGCCCTCATTATTTAAATGCTCTGCAGGGACTAGCAGAGCATTAAGGACCTTGTAGTGTCCTTTATCTCCAAATGGAGCGCGTGATGTTGCTGCTGTAACATTGAATGCCCCCAGATGGGCCTCGGTGTGATGGTGGGCATGATAAATCCGTTGCTGCCCCACGCAATCGGCCTGCTCGATAGCAGATCACATGGCCCCCACATCCTGGGGTGGTGCTTCTTCGCGGCAGGGTATGCCGCGTATTTATCCAAGCTCCAAGTACCCAACGTACAAGGAGCACTCGAGCAGCAAATGCTCCTAAAGAGCCTTTATGGTATACAATCCACTCATACAACGATAACTTTAAGCAGTTCAATGTGCCATGGATGCCTGAAGCGTTTCAAAGTGTCCCCACTTCTCTTCAGAGGCTTTGGCAATTGAAGGCGCATAGGACACCGCCCTCATTATTTAAATGCTCCAATGCATGCCCTGAATGGGATGCTCTGCAGTGACTAGCAGAGCATTATGGGCCTTGTAGTGTCCTTTATCTCCAAATGGAGCGTGTGATGTTGCTGCTGTAACATTGAATGCCCCCAGATGGGCCTCGGTGTGATGGTGGGTATGCTAAATCTGTTGGTGCCTCACGCAATCGGCCTGCTCGACAGCAGACCGCATGGCCCCCGCATCCTCGGGTGGTGCTCCTTCACGGCAGGGTATGCCGCGTATTTATCCAAGCTCCAAGTATCAAACGTACAAGGAGCACTCAAGCAGCAAATGATCCTAAAGAGCCTTTATGGTACACAATCCACTCATACAACAATAACTTTAAGCAGTTCAATGTGCCATGGATGCCTGACGCGTTTCAAAGTGTCCCCACTTCTCTTCAGTGGCTTTGGCAATTGAAGGCGCATAGGACACCGCCCTCATTATTTAAATGCTCCAATGAATGCCCTGAATGGGATGCTCTGCCGCGACTAGCAGAGCATTATGGGCCTTGTAATGTCCTTTATCTCCAAATGAAGCGTGCAATGTTGCTGCTGTAACATTGAATGCCCCCAGATGGGCCTCGTTGTGACGGTGGGTATCCTAAATCCGTTGCTGCCCCACGCAATTATCTTGCTCTATAGGAGACCGCATGTCCCCCACATCCTGGGGTGGTGCTCCTTCACCGCAGGGTATGCAGCGTATTTAGCTGAGCTCCAAGTGCCCAACGTACAAGGAGCACTCGAGCAGCAAATGCTCCTAAAGAGCCTTTATGGTATACAATCCACTCGTACAACAATAACTTTAAGCAGTTGAATGTGCCATAGATGCCTGAAACGTTTCGAAGTGTCCCCACTTCTCTTCAGAGGCTTTGGCAATTGAAGGCGCATAGGACACCGCCCTCATTATTTAAATGCTCCAATGCATGCCCTGAGTGGGACGCTCTGTAGCGACTAGCAGAGCATTATGGGCCTTGTAGTGTCCTTTATCTCCAAATGGAGCGTGCGATGTTGATGCTGTAACATTGAATGCCCCCAGATGGGCCTCGGTGTGACGGTGGGTATGCTAAATCCGTTTCTGCCCCATGCAATTGGCCTGCTTGATAGCAGACTGCATGGCCCCGGCATCCTGGGGTGGTGCTCCTTCGCGGCAGGGTATGCTGTGTATTTATCCAAGCTCCAAGTACCCAACATACAAAGAGCACTCGAGGAGCAAATGCTCCTAAAGAACCTTTATGCTATATAATCCACTCGTACAACAATAACTTTAAGCAGTTCAATGTGCCATGGATGCCTGAAGAGTTTTGAAGTGTCCCACTTCTCTTCAGAGGCTTTGGCAATTGAAGGTGCATAGGACACCGCCCTCATTATTTAAATGCTCCAATGACTGCCCTGAATGGGACACTCTGCAGCAACTAGCAGAGCATTATGGGCCTTGTAGTGTCCTTTATCTCCAAATGGAGTGCGTGATGTTGCTGCTGTAACATTGAATGCCCCCAGGTGGGCCTTGGTGTGATGGTGGTTATGCTAAATCCGTTGCTGCCCCATGCAATTGGCCTGCATGATAGCAGACCGCATGGCCCCTGCATCCTGGGGTGGTGCTCCTTCGCGGCAGGGTATGCCGCGTAGTTATCCAAGCTCCAAGTACCCAACGTACAAGGAGCACTCGAGCAGCAAATGCTCCTAAAGAGCCTTTATGGTATACAATCACCTCACACAACAATAACTTTAAGCAGTTCAATGTGCCATGGATGCCTGACATGTTTCAAAGTGTCCCCACTTCTCTTCAGAGGCTTTGACAATTGAAGGCGCATAGGACACCGCCCTCATTATTTAAATGCTCCAATGCATGCCCTGAATGGGACGCTCTGCCGTGACTAGCAGAGCATTATTGGCCTTGTATTGTCCTTTATCTCCAAATGGAGCACGCAAAGTTGCTGCTGTAACATTGAATGCCCCCAGATGGGCCTCGGTGTGATGGTGGGTATGCTAATTCCATTGCTTCCCCATGCAATCGGCCTGCTCGATAGCAGACCGCATGGCCCCCGCATCCTGGGGTGGTGCTCCGTCACAGCAGGGTATGCTGCATATTTATCCAAGCTCCAAGTACCAACATACAAGGAGCTCTCGAGCAGCAAATGCTCCTACAGAGCCTATATGGTATACAATCCACCTCATACAACAATAACTTTAAGCAGTTCAATGTGCCATGGATGCCTGACGCGTTTCGAAGTGTCCCCACTTCTCTTCAGAGGCTTTGGCAATTGAAGGCGCATAGGACACCGCCCTCATTATTTAAATGCTCCAATGCATGCCCTGAATGGGACGCTCTGCCGCGACTAGCAGAGCATATGGGCCTTGTAGTGTCCTTTATCTCTAAATGGAGCGCGCAATGTTGCTGCTGTAACATTGAATGCCTCCAGATGGGCCTCATTGTGATGGTGGGTATGCTAAATCTGTTGCTGCCCCACGCAATTGGCCTGCTCGATATCAGACCGCATGGCCCCCGCATACTGGGATGGTGCTCCTTCGCGGCAGGGTATGCCGCGTATTTATCCAAGCTCCAAGTACCCAACGTACAAGGAGCACTCGAGCAGCAAATGCTCCTAAAGAGCCTTTATGGTATACAATCCACTCGTACAACGATAACTTTAAGCAGTTCAATGTGCCATGGATGCCTGATGCGTTTCGAAGTGTCCCCACTTCTCTTCAGAGGCTTTGGAAATTGATGGCGCATAGGACATCGCCCTCATTATTTAAATGCTCCAATGCATGCCCTGAATGGGACACTCTGCCGCGACTAGCAGAGCATTATGGGCCTTGTAATGTCCTTTATCTCCAAATGGAGCGCGCGATGTTGCTGCTGTAACATTGAATGTCCCCAGATGGGCCTCGGTGTGACGGTAGGTATGCTAAATCCGTTGCTGCCCCATGCAATCGGCCTGCTCGATAGCAGACTGCATGGCTCCCGCATCCTGGGGTGGTGCTCCTTCACGACAGGGTATGCTGCATATTTATCTAAGCTCCAAGTACCCAATGTACAAGGAGCACTCGAGCAGCAAATGCTCCTAAAGAGCCTTTATGGTATACAATCCACTCGTACAACAATAACTTTAAGCAGTTCAATGTGCCATGGATGCCTGACGTGTTTCGAAGTGTCCCCACTTCTCTTCAGAGGCTTTGGCAATTGAAGGCGCATAGGACACCGCCCTCATTATTTAAATGCTCCAATGCATGCCCTGAATGGGACGCTCTGCCACGACTAGCAGAGCATTATGGGCCCTGTAGTGTCCTTTATCTCCAAATGGAGAGCGCAATTAAAATAAGGGTTGATACCGACCTGATTGTGGACTCTTCCGTTGGGGTAACCTTTGGCGATTGGATTTTGAACGGCTTACCCAGCCGTGGAACGAGCCCCGCCATGTGAAATGGTCCCTCGCGGCACCATTTGGCATACGCGATTTGGGACAGGTGCCGTAATGAAGGTGTTATAGTGCAACAAGGGCAGAGTTACTGAACCCAGCAACCCACCGTGGATTGACATTGGTGAGCATTAACAGGATTGCGAGCCGGCTCACTGCAGCATCACTGATTGCAACTACAGATCCCAAAATGCTATGCAAGCGGCCACGCCCAATGAGGCTTGAAATCGTTTTTATTGTGGAAGCACCTGTGGCTCGTAATGCCTGCACTTGAAGCCTTTGAGAAAGTGAGATATCACGAAACGCGTCAGGCTATGAAAGACTGTGTTGGTGTATCAGGCCTCCCATGCTGCAACCTTCATTAAAATAAGTGGTGATACTGACCTGATTGTGGACTCTTCCGTTGGGGTAACCTTTGGTGATTGTAAATACATATATATTCACTGAAAAAAACCATAGGTTTCAGGCACGTTATAGTTAGAAATTAGCATTTAAAAAACCTTACAAATTCACTGAAAAAAACATAGGTTTTAGGGACAGTTATAGTTAGTTGGACATTGCACTCATACAAAACCCGTAGAAATTCCCCCGTTATAGTTAGTTCAGCTAACTATAACTCGCGCTCCCGCAATGCACTGCTGATGACGTCACATATTACATCACTCATGACATGGTCAGTGACATCACTGATGACATCACTGATGACATCTCAAATGACATCACTGATGACATCATCTAGTGACTGTGTGTTTCTGTAAAGTTTAAATATTTTTAATATATATAGGGAAAGGCGTATTGAAGAATGAGTGGGTGTATAAGTGTCTGTATGGATGATTTAGTAGGTGCGTGACTAACTCTATAAGTGAGTGATTAAACGTATCTTACTGAATGCATGGGTTAGTGACTAAACTGGGTGAATGTCTGTATCCATCTGTCTGTTGCTGTGTAAGTGGCTGCATGGGTTTGTGAATAGCTACATGAGTGTCTATATGAGTTATTGATTGGTTGTCTGAGTATCTGTATGGGTGCCTGAGTGGTTGTGTGGGTGGGGTGTGTGCGACTCTGTGCATAGATGTGTGAGTGGGTGATTCACTGGGTGAATGGTTTCAAGAGTGCATCTGTGATAGACTGTATGGGTGGGTAAGTGTGTTTAAGAGTGTGTTAGTGAGTGAATGTATGTCCCAGTGGTACATGTATGAGTAACTACATATGTGAAAGGCAGTATATATGTGTGTTGGAGTATATAAATAGCTATAAGCGAGAGTGTGTGATTGTGTTAGTGACTGTATGGATGAGTGTATGCTTGTATCAGTGATTGTATAAGAGCGTAAGAATGTGCTAGTATTTGTATGAGTAAGTGAGCTGGTGTGTGTATAACTGTATAGGTGAGTAAATGGCAGTGTGTTTAATTATTTGCATGACTGACTAGGTGTGTGAGTACCTCTATGGATGAGAGGCAGTGTTTGAGTGTCTATATAGGAGTATGAGTGCATATGATAGTCCTGTACTGAGTGACAGTAAGTATGAGTGACTGTACGGGTGAGTGAGTGGATGTGTGTGTGTAGACCTAAGAATCAGTGAGTGGGTATGTAGTTATTGGTGTTGGAGTGTCTATGGTTTTGCGAATGGCAGTCTGTAATTTAGAATGAGTGTATCAAAGGTTATATTAGGCTGTGAGGAGGTGCATCAGATTATCAAGTGCGTGATGTCATCAGTGATGAAATTTGAGATGTCATCAGTGATGTCATCAGTGATGTCACTGACCATGTCATGAGTGATGTAATATGTGACGTCATCAGCAGTGCATTGCGGGGGCGCAAGTTATAGTTAGCTGAACTAACTATAACGAGGGAATTTCACGGGTTTTGTACGAGTGCAATGTCCAACTAACTATAACTGTCCCTAAAACCTATGGTTTTTCAGTGAATTTGTAAGGTTTTTAAATGCTAATTTCTAACTATAACGTGCCTGAAACCTATGGTTTTTTCAGTGAATTTCAAGGTTTTTAAATGCTAATTCCTAACTATAACATGTCTGAAACCTATGTTTTTTTCCGTGAATTTCAATGGTTTTGTAAATGACAATTTTTAAATGTATTAATTGATATATTTTTTTTTTGATACTGATTTACTACATTTTTGTAAACTATTTATTTTTAGATATTTTATTTTTAAATTACATTGTAATTACATTATAAATTACATTACAAAATATACTTTCTCAGAATGAATTACTTTAGTTTAAATACTTTGCAAATAGGCAATAGACTTTTAAGTACAGTAGTTACAGTTGTTGCAATGGGCAACACAATTTCAAACACAATGCAACATTGAGCTCAATGTGAATTTCTAGTTAAATGCAATTAGTTACTTTATGGATTACTTTTCTAACCACAGGACTGGATCCTAGATTCAGTCCTGGGACATCTCCTGTAAACAGTTGAGTAAAAGCGTTTTGGTTACAGTAGTGATTTTAAAGAAATATTATTGTATTTTAAAAGTTGACACTTAGAAACTTTTTCACATAGAATCACCAATGTTATCCTATGGGAGGAAATTCACTTAGCAGGTAAGTAGTGTTATCGTTACTTTTTCTTACTCAGTGGTGGATCCTGGATCCAGCACTGGTGCATCTCCTGTAAACAGTTGAAAGAATGCGTTTAAGTCATACAGGCGATTTTTAAGGAATATTTGTAGTTTGTGAAAATCAACACTTTGAAACTTTTCTGCTGAAAACCAGACAATGGATTCCTAAGGAAGGAAATAATAGTTACTGGTAAGTATGGTTAGAATTACTTTTCAGGTTCAGTGCTGGGCTAAAAGATGCAGCACTGGGTTCTCTCCTGATAACAGGTGAGTAAATCAGAATTCGTAGTTCGGCTGATTTTAGAGGAATATTATAAAGTTCCAAAACGCCACACTTAGAAGAATTTCTAAGTGAAACCAGTCAATGTTAGCCTATGGAAGGAAATTCAAGTTACTGGTAAGTACGGTTAAAATTACTTTTCAGGATCAGTACTGGGCTCAAAGATGCAGCACTGAGGTCTCTCCTGATAACAGGTGAGTAAATCAGAATTCGTAGTTCGGCTGATTTTAGAGGAATATTATAAAGTTCCAAAACGCCACACTTAGAAGAATTTCCAAGTGAAACCAGTCAATGTTAGCCAATGGAAGGAAATTCAAGTTACTGGTAAGTACGGTTAAAATTACTTTTCAGGATCAGTACTAGGCTCAAAGATGCAGCACTGAGGTCTCTCCTGATAACAGGTGAGTAAATCGGAATTCGTAGTTCGGCTGATTTTAGAGGAATATTATAAAGTTCCAAAACTCCACACTTAGAAGAATTTCCAAGTGAAACCAGTCAATGTTAGCCTATGGAAGGAAATTCAAGTTACTGGTAAGTACGGTTAAAATTACTTTTCAGGATCAGTACTGGGCTCAAAGATGCAGCACTGAGGTCTCTCCTGATAACAGGTGAGTAAATCGGAATTCGCAGTTCGGCTGATTTTAGAGGAATATTTGCACAATAGTGAAGGAAGGGAGTGGGGCCTGAGGTGACATGTCTGCAAACACGCCCTTTGGCATGTTTTAAGTTGGAGAATTAATTCCCGAGGGTCCCTCGGGGCCAACTAGCCCACCAGATACCTCCAGTATGCATCAGAGAGCTGCGTTGCAGAGAGGTGTTCAGAGGCCACGCCCCTTTTTGCACCGCTCTGCAATGCAGCTCTGTGGCGCTTTCTGGACGTACCTGGTGGGCTAGTTGGCCCCCAGGGACCCTCAGGATTGAAGGGGATTTAATTCCCCATCTTAAAACACGCCACGGGGCCTGTTTGCACACATGTCACCTGAAGCCCCGCCCCCTCCCTTCACCACTGTGCAAACGTGCCCCGTGGTGCATTTTAAGTTGGGGTATTAAGTCCCCTTGAATCATGAGGGTCCCTGGGGTCCAACTAGCCCACCCTTTACCACCAGTATGCGCCAGGAGGCTGCGTTGCAGAGAGGTGTTCAGAGGCCACGCCCTTTCACACCTCTCTGCAACGCAGCTCTGTGGCACTTTCTGGACGTACCTGGTGGGCTAGTTGGCCCCAGAACCCTCAGGATTGAAGGGATTTAATTCCCATCTTAAAGCAGCGCCATGGAGCCTATTTGTACACATGTCACTTTTAGCCGCGCCCCCTCCCTTCACCACTGTGCAAACGCTCCCCGTGGCGCGTTTTAAGTTGGGGGATTAAGTCCCCTTGAATCCTGAGGGTCCCTGGGGTCCAACTATCCCACCAGGTACCTCCAGTAAGCGCCACAGAGCTGCGTTGCAGAGAGGTGTAAAAGGGCGTGGCCTTGACCACCTCTCTGCAACCCAGCCCTGTGGCGCTTACTGGAGGTACCTGATGGGCTAGTTGGCCCCAGAGACCCCAGTATTGAATGGGAATTATTTCCCCAATTTAAAACACGCCACAGGGCGCGTTTGCAGAGTGGTTAAGGAAGGGGCGGGGCCTGACGCTCGATCGCGTCTTTTTCTTTTTTTGTTTTTTGAAGGGGGCTGTGTCTCCCCCTTCTTTTACTTTTGGTGCCCTGGGGACCCCATCCCCCAGGGCCTTTTGCCTTTTCCTTTTTTAAAAAAAATACTGTAGGGGAAGGGGGCCGCGTGGCCCCCTCCCGTGGCCGATTCCAGCCCCGGGGCCCCCATCCCCCGGGGCATGGCCACTTTTTGAGACATATTTTTGGAGGAGGGGAGCTGCGTGACCCCCCTCCTAAGGCCTCTATTGGTCCCGGGGACCCCATCCCCCGGGGCCGGCCTTTATTTGTTTTTTTTAAATTATTTTTGGGGAGGGGGCCATGTGGCCCCCCTCCCGGGCCACTACTTGCCCCAGGGACCCCATCCCCCGGGGCTGGCCCTATCCTTTGGGGTCTGTGGGGGGACCCAACTCCCCCACAGACCATGCCGGCTCCCCGCCTCCTGCGGGAGCTGGCATTGCTTTTCCACATGGGGAGCTGCTAAGATGCAGCTCCCCGTGTGGAAAAGCAATGTGCTTTGGATATTGGAAGAGAGAGCAGGTTTCCCTGCTCTCGCTTCCAATATCCAAAGCAGTTTGCTATGGCAGGACGAGAGCCGCGAGGCTCCCGCCCTGTCATTGCAAACAGCAGTGTCCCGGGGGTGGGCACCCCGGGACACTGCAGGAGCCGGCCCTGGGGTGTGGTGGTCCCCAGGGCCATCACAGGCTCCAGGAGGGGGGCCGCGCGGCCCCCCTCCCAACATCAACTGAGTCCCGGGGAGGAGGTGGTCCCCGGGGCTTTGGGGGTCCGAAACGGACCCCCACATTTGTTTAATTAGTGCCCTGGGGAGGTGGCGGTCCCCGGGGCATGTGAGGGGGCAAGAGCCCCCCCACCCAGGTTAATTTATTTTAAAAAAAAGAAGCCCCGGGGGTGGTGGTCCCCGGGGCTGTGGGAGGGCCCAGAGCCCTCCCGCACCATTTATATTCAAAGCCCCGGGGGGTGGCGGTCCCCGGGGCTTGGGGGCCTTAGAGGCCCCTCCACATAAATATACATTTACCCCCGCATTCCCCCGGGACTTGGCCCACCCGGGGGTCAATTAACCATGAAGCGCGGGAGCCCGCACTTCGTTTTTTTTTTTATTGGCAGGATCCGCGCACCCAGCGTGTTTTTTGCCAATTTTTTAAAAAAAAGATATTTTTTTTGCCCTGGGGGTCCTTGTAGGACCCCCTGAGCAGGCCTAGGGGGTCAGGGTGTTTCTACCCTGCCCCCTTTTTGCGTTTTTTGCGTCTGTTTATGTCTTTTCCTGTGCCTCAGTTCTACCGAGGCACAAGATGGCTGCCAACACTTCCTGGTTTGGAGTGTTGACAGCCAATTAGTATGCAGCTCGTGATCGGGTGGGTGCGTGGATCCACCGCAGCCATAGATATCAAAACTTTTATTTTGGATTTTCTCAGCAACTACTAAACGGATTTACACCATTTTTAAAAGGGTGATTTCTGAACCAAGCACTACCTTTTTGCCAAATTTGGTGTAATTCCGTTCAGCAGTTTTGCTGTAGCCTTGCATAAAGTTTCCTATGGGAAATTGATTTTTCACTCTTATTTTTTGAATTTCTCCGCAACTACTGAATGGATTTACACCATTTAAAAAAAGTCGCTTTCTGAACCAAGCGCTACCTTTTTACAAAATTTGGTATAATTCCGTTCAGCAGTTCGAGCTGTAGCCCGTGGCTAAAATTTCCTATGGGAATTAACATGGAGAAAACACGTTTTGGGACCCCCTTTTTTCTTAGCCCCCGCTTGATGAATCACCCCGAAACTTTCAAGACAGGAGCAGACTGGAGCGCCCCACTAGTTTTGAAAATTTAGCGATGATTCGTCAAACGACGCCAAACTTATTGGGAATAGAATGTTGCGGATTTCCTATGGATAATAGGTCCTAACTATAACTATCTACTGGCGACTGCCAGTAGATAATATATATATATATATATATATATATACCATGTCATGAGTGATGTAATATGTGACGTCATCTGCAGTGCATTGCGGGGGCGCGAGTTATAGTTAGCTGAACTAATTATAACGGGGTAATTTCACGGGTTTTGTACGAGTGCAATGTCCAACTAACTATAACTGTTCCTAAAACCTATGGTTTTTTCAGTGAATATATATATATATAAATTCACTGAAAAAACCATAGGTTTCAGACATGTTATAGTTAGAAATTAGCATTTAAAAAACCTTTGAAATTCACTGAAAAAACCATAGGTTTTAGGGACAGTTATAGTTAGTTGGACATTTCACTCGTACAAAACCATAGAAATTCCCCTGTTATAATTAGTTCAGCTAACTATAACTCGCGCCCCCGCAATGCACTGCTGATGACATCACATATTACATCACTCATGACATGGTCAGTGACATCACTGATGACATCTCAAATGACATCACTGACGACATCTCAAATGACATCACTGATGACATCATCCAGTGACTGTGTGTTTCTGTAAAGTTTAAATATGTTTAATATATATAGGGAAAGGCGTATTGAAGAATGAGTGGGTGTATAAGTGTCTGAATGGATGATTTAGTACGTGCGTGACTGACTCTACAAGTGAGTGATTAAACGTATCTTACTGAATGCATGGGTTAGTGACTAAACTGTGTGAATGTCTGTATCTGTCTGTTTGTTGGTGTGTAAGTGGATGCATGGATTTGCGAATAGCTACATGAGTGTCTATATGGGTTATTGATTGGTTCTCTGAGTATCTTTATGGCTGCCTGAGTGTTTGTGTGGGTGGGGTGTGTGTGACCCTGTACATAGATGTGTGAGTGGGTGATTCACTGGGTGCATGATTTCAAGAGTGCATCTGTGATGGACTGCTTGGGTGGGTGAGTGTGTGTATGGGTGTGTTAGTGAGTGAATGTATATCTCAGTGGTACATGTGCGAGTAACTACATATGTAAAAGGCAGTATATATGTATGTTAGAGTATTTAAATGGCTATAAGTGAGAGTGTGTGATTGTGAGAGTGGCTGTATGGATGCGTGTGTGCTTGTGTCAGTTATTGTATAAGAGCGTAAGAATGTGCTAGTATTTGTATGAGTAAGTGAGCTGGTGTGTGTATAACTGGATAGGTGAGTAAATGGGTGTGTGATTAATTTTTTGCATGACTGACTAGGTGTGTGAGTACCTCTATGGATGAGTGGCGGTGTGTGAGTGTTTATATAGGTGTATGAGTGCATATGATAGTCCTGTACTGAGTGATTGTAAGTATGAGTGACTGTACGGGTGAGTGAGTGGGTATGTAGTTATTTGTATTGGAGTGTGTATGGTTTTGAGAATGGCAGTCTGTAATTTAGAGTGGGTGTATCAAAAGTTATATTAGGGTGTGAGAAGATGCATGAAATTATCACATGGATGATGTCATCAGTGATGTCATTTGAGATGTCATCAGTGATGTCACTGACCATGTCATGAGTGATGTAATATGTGACGTCATCAGCAGTGCATTGCGGGGCTCGAGTTATAGTTAGCTGAACTAACTATAACGGGGAATTTCTATGGTTTTGAACGAGTGAAATGTCCAACTAACTATAACTGTCCCTAACACCTATGGTTTTTTCAGTGAATTTCAAAGGTTTTTTAAATGCTAATTTCTAACTATAACATGTCTGAAACCTATGGTTTTTTCAGTGAATTTCAAAGGTTTTTTAAATGCTAATTTCTAACTATAACGTGCCTGAAACCTATGATTTTTAAGTGAATTTCAAAGGTTTTTTAAATGCTAGTTTCTAACTATGCCTACAGAGGTAGGACATGTGAAGAAAGAAGAAAAAACGCACAGAAAGAAGCAAAAGTAATGCAGAAAGAAGCAACAGAAGTCCTCAAAGACGAAGAAAAGTACAGGAAGAAGCAAAAGATGTGCAGAAAGAACCAACAGAGGAGCAGAAAGAGGCCTTGTTGCAAAATCATCCTGTGCCCACAACTTTTTCAGACGGGTACTGGTGGTTACTGACTCTGACTAACCAGTCAGTGCTATGCTAAAAGACACTTAGAATACAGTGAAAACACCTACATACACTAGGGAACACTATGCATTGGGGTACCCCTGTGATTAGCATGACCTCCTCTGTAAGTCCCTAGTACATAATAGGGCAGGGGGATTAAAACTACCTCTTAAAACGCGCTACAGGGCGTGTTTGCACAGTGGTGAAGGGAGGGGGGCCTGAGGTGACATGTGTGCAAACGCGCCCCAAGGCGCGTTTTAAGTTGCGGGATTAAGTCCCCTTGAATCCTGAGGGTCCCTGGGGCCCAACTAGCCCCCCAGGTACCTACAGTTAGGACCACAAAGCTGAGTTGCAGAGAGGCGTTCCGAGGCCACGCACCTTTTTCACCTCTCTGCAACGCAACTCTGTTGTGCTTACTGAAGGTACCTGGTGGGCTAGTTGGCCCCCAGGGTCCCTCAGGATTCAAGGGGAATTATTTCCCAACTTAAAACACACCACAAGGCGTGTTTGCGCACATGTCACCTGAGGCCCCGCCCCTCCCTTCACCACTGTGCAAACGCGCCCCGTGGCGCGTTTTAAGTTGGGGGATTAGGTCACCTTGAATCCTGAGGGTCCCTGGGGCCCAACTAGCCCACCAGGTACTTCCAGTAAGCACCACAGGCCTGCGTCGCAACGCCTGTAACAAATTGTGCAGTTGTGTTTAGGTAGTGAAGGGGGTCGTGCTGGGGGTAGTGTTTTAGGGTTTAGGGTAGTGCAGTGGTGTTTGTGTAGTGTAGGGGGTCATGCTGGGGGTAGATTTAGGGTTTAGGGTAGTGCAGTGGTGTTTGGATAGAGTAGGGAGTCGTGCTGGGGGAGTGTTGTAGGGTTTAGGGTAGTGCAGTGGTGTTTGGGTAGTGTAGGGGGTTGTGCTGGGGGTAGTGTTTTAGGGTTTAGGGTAGTGCAGTAGTGTTTGGGTAGTGTAGGGGGTCGTGCTGGGGGTAGTGGTTTAGGGTTTAGGGTAGTGCAGTGGTGTTTGGGTAGTGTAGGGGGTACTGCTGGTGGTAGTGTTTTAGGTTTTAGGGTAGTGCAATGGTGTTTGGGTAGTGTAGGGGGTACTGCTGGGGGTAGTGTTTTAGGGTTTAGGGTAGTGCAGTGGTGTTTGGGTAGTGTAGGGGGTACTGCTGTGGTAGTTTTGTAGGGTTTAGGGTAGTGCAGTGGTGTTTGTGTAGTGTAGGGGGTAGTGTTTTAGGGTTTAGGGTAGTGCAGTGGTGTTTGTGTAGTGTAGGGGGTCGTGTTTTAGGGTTTAGGGTAGTGCAGTGGTGTTCGGGCAGTGTAGGGGGTCATGCTGGGGATGGTGTTTCAGGGTTTAGGGCAGTGCAGTGGTGTTCGGGCAGTGTAGGGGGTCTTGCTGGGGGTGGTGTTTCAGGCTTTAGGGCAGTGGTGTTCGGGTAGTGTAGGGGGTCATGCGGGGGGTAGTGTTTCAGGGTTTAGGGCAGTGCAGTAGTGTTTGGGTAGTGTAGTGGGTCATGCTGGGGGGAGAGTTTCAGGGTTTAGGGCAGTGCAGGTGTGTTCGGGTAGTTTAGGGGGTCGTGCTGGGGGAGTATTTTAGGGTTTAGGGTAGTGCAGTGGTGTTCGGGTAGTGTAGGGGGTCGTGCTGGGGGTTGAGTTTCAGGGTTTAGGGCAGTGCAGTGGTGTTCGGACAGTGTAGGGGGTCGTGCTGGGGCTGGTGTTTCAGGGTTTAGGGCAGTGTAGTGGTGTTCGTGCAGTGTAGGGGGTCTTGCTGGGGGTGGTTGTAGGAGAGTAGGATCTGCTTCACATGGGTACCCCCACTTTTTGCTGATGCTTCAGTGTTTTTCGACCTTAGTCTGGCTGGGGCCCTGCTAATCAGAACCCCAGCCTAGCTGCTTCCTCTTTAAAATGGTTTCCATGTGCCTTAGGCACATCTCTAATTGGAATCTGGAGTGCCCTTGTGAGTCCCTAGTATATGGTACACTATGTACCAAGGGCATAGGTACCTCAGAGGCCTGCCAGGGGCTGCAGCATGTATTGTGCCACCCCTGGAAGGCCATCCAAAATGACACCACAGGTCTGCTACTGCAGCCTGAGTAAGGTGGTGCATGCACCCCTTACTGTGATATAGGTTACCTATATCACTACAAACCTACACACATATAAACCTATAAGTCACTCCTATGGCAGGCCTTGTCAATCCTGAAGGCAGAGTGCATGGTTCCTATGTGAGAGGGTGCCCCTGCATGAGCAGAGCCCCTCTGCAGCGTTCGGAGACCCTTCTCTGATGCTGCTTGTAGTGCGGCCTGACCATATACTCTTAAGTGCATTATAACTCAGCGTTAAATGCTAACTTTGGGATGGCTGCACGTAAACATGTCGTGTTTGGTGTCAAACATCTTGGAATACTACCCCCCCGCCAATTCTGGCGGCGGGGGTAGCATTCCACCCTTCTAGAGGGAAAGACATGTTAACCCTGGCTTGACCGGTAACTTCTTTCTTGAGCCCCAGCATCACAAAATGGATGCTGCTGCCACAGACACAAGTCTGGCCTCCTGCTGCTGACCGAAACTCCGGCAGGGTAGGCCTGGACAATAGGTTTCCTGTCACAAGGAGGTGTAACCACCTTCCCAGACAGGATAAAGTGTATTGGGGCTGGGCGGGAGCACCATCTGTGTGCTTTGAAGTCCTGCACTGGGGGCACATTTGGTGTCCCTGTGCATACCCCAGTTCAAACCGGATCAGGGGCTTGCAGCCCCTGCTTTGGCGCGAACTGGACAAAGGAAAAGGGGTGTAGCCACCCCTCTGCCCTGACCCACCCATAGGTGGGACCACAGAGTTAGTACCTCCCTGTTTTACTGTATAAAATAGGGAACCCTTGCCATAGCAAATTAGATATCCCTGGACGAAACTCTGAAACTAAATCCTGGACCTTCGACGCTCTACACTGCGATTAGAGGACTGAAGAATCTCCCTTGGAGTCAAGGAGTGACTCCCCTGCTTGGCAGGCACCAAAGAAGCATCTGTCCGGTCTGCATCGACGAAGCTCCTGCCGGATGCCGAAGTCCCTGCATCCCCAGAGGTGGATTTCCTGACTTCCCTGAAGCTACCCTGAGTCCACAGCGAAGCTGAGGCCCGTAGCTGCCGTGGGTAATGAGGAACCATGACCCCTGGACACTGTGCACCTTTGCTAAGTGCATCCTCTTCTGGGTCTCCCCCGAAGTCGTGCTTTGGGCTGCAAGTAGCCCCAGCCTCCTACACCAAATGCACCGAAGATTGCTGGCCTCCACTCCACGAGTGGCCTGTGAGCCAGCTCCACGTGCGACGTCCCAAGGCTCCTTCGCGGTCGCTAGCCCGTTGGCTAGTAGCCTTTCACGAAGGCCAATCCTTTTCTGCTTGGGCTCACTGGTTGCTACAGGCTCGCCCTTACTTACCCTCACTGGGTGAGTACCCCAGACCTTGCTGGTCTGCACCATCGTCATCTTCTGCTTTCCACGAGACTTGCTGTTGCCAAGGCCTGTTGGGTCCAATCCAGTCGCCGACACCTCAGCAAGCAGCAGAAGTCATGGGACAGTCCGAATCCTGCTCCTGGTCACCGACAACGCCTCCTGGACATCGTGACTGCAGAGTCAAGACAACCGTCAACTCACCTGAAGCAGCCAACATCGGTGGGCATCCGTCCATCGTCCTCCTGGTCACTGGCTAGTGACCCAGACTCTGTCCCCTCTGCTTTCAGGTTCTTCAGATCTCCGATCCACTCTTGGATCCACCCGGACACTTTTCCCTTGGTCGCCAGCAGCACTTTGCCGCAGATCTCCATAGGAATCGACGACGACACCCGACCCCGAAAGACACCTATGCACCCGGTTTCCCTGGGTGAGGTAACACGAGTACTCCGGTGCTCCCGTGGGTAGAGACTCTTCAAAGTCCTAGATCTCAAAGGGTTTGTTCCTAGTCCTCCTTTAAGTGTCCCTTTTCTCTAATTTCCTGACCGCGACTTTCTCCATAGAAGTAAACAGCGTATCGCGGCTGTGTGTTTACACTGCACGCGTCCCCCGTGGGTCCCCTGTGTCACTACCTTGGGTGGTTCCTTGTGGTCCAAGCACTTCTAGAGGCTCTAGGCCTTGTGTCTAGTTCAGTCGTGGTTCTTATACCACTTTATTGGTATATGGTTTGGTATGCCCCTAGGGCCCAAACGTGTATTTGTGCTATTACTGTGATTATTTAACTTATAACTTATGTACTTCGAACTCTAGCCTCATAAAGAGACTAGGGGGTGTGTTTAGCAATAAATACATATATTTTGAATATATACCTGGTGTGGTGCTCTTTCATTTGGTCACTCAAGAGATTATAGACTGGTAAAACAAGCTGCTTTACATTCCTTCAAGACTTAGCCTGAAGGCTGCTCTCCACAGCTACCACTAGGATAGCTTTCATAAAGGTTGTCTTTAAACCTAACTCCAATAAGGGTTGTTTGGACTGGTACAAGGTGCCCACTATAATTAGTGGACAGCATATGCCAGGCCAACTTCTCACAGTGGTGTTTCAGGGTTTAGGGCAGTGCAGTGGTGTTCGGGCAGTGTAGTGGGTCTTGTTGGGGGTGATGTTTCAGGGTTTGGGGCAGTGCAGTAGTGTTCGGGCAGTGTAGGGGGTCGTGCAGGGGGTGTTGTTTCAGGGTTTAGAGCAGTGCAGTGGTGTTCGGGCAGTGTAGGGGGTCGTGCTGGGGGTGGTGTTTCAGGGTTTAGTGCAGTGGTGTTCGGGCAGTGTAGGGGGTCGTGCACGGGGTGGTGTTTCAGGTTTTAGGGCAGTGCAGTGGTGTTCAGGCAGTGTAGGGGGTCGAGCTGGGGCTGGTGTTTCACGGTTTAGGGCAGTGCAGTCGCGTTCGGGCAGTGTAGGGGGTCTTGCTGGGGGTGGTGTTTTAGGGTTTAGGGCAGTGGTGTTCGGGCAGTGTAGGGGGTCTTGCTGGGGGTAGTTTTTCAGGGTTTAGGGCAGTGCAGTGGTGTTCGTGCAGTGTAGGGGGTCGTGCTGGGGATGGTGTTTCATGGTTTAGGGCAGTGCAGTGGTGTTCAGGCAGTGTAGGGGGTCGAGCTGGGGCTGGTGTTTCAGGGTTTAGGGCAGTGCAGTGGTGTTCGGGCAGTGTAGGGGATCGTGCACGGGGTGGTGTTTCAGGGTTTAGGGCAGTGCAGTGGTGTTCGGGCAGTGTAGGAGGTCGTGCTGGGGCTGGTGTTTCAGGGTTTAGGGCAGTGCAGTGGCATTCGGGCAGTGTAGGGGGTCTTGCTGGGGGTGGTGTTTCAGGGTTTAGGGAAGTGGTGTTCGGGCAGTGTAGGGGGTCTTGCTGGGGGTGATGTTTCAGGGTTTAGGGCAGTGCAGTGGTGCTCGGGCAGTGTAGGGGGTCATGCTGGGGGTGGTGTTTCTGGGTTTAGGGTAGTGCAGTGGTGTTCGGGCAGTGTAGGCGGTCGTGCTGGGGCTGGTGTTTCAGTGTTTAGGGAAGTGCAGTGGTGTTCGGGCAGTGTCTGGGGTCATGCTGGGGCTGGCTTTTCAGTGTTTTGGGCAGAGCAGTGGTGTTTGGGCAGTGTAGGGGGTCATGCTGGGGGTGGTGTTTCAGGGTTTAGGGCAGTGCAGTGGTATTCGGGCAGTGTAGGGGGCCTTGCTGGGGGTGGTGTTTCAGGGTTTAGGGCAGTGGTGTTCAGGCAGTGTAGGGGGTCGTGTTGGGGGTGGTGTTTCAGGGTTTAGGGCAGTGCAGGGGTGTTCGGGCAGTGTAGGGGGTCGTGCAGGGGCTGGTGTTTCAGGGTTTAGGGCAGTGCAGTGGTGTTCCGGCAGTGTAGGGGGTCGTGCTGAGGGTGTTGTTTCAGGGTTTAGGGCAGTGCAGTGGTGTTCGGGCAGTGTAGGGGGTCGTGCTGGGGGTGGTGTTTCAGGGTTTAGGGCAGTGCAGTGGTGTTTGGGCAGTGTAGGGGGTCGTGCAGGGGGGTGGTGAGCCAGGGTTTAGGGCAGTGCAGTGGTGTTCAGGCAGTGTAGGGGGTCATCCTGGGGGTAGTGTTTTAGGGTTTAGGGCAGTGCAGTGGTGTTCGGGCAGTGTAGGGGGTTGTGCAGGGGGGTGGTGAGTCAGGGTATAGGGCAGTGCAGTGGTGTTCGGGCAGTGTAGGGGGTCATGTTGGGGGTAGTGTTTTAGGGTTTAGGGCAGTGCAGTGGTGTTCGGGCAGTGTAGGTGGTCTTTCTGGGGGTGGTGTTTCATGGTTTAGTGCAGTGGTGTTTGGGCAGTGTAGGGTGTCTTGCTGGGGGTGGTGTTTCAGGGTTTAGGGCAGTTCAATGGTGTTCGCGCAGTGTAGGGGGTCTTGCTGGGGGTGATGTTTCAGGGTTTAGGGCAGTGCAGTGGTGTTCGGGCAGTGTAGGGGGTCGTGCTGGGGGTGGTGTTTCAGGGTTTAGGGCAGTGCAGTGGTGTTCGGGCAGTGTAGGGGGTCGTGCTGGGGGTGGTGTTTCAGGGTTTAGGGCAGTGCAGTGGTGTTCGGGCAGTGTAGGGGGTTGTGCTGGGGGTGGTGTTTCAGGGTTTAGGGCAGTGCAGTGGTGTTCGGGCAGTGTAGGGGGTGGTGCTGGGGGTGGTGTTTCAGGGTTTTGGGCAGAGCAGTGGTGTTAGGGCAGTGTAGGGGCTCGTGCTGGGGGTGGTGTTTCAGGGTTTAGGGCAGTGCAGTGATGTTCGGGCAGTGTAGGGGGTCTTGCTGGTGGTGGTGTTTCAGCGTTTAGGGCAGTGCAGTGGTGTTTGAGCAGTGTAGGGGGTCTTGCTGGGGGTGGTGTTTCAGGGTTTAGGGCAGTGCAGTGGTGTTCAGGCATTGTAGGGGGTCTTGCTGGGGCTGTTGTTTCAGGGTTTAGGGCAGTGCAGTGGTGTTCGGGCAGTGTAGGGGGTGTTGCTGGGGCTGGTGTTTCAGGGTTTAGGGTAGTGCAGTGGTGTTCAGGCAGTATAGGGGTCGTGCTGGGGCTGGTGTTTGAGGGTTTCGGGCAGTGCAGTGGTGATCGGACAGTGTAGGGGGTCGTGCTGGGGCTGGTGTTTCAGGGTTTAGGGCAGTGTAGTGGTGTTCGTGCAGTGTAGGGGGTCTTGCTTGGGGTGGTGTTTCAGGGTTTAGGGCAGTGCAGTGGTGTTCGGGCAGTGTAGTGGGTCTTGTTGGGGGTGATGTTTCAGGGTTTAGGGCAGTGCAGTGGTGTTCGGGCAGTGTAGGGGGTCTTGCTGGGGGTGGTGTTTCAGGGTTTAGGGCAGTGGTGTTCGGGCAGTGTAGGGAGTCGTGCTGGGGGTGGTGTTTCAGGGTTTGGGGCAGTGCAGTAGTGTTCGGGCAGTGTAGGGGGTCGTGCAGGGGGTGGTGTTTCAGGGTTTAGAGCAGTGCAGTGGTGTTCGGGCAGTGTCGGGGGCCGTGCTGGGGGTGGTGTTTCAGGGTTTAGTGCAGTGGTGTTCGGGCAGTGTAGGGGGTCGTGCACGGGGTGGTGTTTCAGGGTTTAGGGCAGTGCAGTGGTGTTCAGGCAGTGTAGGGGTCGAGCTGGGGCTGGTGTTTCAGGGTTTAGGGCAGTGCAGTGGCGTTCGGGCAGTGTAGGGGGTCTTGCTGGGGGTGGTGTTTTAGGGTTTAGGGCAGTGGTATTCGGGCTTTGTAGGGGGTCTTGCTGGGGGTAGTTTTTCAGGGTTTAGGGCAGTGCAGTGGTGTTCGTGCAGTATAGGGGGTCGTGCTGGGGATGGTGTTTCATGGTTTAGGGCAGTGCAGTGGTGTTCAGGCAGTGTAGGGGGTCGAGCTGGGGCTGGTGTTTCAGGGTTTAGGGCAGTGCAGTGGTGTTCAGGCAGTGTAGGGGGTCGTGCACGGGGTGGTGTTTCAGGGTTTAGGGCAGTGCAGTGGTGTTCGGGCAGTGTAGGAGGTCGTGCTGGGGCTGGTGTTTCAGGGTTTAGGGCAGTGCAGTGGCGTTCAGGCAGTGTAGGGGGTCTTGCTGGGGATGGTGTTTCAGGGTTTAGGGAAGTGGTGTTCGGGCAGTGTAGGGGGTCTTGCTGGGGGTGATGTTTCAGGGTTTAGGGCAGTGCAGTGGTGTTCGGGCAGTGTAGGGGGTCTTGCTGGGGGTAGTTTTTCAGGGTTTAGGGCAGTGCAGTGGTGTTCGTGCAGTGTAGAGGGTCTTGCTGGGGATGGTGTTTCATGGTTTAGGGCAGTGCAGTAGTGTTCAGGCAGTGTAGGGGGTCGTGCTGGGGCTGGTGTTTCAGGGTTTAGGGCAGTGCAGTGGTGCTCGGGCAGTGTAGGGGGTCATGCTGGGGGTGGTGTTTCTGGGTTTAGGGTAGTGCAGTGGTGTTCGGGCAGTGTAGGCGGTCGTGCTGGGGCTGGTGTTTCAGGGTTTAGGGCAGTGCAGGGGTGTTCGGGCAGTGTAGGGGGTCGTGCAGGGGCTGGTGTTTCAGGGTTTAGGGCAGTGAAGTGGTGTTCAGGCAGTGTAGGGGGTCGTGCTGAGGGTGTTGTTTCAGGGTTTAGGGCAGTGCAGTGGTGTTCGGGCAGTGTAGGGGGTCGTGCTGGGGGTGGTGTTTCAGGGTTTAGGGCAGTGCAGTGATGTTTGGGCAGTGTAGGTGGTCTTTCTGGGGGTGGTGTTTCAGGGTTTAGTGCAGTGGTGTTTGGGCAGTGTAGGGTGTCTTGCTGGGGGTGGTGTTTCAGGGTTTAGGGCAGTTCAATGGTGTTTGTGCAGTGTAGGGGGTCTAGCTGGGGGTGATGTTTCAGGGTTTAGGGCAGTGCAGTGGTGTTCGGGCAGTGTAGGGGGTCGTGCTGGGGGTGGTGTTTCAGGGTTTAGGGCAGTGCAGTGGAGTTCGGGCAGAGTAGGGGGTCGTGCTGGGGGTGGTGTTTCAGGGTTTAGGGCAGTGCAGTAGAGTTCGGGCAGTGTAGGGGGTTGTGCTGGGGGTGGTGTTTCAGGGTTTTGGGCAGAGCAGTGGTGTTAGGGCAGTGTAGGGGGTCGTGCTGGGGGTGGTGTTTCAGGGTTTAGGGCAGTGCAGTGTTGTTCGGGCAGTGTAGGGGGTCTTGCTGGGGGTGGTGTTTCAGCGTTTAGGGCAGTGCAGTGGTGTTTGGGCAGTGTAGGGGGTCTTGCTGGGGGTGGTGTTTCAGGGTTTAGGGCAGTGCAGTGGTGTTCGGGCATTGTAGGGGGTCTTGCTGGGGCTGTTGTTTCAGGGTTTAGGGCAGTGCAGTGGTGTTCGGGCAGTGTAGGGGGTGTTGCTGGGGCTGGTGTTTCAGGGTTTAGGGTAGTGCAGTGGTGTTCGGGCAGTGTAGGGGTCGTGCTGGGGCTGGTGTTTGAGGGTTTCGGGCAGTGCAGTGGTGTTCGGGCAGTGTAGGGGGTCATGCTGGGGCTGGTGTTTCAGGGTTTAGGGCAGTGCAGTGGTTTTCAGGCAGTGTAGGCGGTCGTGCTGGGGGTGGTGTTTCAGGGTTTAGGGCAGTGCAGTGGTGTTCGGGCAGTGTAGGGGGTCGTGCTGGGGCTGGTGTTTCAGGGTTTTGGGCAGAGCAGTGGTGTTCGGGCAGTGTAGGGGGTCGTGCTGGGGCTGGTGTTTCAGGGTTTTGTGCAGAGCAGTGGTGTTCGGGCAGTGTAGGGGGTCATGCTGGGGGTGGTGTTTCAGGGTTTAGGGCAGTGCAGTGTTCTTCGGGCAGTGTAGGGGTTCTTGCTGGGGGTGGTGTTTCAGGGTTTAGGGCAGTGGTGTTCGGGCAGTGTAGGGGTCTTGCTGGGGGTTGTGTTTCAGGGTTTAGGGCAGTGCATTGGTGTTTGGGCAGTGTAGGGGGTCTTGCTGGGGGTAGTGTTTCAGGGTTTAGGGCAGTGCAGTGGTGTTCGTGCAATGTAGGGGGTCGTGCTGGGGATGGTGTTTCAGGGTTTAGGGCAGTGCAGTAGTTTCGGGCAGTGTAGGGGGTCGTGCAGGGGGTGGTGTTTCAGGGTTTAGGGCAGTGCAGTGGTGTTCGGGCAGTGTAGGGTGTCATGCTGGGGGTGGTGTTTCAGGGTTTAGGGCAGTACAGTGGTGTTCGGGCAGTGTTGGGGGTCGTGCACAGGGTGGTGTTTCAGGGTTTAGGGCAGTGCAGTGGTGTTCGGGCAGTGTAGTGGGTCTTGCTGGGGCTGGTGTTTCAGGGTTTAGGGCAGTGCGGTGGTGTTTGGGCAGTGTAGGGGGTCGTGCTGGGTCTGGTGTTTCAGGGCAGTGCAGTTGTGTTCAGGCAGTGTAGGGGGTCATGCTGGGGCTGGTGTTTCAGGGTTTAGGGCAGTGCAGTGGTGTTCGGGCAGTGTAGGGGGTCGTGCTGGGGGTGGTGTTTCAGGGTTTAGGGCAGTGCAGTGGTGTTCGGGCAGTGTAGGGGGTCGTGCTGGGGGTGGTGTTTCAGGGTTTAGGGCAGTGCAGTGGTGTTCGGGCAGTGTAGGGGGTTGTGCTGGGGGTGGTGTTTCAGGGTTTAGGGCAGTGCAGTGGTGTTCGGGCAGTGTAGGGGGTGGTGCTGGGGGTGGTGTTTCAGGGTTTTGGGCAGAGCAGTGGTGTTAGGGCAGTGTAGGGGCTCGTGCTGGGGGTGGTGTTTCAGGGTTTAGGGCAGTGCAGTGATGTTCGGGCAGTGTAGGGGGTCTTGCTGGTGGTGGTGTTTCAGCGTTTAGGGCAGTGCAGTGGTGTTTGAGCAGTGTAGGGGGTCTTGCTGGGGGTGGTGTTTCAGGGTTTAGGGCAGTGCAGTGGTGTTCAGGCATTGTAGGGGGTCTTGCTGGGGCTGTTGTTTCAGGGTTTAGGGCAGTGCAGTGGTGTTCGGGCAGTGTAGGGGGTGTTGCTGGGGCTGGTGTTTCAGGGTTTAGGGTAGTGCAGTGGTGTTCAGGCAGTATAGGGGTCGTGCTGGGGCTGGTGTTTGAGGGTTTCGGGCAGTGCAGTGGTGATCGGACAGTGTAGGGGGTCGTGCTGGGGCTGGTGTTTCAGGGTTTAGGGCAGTGTAGTGGTGTTCGTGCAGTGTAGGGGGTCTTGCTTGGGGTGGTGTTTCAGGGTTTAGGGCAGTGCAGTGGTGTTCGGGCAGTGTAGTGGGTCTTGTTGGGGGTGATGTTTCAGGGTTTAGGGCAGTGCAGTGGTGTTCGGGCAGTGTAGGGGGTCTTGCTGGGGGTGGTGTTTCAGGGTTTAGAGGCAGTGGTGTTCGGGCAGTGTAGGGAGTCGTGCTGGGGGTGGTGTTTCAGGGTTTGGGGCAGTGCAGTAGTGTTCGGGCAGTGTAGGGGGTCGTGCAGGGGGTGGTGTTTCAGGGTTTAGAGCAGTGCAGTGGTGTTCGGGCAGTGTAGGGGGCCGTGCTGGGGGTGGTGTTTCAGGGTTTAGTGCAGTGGTGTTCGGGCAGTGTAGGGGGTCGTGCACGGGGTGGTGTTTCAGGGTTTAGGGCAGTGCAGTGGTGTTCAGGCAGTGTAGGGGGTCGAGCTGGGGCTGGTGTTTCAGGGTTTAGGGCAGTGCAGTGGCGTTCGGGCAGTGTAGGGGGTCTTGCTGGGGGTGGTGTTTTAGGGTTTAGGGCAGTGGTATTCGGGCTTTGTAGGGGGTCTTGCTGGGGGTAGTGTTTCAGGGTTTAGGGCAGTGCAGTGGTGTTTGTGCAGTATAGGGGTCGTGCTGGGGATGGTGTTTCATGGTTTAGGGCAGTGCAGTGGTGTTCAGGCAGTGTAGGGGGTCGAGCTGGGGCTGGTGTTTCAGGGTTTAGGGCAGTGCAGTGGTGTTCAGGCAGTGTAGGGGGTCGTGCACGGGGTGGTGTTTCAGGGTTTAGGGCAGTGCAGTGGTGTTCGGGCAGTGTAGGAGGTCGTGCTGGGGCTGGTGTTTCAGGGTTTAGGGCAGTGCAGTGGCGTTCAGGCAGTGTAGGGGGTCTTGCTGGGGATGGTGTTTCAGGGTTTAGGGAAGTGGTGTTCGGGCAGTGTAGGGGGTCTTGCTGGGGGTGATGTTTCAGGGTTTAGGGCAGTGCAGTGGTGTTCGGGCAGTGTAGGGGGTCTTGCTGGGGGTAGTTTTTCAGGGTTTAGGGCAGTGCAGTGGTGTTCGTGCAGTGTAGAGGGTCTTGCTGGGGATGGTGTTTCATGGTTTAGGGCAGTGCAGTAGTGTTCAGGCAGTGTAGGGGGTCGTGCTGGGGCTGGTGTTTCAGGGTTTAGGGCAGTGCAGTGGTGCTCGGGCAGTGTAGGGGGTCATGCTGGGGGTGGTGTTTCTGGGTTTAGGGTAGTGCAGTGGTGTTCGGGCAGTGTAGGCGGTCGTGCTGGGGCTGGTGTTTCAGGGTTTAGGGCAGTGCAGGGGTGTTCGGGCAGTGTAGGGGGTCGTGCAGGGGCTGGTGTTTCAGGGTTTAGGGCAGTGAAGTGGTGTTCAGGCAGTGTAGGGGGTCGTGCTGAGGGTGTTGTTTCAGGGTTTAGGGCAGTGCAGTGGTGTTCGGGCAGTGTAGGGGGTCGTGCTGGGGGTGGTGTTTCAGGGTTTAGGGCAGTGCAGTGATGTTTGGGCAGTGTAGGTGGTCTTTCTGGGGGTGGTGTTTCAGGGTTTAGTGCAGTGGTGTTTGGGCAGTGTAGGGTGTCTTGCTGGGGGTGGTGTTTCAGGGTTTAGGGCAGTTCAATGGTGTTTGTGCAGTGTAGGGGTCTAGCTGGGGGTGATGTTTCAGGGTTTAGGGCAGTGCAGTGGTGTTCGGGCAGTGTAGGGGGTCGTGCTGGGGGTGGTGTTTCAGGGTTTAGGGCAGTGCAGTGGAGTTCGGGCAGAGTAGGGGGTCGTGCTGGGGGTGGTGTTTCAGGGTTTAGGGCAGTGCAGTAGAGTTCGGGCAGTGTAGGGGGTTGTGCTGGGGGTGGTGTTTCAGGGTTTTGGGCAGAGCAGTGGTGTTAGGGCAGTGTAGGGGGTCGTGCTGGGGGTGGTGTTTCAGGGTTTAGGGCAGTGCAGTGTTGTTCGGGCAGTGTAGGGGGTCTTGCTGGGGGTGGTGTTTCAGCGTTTAGGGCAGTGCAGTGGTGTTTGGGCAGTGTAGGGGGTCTTGCTGGGGGTGGTGTTCCAGGGTTTAGGGCAGTGCAGTGGTGTTCGGGCATTGTAGGGGGTCTTGCTGGGGCTGTTGTTTCAGGGTTTAGGGCAGTGCAGTGGTGTTCGGGCAGTGTAGGGGGTGTTGCTGGGGCTGGTGTTTCAGGGTTTAGGGTAGTGCAGTGGTGTTCGGGCAGTGTAGGGGTCGTGCTGGGGCTGGTGTTTGAGGGTTTCGGGCAGTGCAGTGGTGTTCGGGCAGTGTAGGGGGTCATGCTGGGGCTGGTGTTTCAGGGTTTAGGGCAGTGCAGTGGTTTTCAGGCAGTGTAGGCGGTCGTGCTGGGGGTGGTGTTTCAGGGTTTAGGGCAGTGCAGTGGTGTTCGGGCAGTGTAGGGGGTCGTGCTGGGGCTGGTGTTTCAGGGTTTTGGGCAGAGCAGTGGTGTTCGGGCAGTGTAGGGGGTCGTGCTGGGGCTGGTGTTTCAGGGTTTTGTGCAGAGCAGTGGTGTTCGGGCAGTGTAGGGGGTCATGCTGGGGGTGGTGTTTCAGGGTTTAGGGCAGTGCAGTGTTCTTCGGGCAGTGTAGGGGTTCTTGCTGGGGGTGGTGTTTCAGGGTTTAGGGCAGTGGTGTTCGGGCAGTGTAGGGGTCTTGCTGGGGGTTGTGTTTCAGGGTTTAGGGCAGTGCATTGGTGTTTGGGCAGTGTAGGGGGTCTTGCTGGGGGTAGTGTTTCAGGGTTTAGGGCAGTGCAGTGGTGTTCGTGCAATGTAGGGGGTCGTGCTGGGGATGGTGTTTCAGGGTTTAGGGCAGTGCAGTAGTTTCGGGCAGTGTAGGGGGTCGTGCAGGGGGTGGTGTTTCAGGGTTTAGGGCAGTGCAGTGGTGTTCGGGCAGTGTAGGGTGTCATGCTGGGGGTGGTGTTTCAGGGTTTAGGGCAGTACAGTGGTGTTCGGGCAGTGTTGGGGGTCGTGCACAGGGTGGTGTTTCAGGGTTTAGGGCAGTGCAGTGGTGTTCGGGCAGTGTAGTGGGTCTTGCTGGGGCTGGTGTTTCAGGGTTTAGGGCAGTGCGGTGGTGTTTGGGCAGTGTAGGGGGTCGTGCTGGGTCTGGTGTTTCAGGGCAGTGCAGTTGTGTTCAGGCAGTGTAGGGGGTCATGCTGGGGCTGGTGTTTCAGGGTTTAGGGCAGTGCAGTGGTGTTCGGGCAGTGAAGGGGGTCGTGCTGGGGCTGGTGTTTCAGGGTTTAGGGCAGTGCAGTGGTGTTCGGGCAGTGTAGGTGGTCATGCTGGGGCTGGTGTTTCAGGGTTTAGGGCAGTGCAGTGGTGCTCGGGCAGTGTAGGGGGTCGTGCTGGGGGTGGTGTTTCTGGGTTTAGGGTAGTGCAGTCGTGTTCGGGCAGTGTAGGGGGTCGTGCTGGGGCTGGTGTTTCAGGGTTTAGGGCAGTGCAGTGGTGCTCGGGCAGTGTAGGGGGTCGTGCTGGGGGTGGTGTTTCAGGGTTTAGGATAGTGGTGTTCGGGCAGTGTAGGGGGTCTTGCTGGGGGTGATGTTTCAGGGTTTAGGGCAGTGCAGTGGTGCTTGTGTAGTGTAGGGGGTCATGCTGGGGATAGTGTTTTAGGGTTTAGGGTAGTGCAGTGGTGTTTGTGTAGTGTAGGGGGTCATGTTTTAGGGTAGTGCAGTGGTGTTTGGGTAGTGTAGGGAGTCGTTCTGGGGGTATTGTTTTAGGATTTAGGTTAGTGCAGTGGTGTTTGGGTAGTGTAGGGGATCGTGCTGGGGGTAGTGTTTTAGGGTTTAGGGTAGTGCAGTGGTGTTTGTGTAGTGTAGGTGGTCGTGCTGGGGGTAGTGTTTTAGGGTTTAGGGTAGTGCAGTGGTGCTTGTGTAGTGTAGGGGGTCGTGCTGGGGGTAGTGTTTTAGGGTTTAGGGTAGTGCAGTGGTGTTTGTGTAGTGTAGTGGGTCATGTTTTAGGGTAGTGCAGTGATGTTTGGGTAGTGTAGGGGGTCGTGCTGGGGGTAGTGTTTTAGGATTTAGGTTAGTGCAGTGGTGTTTGGGCAGTGTAGGGGGTCATGCTGGGGATAGTGTTTTAGGGTTTAGGGTAGTGCAGTGGTGTTTGTGTAGTGTAGGGGGTCATGCTGGGGATAGTGTTTTAGGGTTTAGGATAGTGCAGTGGTGCTTGTGTAGTGTAGGGGGTCGTGCTGGGGGTAGTGTTTTAGGGTTTAGGGTAGTGCAGTGGTGTTTTTGTAGTGTAGGGGGTCATGTTTTAAGATGCAACGCTCCAATACCTGACCAGTCTGCACTACATAAAACTGCAAAAAAACTAAAAATAAAAAGTGTTTTGCACACTTTTGTCATTGGGCTATATGTGGGCTACATCTGGGTAATATTTGTGCTACATTTGGGCTCTTTTTTCTCTGGTGGCCATCTTGAAAGACTTCTTTGTTAAGAAGTTTCCTAATTTCCTCATTTACTGCAGTCTCCTCAGTAGGAAATGCTTTCAGTTTTTTACTTTGATTCCATCAAGAAGGCATTCAGATGTGTCTCACATTTGCCATAAATTCAGAATGTTAGCACTCTAGTTGCTCATTAGATTACTGTAGTAAAGCTACTGCTCACTAGGGAGTTAACTGGAAGTCTGCTGCTGGTATTGAAAGTGATTGTTTCAGTCTGCATGTCAGAATTTTCTAATGAAGTAGAAGAGGATTTGAGAGCTCACTTAAAACATGCCCTCATTTTTCTTTCTGCAGCACTAACCATAATTTCTATTTCAAAAAGAACCCCTCATTTTGTTCCTTTTTAAATTAAATGTTTTAAGTATTAACGGTTTATTCCAATCAAGATGGCTTCAGGTGTGCCATACTTTTGTCATAAGTAAGGCTGTTAGCACTCTAGTTGTTCTTTAGAACACTCTGGGAAGCTGCAGTAGAACACAAAGGCATCAACTGACAGGCTGCTCCTGTTGAAATATAACAGGAAGATATTTGAGATCTCACTTGAAACATGTCCTAATTTTTCTTTCTATAGCACTAACCATAATTTCTATGACAAAATGAACCCCATCATTTTGTTCCTTTTTAAATTAAATGTTTTAAGTGTTACCAGTTTATTCCAATCAAGATGGCTTCAGGTGTGCCATACTTTTGTCATAAGTAAGGCTGTTAGCACTCTAGTTGTTCTTTAGAACACTCTGGGAAGCTGCAGTAGAACACAAAGGCATCAACTGGCAGGCTGCTCCTGTTGAAATATAACAGGAAGATATTTGAGATCACACTTGAAATCCTAATTTTTCTTTCTACAGCACTAACCATAATTTCTATGACAAAATGAACCCCATCATTTTGTTCCTTTTTAAATTAAATGTTTTAAGTGTTACCAGTTTATTCCAATCAAGATGGCTTCAGGTGTGCCATACTTTTGTCATAAGTAAGGCTGTTAGCACTCTAGTTGTTCTTTAGAACACTCTGGGAAGCTGCAGTAGAACACAAAGGAATCAACTGACAGTCTCTGCCCTTGTTGGATATACATGTTTTACTGAGAATGTCAGACTTCATTCTCACATGACTGAGAAAGATAATGTGAATTTACAGAAAATATGCTCTCATTTTAGCTTCTGGAGCACCTTCCAAAACTCTATGGGACAAGCATGTGAAAATAGTTTTCTCTCAAACATGATTCATGATATCCCAGCAGAAAGTTTTTCACAGGGTAAAATCACCTTGGAACACACCACAATTCCTGAAATTAGTATGGTACCATCAACAAATGAATTCTAATGTAACTAGAGTCTGTTATCACCCTTTATAGTTCTCCTTTTGCTAACCCTCAAAATCTTTGATTCACTATAATGCATTTCAATGGGGTACTATCATTTATATTGGTCCCAAGATGGCTGCCAGAAATTCCAGGATGAAGTGCTGACAGCCAATCAGATCTCACGATGACATGTGTGGTTAGGCTCCGCCCAGATATATATGTGATTTTACTTTTGATTTTCTCAGCAACTACTGAACGGATTTACACCATTTAACAAAAGGGTTCTTTCTGAACCAAGAACTACCTCTTTGCCAAATTTGGTGTAATTCCGTTCACCAGTTCGGGCTGTAGCCGTGTCTAAAGTTTCCTATGGAAAAATGAATGGGGAAAACACGTTTTGGGACCCCCCTTTTTTCTCGGCCCCCGCTTGACAAATCACCCTGAAACTTTCAGGGTAGGAGCGGACCGGAGCGGGCCATGAAGTTTGAAAATTTCGCGAAGATTCGTCAACCGACGCAAGAGTTATTTCAAATAGAATGTCGCGGATTTCCTATGGAAAATAGGTCCTAACTATAACTATCTACTGGCGACCACCAGTAGATAATATATTACCTACTGGCGGTCGCCAGTAGGTAGTTATAGTTAGAACCTAGTTTCCATAGGAAATGCGTTTTTCTTTGCTAATAACTTTGGCACCGTTTGACGAATCTTCGCAAAATTCTCCAAAAAAATGTTTCATCCAGGTCAGCCCCTATCCTGAAAGTTTGGGGGTGATTTGTCAAGTGGGGGCTGAGAAAAAGGGGGTCCCAAAAAGTGTTTTCTCCATGTTAATTTCCATAGGAAATTTTAGCCAGGGCTACAGCCCGAACTGCTGAACGGAATTACACAAAATTTGGCACAAAGGTAGCTCTTGGTTCAGAAAGCGACCTTTTTTTTAAATGGTGTAAATCCGTTCAGTAGTTGCTGAGAAATTCAAAAAATAAGAGTCAAAAAATCAATTTCCCATAGGAAACTTTAGCCAAGGCTACAGCCTGAACTGCTGAACGGAATTACACCAGTAGTTGCTGAGAAATTAAAAAAATTAAAATATCGATATCTAGAGGCGCGGTGGATCCACGGACCCTCTCGACCACAAGCTTTATTCTAATTGGCTGTCAACACTCCAAACCAGGAAGTGTTGGCAGCCATCTTGTGACTCGGTAGAACCGAGTCAAAAGAGAACAGTGAAACAAACGTGAAAAACAAGAAAAGGGGGCAGGGTAGAAACACCCTGACCCCCTAGGTCTGCTCAGGGCCAAAAAAAGCATTTTGTTTAAATAATTTCGGCCGAATTCGTGCTGGGTGCGCGAATGCGGGAAATTATAAAAAAAAAAAAAAGCGCGGTCTCCCGCGCTTCGTTTCTTAAAAAGCCCCCGGGTGGGCCTGGTCCAGGGGGCAATTGAAAATTAATGTGTGGGGGCCCGTGGGGGCCACCACAGCCCCGGGGACCACCACCTCCTCGGGGCTTTTTTAATGGTGTGCGAGAGAGAGTGTGAGTGGCGGAGCAGGTGAATGTGTTTGTACAGACATTGTTCCCACTAACCCCAGTGTGCTGTCGTGACAGCCACTGGCAATGTTACATAATTTCCTAGCCTTGTGCCGCTGTCTGCTCTTCTGCATACAGTGCGCGTGTCACGCGTCTTGCGGGGACTCCCGACCTCATTGCCAGAGACCTGACGTGCAAAACTCTTCAGAAAGAGATTACTCTGTTTAAAAGCGCGACTAGCGGCTGACAAGTAATTGAACCAATGGACATAGAGAAATGAAGCGGCTTGTAGAGGATCACACCATTTGGTAAAATAGGGAGCATTTGTTTAACGCTCAGGTGGAGTGAATGTTTTCCTCCCATGCTTCACCGGAGGAGGGACACCCAGTGCTCTCTGGTTTAGAATACCCCCACCCATACAATGCCCTCTACCCTCACCCATCACCGCCCTCCCCACAAGCCACACACACACTTGATGCTCAGCTTGGTTCTCTCTCGGGCCCTGGATACACGCTCTGCCCAGTTGCAATCAGCTTCATGGCTACGAACAGCTGCTCTGGTATTCGTACGAGTGTGAAGCGCCTACAAGTCCTCATCTACCGCCTTCTGCAGCCCAGAGAGACAGGGGCAGAGGGGGTGGGAGAGGAGACGACTGCGCAATTTATGCAGGATCACAGAGAAATTTGCTTCGTTTTCAGAACAATACCAAACATTCACTGGTGTTAAGCTGTTCTCTTCAACTTCTTTAATGTCCAAGAAGGACTTCACACTCCAGGCTCAAGAGGGGCACATCGTGTCTGTAGTTGTTGAATATCTTTGAGAGAAGTCCTTAAATTACACCAGTGATTAAAGCCTTTATTGAAATCTCCAAGAACGTGGGTTTCTCTCGGTGAAAATGTGCTTCCTCGACATGTTTTGTTTACGCCTTCAGTCTGGGTGAAAAATTGCATTGAAGTGGTAGGGCGTTAGGATTGCTGGGGTGGTCTTTGTAGTAGGGCCTTCATGGGTGAGGTCCATCAGTGCCGGCAGCCCCGCCCACAGCACCCTCCCATTCAGCCCTACAAGGGGTATATTCACGACCAGCATACACTGGATGGAAAAATGCTCCTTGTGCGATGGGCGCATGCCAACTTCATAGAGGTTCCTTCTAGGCGCTTACGTCATCAGAGGCACCTACGCTATTAGAGTCGTGGTGTAATCGGGAAAGGGGTATTTCTGGTTTGCATTAAGGCATCCAACCTCAATAATAAAACGGCATTAACTTAATCAGGCAGTTGGTTCTCTCCAGCGCTATGAAAGGACTCAGCAGCATCAAGCACTATACATGACTTTGCTGACTCATCTCAAACACGGATGTCTCTGCTCCAACCCTCCCCTCCCCCCCCCTCCAAGACTTGCCGGCCTCCTCTAACATTACTACATATGTATTTTTAATTATGTTCTTTGTAATACTGCCTTGATTGTAGTACGACCTCGCAATCTGGCAGATAAAGGAAATGAATCACGTGGCTTTACCAGGATACCAAGATAACACAATTTGCTTAAAGACGGAGGAGGCCTCAGTTCAAATTCAGGGCCGACCTTTCAGCTGGTGCACTCCTCTGTTCTAAATCATACCGGCCCTCTTGCTGACCCCATTTCTGCCAGACACTCGTGGCCTTCCACTGCCCTCACCCACCCTCGCTTTCTTTATCCCTCCCTTCTCGTGAGTTCTCTTTCAACCCACCCCTGCTCCTCCACCCCCAGTCACTCCTGCTCGCCAGTGGGTTCCCTTCTTGGGTTCGCATGCCTGCTCCCTTACGGCTCCAGCCATCAGGGCCTTTACTCTGCCCTCCCCTCACCAGAGTGTCCTCCCCTTCATGCACTCTTGAACACCACTAGCTCCCTCGCTCTATCCATGGCAGTGAACCCCTCCCTCCCTGCAGCTGTGTATTCAGCCCCTTGCACCCCTTGCTCGTGTTCACTCGAGCTCACGCCCTGTGCTACATTTGTAAAATAAATAAATAAATATGCGCAGGTACTTAAAGTGGTTCTTAGGCGTTCACCCCTGCCACTGCCAAATGCTGTGTCCCCACCTGCACAAATTAAGTACTGTGTCACTTCTAGTAACTCGCCTGTGTCTCTGTCCCTTGAAGGCCCTCTCTCATTAACACACTCTCAGCTCAGTCTCTGCAGCCTCCTATCCCACCCCAGGGCCTCATTCCAGAGTCATTGGCAGATGCAGAAGGCAGGAAGAGAGTTCCATCCCAGAATGGAAGCATGCGCCCTCAGGTGATAACCATGCCGCGATTGCTGCAGGAAAAGCAGCAGAATCCAGGTGGCGGTAAACTACCCCCAGTTGTAAATACATGATCGCCAGACCAGTCATCATTTCAAGGAAGTGGAGCTAGTTAAAACGATGGCATTTATCACCAGAAATAAGTTCAGTCCTAAATACTGTCAAAGCCAGCAGCAGCCGAGGCACGGGTGTCTGTGTCAGGGGTCAGGGCACACTTTGATCATGACTTTTGTTTCTGGACTACCATGTTTTTACCGCGTTGGAAAATACTACTGTTTCTGAAATAAAAAGTGCCACCTTTAGCTGCTGAACAGCAGAAAAGAATGCGCTTCAACAGTGCGAATGTTACCACTGCCTGAGATTATGGCCGGCGGTATTGAATCTAGAGTAATGCGGTAATGCAGCATAGTCAATACAATGAACAGGAATAGCCAATATATTAGCGACAGCAACAAAGCGGAAATTTAACGCCAGCGGGTTTTTCCAGGAATAAGATCCTTTTGCCTTCTGTGCTGTTCCCCCTTCCCACCCCCTCACAAGCACGTGTACTCAATTCCAGTCAAGGGTCTCTCCCCTCAAGCAAGTGCACTCACTTCCAGTCAAGGGTCTCTCTCCCCTCAAGCATGTGTACTCACTTCCAGTCAAGGGTCTCTCCCCTCAAGCAAGTGCACTCACTTCCAGTCAAGGACCTCATTCCCCTCAAGCAAGTGCACTCACTTCCAGTCAAGGACCTCATTCCCCTCAAGCACGTGCACTTACTTCCAGTCAAGGACTTCACTCCCCTCAAGCACGTGCACTCACTTCCAGTCAAGGACCTCTCTCCCCTCAACACGTGCACTCACTTCCAGTCAAGTTCCTCTTTCCCCTCAAGCATGTGCACTCACTTCCAGTCAAGGACCTCTCTCCCCTCAAGCATGTGCACTCACTTCCAGACACCTTCTGTGTCGGTCTGTTGTACCCCCTCTCTCTCGCAGAACCTCTCTCCCCTCAAGCACATGCACTCACTTCCAGGCTAGGGTGACCACCTCACATGGAGGTAAGTTCAGGGCAATGACTGTAAAAATTCAGGACAAAGTGTCAACATTCACAACAAAAATTCAGGACAGGGTGTACATTTTAGGGACACATAGGAGGAGTTTGCACAATTATAAATTAGGCAGTTGACACTGGTGCAAATCAAATTGTTTGGTTTTGTTTCATGTCCATCAAATGCACACATGTAGCTGGACTTGATTACAGATTAGAAAACTAGGCAACATGTGCACACTAAGAGAATGTGCTAACCGACATCCGAGGCAGCTCGCACTTCGACCACCGTACCACATTTGCCTTATTAATGGAAGGAAGTGTAGAACTCCAGAAACATGGTGCTGAGGGTAGCTCGACTTTTGGATAAGGTAACGCAAGGCAGCAGTCACTAAGCAATGGAACTAAATAACTACAAATGGCAAGAGAAATGTCCAACAGGAACATGTGCGAATGTAACAATTCAAACCTGAGGAATGTATATACATCAACTTACATACAGTACAGTATAGTTCAGCCATATCTTTTCTATGAGGAACTACTACTAAAACTCTATGTTTACCAATAGCGAATGCTGAAATTTGACCACAACCATAATTTTGACATCAAAAATCTCTTTCTCCATTATGCTTATCAATCAATCAATCAATCAGGGGTTTGTTAAAGCGCGACTACTCACCCGTAAGGGTCTCAAGGCGCTAGGGGGGGTGCAGGTTCCATCCATCAAGGAGGGGGTCTGTCGAAAAGCCAGGTTTTGAGGTTTCTTGCGAAGATGGGGAGCGATGTTGTCTGTCTGAGGTGGAGCGGAAGGGCGTTCCATGCTTTGGCCGCGAGGAAGGAGAAGGAGCGGCCTCTTGATCTGGTCTTTCTGGTGTGGGGGACCACGGCGTAGGAGAGCTGGGCTGATCGTAGGGTCCTTTGGGGTGCGTGGAATTTGAGTCGGCTGTTCAGGTATGCTGGTCCGGTGCCGTGGAGGGCCTTGTGTGTGTGGGTGAGCATCTTGAAGGTGATTCTCACCTCGACAGGGAGCCAGTGGAGTGTGCGCAGGTGCTGGGAGATGTGGCAGTGTTTTGGCAGGTTGAGGACCAGTCTTGCAGCGGCGTTCTGGATGTTCTGTAGCTTGCGGGTGAGGTTTTTGTTTATTCCGGCGTAGAGTGCGTTGCCGTAGTCGAGTCTGCTGGTGACCAGGGCATGAGTGACAGTCTTTCGGTGTTCGAGGGGGATCCATTTGAAGGTTTTACGAAGGAGGAGGAGGGTGTGGAAGCAGGAAGACGAGACAGAGTTGATCTGGCGGTCCATTTTGAGCTCGGAGTCCAGGATGATTCCCAGGTTGCGTGCGTGGTCCGTGGGGGTTGGCGGGTTTCCGAGGGCGGGGGGCCACCAGGTGTCGCTCCAGGCATCGGGGTTTGGGCCCATGATGAGTACTTCTGTTTTGTTGGTGTTTAGTTGTAGGCAGCTGTTTTTCATCCATTTGGCGACGGCTTCCATGCCTTCTCGAAAGTTGCATCTGGCGGTGCTGGGCTCGTTGGATAGGGAGAGGATGAGCTGGGTGTCATCTGCGTATGACATGATGTTGAGTCCGTAGGTTCTGACGATGGGGGCGAGTGGAGCCATGTAGACGTTGAAGAGCGTCGGGCTGAGGGAGGAGCCCTAGGGGACTCCGCAGGTGGTAGGTGTGGGGTCCGAGAGGAAAGGGGGGAGTCTGACCCGCTGCGTCCTACCGGAGAGGAAGGAGCGGATCCAGTCGAGGGCCTTGTCCTGGATTCCTGCGTCGTAGAGTCTGCGTATTAGGGTACGGTGGGAGACTGTGTCGAACGCCGCTGATAGGTCGAGGAGGATGAGGGCTACTGTTTCTCCTTTGTCCAGTAGGGTGCGGATGTCGTCTGTTGCGGCGAGGAGGGCGGTTTCCGTACTGTGGTTTTTTCTGAAGCCGGATTGGGAGGAGTCGAGGATGTTGTGTTCTTCAATGAATGTGGCGAGTTGGATGTTGATGGCTTTCTCGATGACTTTCGCTGGGAACGGGAGCAGGGAGATGGGTCTGTAGTTTTTGAGGTCGGTGGGGTCTGCTGAGGGTTTCTTTAGGAGGGGGTTGACCTCGGCGTGTTTCCAGTCATTGGGGAACGAGGCGGTCGCCAGGGAGCGGTTGATGGTGTGGCAGAGCATGGGTGCGATGGTGTCGGCGGCTCTGTTGAAGATGTGGTGAGGGCAGGGGTCCGTGGGGGCCCCTGAGTGGATTGACTTCATTGTCTTCAGTGTGTCTTCAGTGGTGAGGGCTGTCCAGTCATCAATCGCTGGTTTCCGGGTGTCGGGGGTGGTTGGTGAGGGTTCAGTGTGTTGGTTGTCTTCGTCGAAGTTGTCGTAGATGCTCTTGATTTTGTGGTGGAAAAGGTGCTGAGTTTGTTGCAGAGGTCTTGTGTGGGAGGGATGTCGGTAGACTCGCTAGTGGGTTGGGCGAACTCCTTGATGATGCTGAAGAGTTCCTTGCTGTTGTGCGCGTGGGTGGAGATTCTGTCTTCAATCGCTTTTTTCCTCGTTTCTCTGATGAGTTGATGATGGGCGTTGGTGGCGGCTCTGAAGTTGTCGTGGCCTTCTGTGGATTTGGTGTCCCTCCAGGCCTTTTCGAGGCGGTGGCATGTGCTTCTGGACTCTCGAAGTTCAGTGGTAAACCATCTGGCTTTCTTGGCACGGGTATTGTTGTTTTTCTTGAGGGGGGCTATGGTGTTGGTGCTGTCCGAGATCCATCTATGCAGGGTTCGGGCTGCGGTGTTGGGGTTGTCGTTTTCCGCGATGGTTGGGGTGGAGTTGTTGAGTGAGAAGGTGAGCTGGTCGTCTGTGATTTTGGTCCAGTTTCTTCGTGGAAGCAGGTGCTGGTGTCTGTGGATTATCTGTCATCCATCTAGCTTTCCTATGACCTCGATCCACAAATTTGTTAATACCGTTTCTGCCCTCACTTGTCATAAAAAATGAAGAACTATGTCCTCACTTGCTCTTTGTGTTCCTCAACATCTTTTCTTCCAGCTCAACCTTTCTGTAGAAAAATCTCTTAAGATGGGAAACCATTCTCTTTTAATGCTCCCCACCACTGAGATTCTCTTCCTGGATATCTGAAATGCACTCTGTAGCACAGTATGTCCTGGATACAACTTAAAACCTTTCTCTTTTCTTGATTCCTTTGTATCACTGGTCAAGATTCCAGTTTATCTCCAAGTGACCGTATGGTGCAGGTGCACTTTAGAAACTTACATTAAAATAACGTACCATAACCAGCATATTAATTTCCCATCAGATAGGTGGTTGAGATACCCAACCCTCAAAATCTTTAGTTGACAGCCTCTGGGATCCCTGACCACAGGCATGGGAAACTTGCATCAAACACACTGCAGAGTCTCACAACTGGTGGAGGAAGGGCAGGGACAAGGCCTAGTCACATTTCCAGTAGGTCCATGTCTTCTGGTCTGAGTTCAGTAGCTAAATTCCACCCAAGAAAGGTTGCATCCTTTCTGGAAGATCAGATTGTCTGAATATATGTTCCATCATGACATTGATATATTATATGAGCCCTGATGAAGCTCATGTATACACGAAAACTGTTGGCTGTTTTATATGAAGAAATCACTAATTAAGAATCTATTATGACATCGGCTGGAAAGTCTTCTGTGTCCATCTTCTGTACTCCCCCCTCACTTTCATGAGACCTCTCCCCTGAAAGCTCCAGCCTGCTGCCCGTAGTTCGTTACCCTTCTGTGTCAGTCTGCTGTACTCACCCCATGCATGTGTGCTCAGTTGCCACTCTGTCTCTTGTACCCACCATTACCCATTCAACTTCTGAGCTCCCTGCCTCAAGCACACTCCAGTGGCACAATGCAAAATTATCCCTCCGCAGAATGTGATGAGGGACCCCCTGAGTCTCCCATATCTCCCAGATATTCATTGACCTTGGCCTGAATGGGCTCTCCTGAAGGGTTAGGGGGCTTGAATGTATGGGCCCCCCCTGAGATGCAGGGACTACAAGAGCCAGTGTTACACCCCTGGTGCTCCTTCTCTCCTTAAAAATCTCACCCTCTCTGACCCGTCCTATAAAACACCCCACCTGTGCCTACTCACGGGCACCCAGTCTTCTTTCTGTCTGTCTCTTGCGCCTCACCTACTCTGCTGAAGCTTCACTCCTGACTCTTCCACCCTTAACAAGCCGCCTCACTCCTCTTTGTGTCTCTCTGTATCAGACAAGCATCTCCTGAAGCCTCTTGCCCTCTCCATGCACATACAATCAGTTACAGGGGCATCTGTGTCATAACCCCACCGCCCAAGGGATCCAGCGAGATCCCCTTCGCTCATTAATGTGTGATGAAGGGCCCATTGTAAGCAAAGGAGACCCCAGGCCTGAGAATGTACCCCCACACCTCACCTCCAGTGCCTCCAGCAGGAGCTTCCTGTTTGAGCTGGTTCTACACTCTGCTGAGTGATATAAGCCATAGTGCCCTAGTCCGGGACTCAGCAGATTTGGGGGCTAGGGGACCCGACTATAGTCACATTCATCACATTGATATAAGCACTACATCACTAGGTGGTACCGACAAGTATGAAGCTAGGAATGGGGCTAGGTGGACAATGTGGATATAAAATAGCCATAACATACATACCCAGAGGCGGTAGTGGAGAGCGGTACACTTGCTGCAATATCATTGTAGGTTGATATGTGTGAGGTCAGTAGTGTCATACAATTGTGGGACTAAGCAGGCCCTGCAGCACCGCCTTCTGTGTTGATTAAAAATACCCTGAGTGCCCCACTGTGGAACTTGGGAGGGCGTGGGGCAGAAGAGAGGAGGTCCCGCAGCACCTTCTCTGTCTAGACCTGGCATCTGAAGGCCTTTGCGACCACTTCTGTCCCTGACCTGGCAATTCTCCACAGTGATGGGAGCATGTGGAAAGAGAGACTGCGCACACATTTGTTGTAAAAACCGCAGACTACCAGAATATTGACCTCACATAAAAATCACATCAGAAATATTTGAGCACGCACCTACACCCACTGTCTAGCATGTTCCCCCAAGTATGCTGGGACCGGTGTTACAATTACGAAGTAAGACACCCATAAACTAAGTGAGAAGTGTGTCGGACTTCAGATTTTCAAACTGTATTTTTGTAGCCTATGTTTATAAACTCACCCTGTTGTCAACTTGCAGCACTCTAAGTATCCAGTCACTATCTATGTACTTGTACAATTATTCAGGCATTAAGACATGCAGTGCTACAATCAAATGTGCACAATCTATGCAGTCCCCTAACCACCTCCACACTACTGATTCACTCCTCCTATTACCCAGGTAGCACCCATGCAGTCCAGCAATCACTCTGTCACTCTCAGTCCACTCCTCCAAACATCTAGAAAGAACCATGTCCTTATCTAATCACTGTGCCAAAACACAAGCACTTATAAATTCACCATGCTGTCAACTTGCAGCACTCTAAGTATCCAGTCACTATCCATGTACTTGTACAATGACTCAGGCATTAAGACATGGAGTCCTATAATCAAATGTGCACTATCTATGCAGTCCCCTAACCACCTCCACACTACTGATTCCCTCCTCCTATTACCTAGGTAGTACCTATGCAGTCCAGCAATAACTCTGTCACTCTCCGTCCACTCCTCCTATCATCCAGCCAGTACCATGTCATTATCTAATCACTGCGCCGAAACCCAAGCACTTATAAATTCACCATGCTGTCAACTTGCAGCACTCTAAGTATCCAGTCACTACCCATGTACTTCTACATTGGCTCAGGCATTAAGACATGCAGTGCTACAATCAAATGTGCACAATCTATGCAGTCCCCTAACCACCTCCACACTACTGATTCATTCCTGCAATTACCTAGGTAGTACCCATGCAGTCCAGCAATCACACTGTCACTCTCCGTCCACTCCTCCAATCATCCAGACAGAACCATGTCCTTATCTAATCACTGCACCAAAACACAAGCACTTATAAATTCACCATGCTGTCAACTTGCAGCACTCTAAGTATCTACTCACTATCCATGTACTTCTACATTGACACAGGCATTACGACATGCAGTGCTACAATCAAATGTGCACAATCTATGCAGTCCCCTAACAACCTCCACACTACTGATTCACTCCTACAATTACCCAGGTAGTACCCATGCAGTCCAGTAATCACTCTGCCACTCTCCGTCCACTCCTCCTATCATCCAGGCAGTACCATGTCCTTATCTAATCACTGCGCCAAAACCCAAGCACTTATAAATTCACCATGCTGTCAACTTGCAGCACTCTAAGTATCCAGTCACTATCCATGTACTTCTACATTAACTCAGGCATTAAGACAGGCAGTGCTACAATCAATTGTGCACAATCTATGCAGTCCGCTAACCACCTCCACACTACTGATTCACTCCTGCAATTACCCAGGTAGTACTCATGCAGTCCAGCAATCACACTGTCACTCTCCGTTCACTCCTCCAATCATCCAGACAGTACCTTTGTAGGCATAGTTAGAAATTAGCATTTAAAAACCATTGAAATTCTCTGAAAAACTCATAGGTTTCAGGGACGTTATAGTTAGAAATTAACTTTTAAAAAACCTTTGAAATTCACTGAAAAAAACATAGGTTTCAGGCCCGTTATAGTTAGAAATTAGCAGTTAAAAAACTTTAGAAATTCACTGAAAAAACCATAGGTTTCAGAGACGTTATAGTTAATTGGACATTTCACTCCTACAAAACCATAGAAATTTCACCGTTATAGTTCGTTCACCTAACTATAACTCACGCCCCCACAATACACTGCTGATGACGTCATATATTACATCATTCATGACATGGTCAGTGACATCACTGATGACATCACTGATGACATCTCAAATGACATCTCAAATGACATCACTGATGACATCACTGATGACATCATCCATGTGATAATCTGATGCACCTCCTCACAGCCTAATATAACCTTTGATACACCTACTGCAAGATACAGAATACCATTTTCAAAACTATAGACACACCAATACCACTTACTACATATCTAATCACTGCTTCTTAGGACTACACACACACATCTACTCATTCACCCATACAATCACTCATATATGCAGTCACTTATCAATATAACACTATCATGTATACTCATACACCTACACAGACACTCACACATCAACACTCATCCAGAGTTACTCACACACCTAGTCAGTCATGCAAAGAATCAGTCACACTTCCATTTACTGACCTATACAGTTATACATGCAACAGATCACTTATTCAAATGGAAACCTCATGTATAATTACTCTCTTATAGAATCACTGATACAAGTACACACTCATCTATACAGCTACTCTCACAATCACTGACTTTCACATATAGTCATTTATATACTCCAACTCTCACATACACTGCCTTTTACATATGTAGTTACTTGGACATGTACCACTGAGACATCCATTCACTCAGTAACACACCCATACACACACTGACCCACCCATACAGCTGTTTCCACATGCACTCTTGAACCCATACAGCCAGTGAATCAATCACTCAAACATGTATGCACAGAGTCACACACCTCCCACACACACTCAGGCACCCATACAAATACCCTGGCAAGCAATCAACAACCCATATAGACACTCATGTACCTACTAACCAAACCATGGAGCAGCTTATACAACAGCAGACAGACTGATACAGACATTCACACAGTTTAATCACTAACCCATGCATTCAATAAGACACATGTAATAACTCACTTAAACAGTGAGTCAAACACCTACTAAATCCTCCATCTAGACACTTATACACCACTCATTCTTAAATACACCTTGGCATATATATAAGACATATTTAAACTTTATAGAAACACACAGTCACTGGATGATGTCATCTGTGATGTCATCAGTGATGTCATTTGAGATGTCATCAGTGATGTCACTGACCATGTCATGAATGATGTAATATGTGACGTCATCAGCAGTGCATTGCGGGGGCACGAGTTATAGTTAGGTGAACTAACTATAACGGCAACATTTCTATGGTTTTGTAGGAGTGAAATGTCCAACTAACTATAACGTCCCTGAAACCTATGCTTTTTTCAGTGAATATATATATATATATATTTTTTGTTGTTGTTGAAATTTCGCAAGCGCTTGTCACCGCGCGAAAGAAAACTCGCACTCCAGGGATTGTGTTAACAAATGTAGTGTTATTGGCGACGCGTTTCAACCAGAACGGTCTTTTTCACAAGCCTTGTGACGTTCTGGTCGAAACGCATTGCCAATAACACTAAATTTGTTAACACGATCCCTGGAATGCGAGTCTTCTTACGCGCAGTAACAAGCGCTTGTGAAATTTCAACAATTGATGGCCGAGCTCCGACACCCGGATCTCGCACCGACCTCACCTGGAGTGGAGCTGGTATGGCGGAAAACTTTCCTATCATATATATATATATATATGCCAAGGTGTACTGAAGAATGAGTGGGTGCAGGAGTGTCTAAATGGATGATTTAGTGGGTGCGTGACTGACTGTATAAGTGAGTGATTAAACGTGAATGCATGGGTGAATGACTAATCTGTGTGAATGTCTATATCAGTCTGTCAGTTGCTGTGTAAGTGGCTGCATGGGTTGGTGAGTAGCTACATGAGTGTCTATATGGGTTAATGATTGGTTGTCTGAGTACCTGTATGGGTGCCTGAGTTTCTGGGTGGGTGGTGTTTGTGACTCCCTGCCTGGATGTGTGAGTAGGTGATTCACTGGGTATATGGATTCATGAATGCATCTGTGAGGGACTGTATGGGAGAGTGAGTGTGCGTATGGCTGTGTTGGTGAGTGAATGGATGTCACAGTGGTATATGTGTGAGTAACTACATATGTGTAAGGCAGTATATGTGAGTTTTGTAGTATATAAGTGACTGTATGTGAGAGTGAGTAATTGTAAGAGTGGCTATATGGATGAGTGTGTGCTTATGTCTTTGATTGTAAAAGAGAAGTGAGAGTAAGTATGTGTTAGTATCTGTTTGAGTAAGTGAGGTGGTGTGTGCATAACTGTATACGTGAGTAAATGGCAGTGTGATTGAATCTTTGGGTGATTGACTAGGTGTGAGAGTAACTCTAAGGGTGAGTGGCAGTATATGAGTGTCTGTATGGGTATATGAGTGCATATATCAGTGACTGTATTGATGATTGACTGCGTGTATGAGTGACTGTATGGGTGAGTGAGTGGATATGTGTGTAGACCTATGAACCAATGAGTGGGTATGTGCTAACTGTCATTGGAGTGTCTATGGTTTCGAGAATGGTGGTCTGTAGTGGGTATATGAAAGGTTATAATAGAGTGTGAGGAGATGCATCAGAGATTAAGTGCATGATATCATCAGTGATTTCATTTGAGATGTCATCAGTGATGTCAACAGTGCATTGTCAGGGAACGAGTTATAGTTAGCTCAGCTAACTATAACGGCTGAATTTCTCTGATTTTGTACAAGTGAAATATCAGCCTAACTATAACGTCCCTGAAACCTGTATTTTGTTCAGTGAATATCTAAGGTTTTTTAAATGCTAATTACTAACTATAACGTCCCTGAAACCTATGTTTTTTTCTGTGAATTTCTAAGGTTTTTTAAATGCTTATACTAACTATAACGTCCCTGAAACCTGTGTTATTTTCAATTAATTTCTTGGGTTTTTTAAATGCTAATTTCTAACTATGCCTACAATGGTAGGACATGTACAGAAAGAGAAAGAAAGGCGCAGAAAGAAGCAAGAGAAGTGCAGAAAGAATCAACACAGGTGCAAAAAGAGGCCTACTTCGACTGTACCTTTCCACAGACTAATACAAAGTAACTTAATCACTAATTCTTCTCCCAAGATGTTTTAAACCTCACTTTTCTCTTGAAGGTTCACTATTCATCGACTGCTCAGAATCTTAGGCCTACCAAATGTAGAAAAGCAATCCTAACCATATCACTGTTGCAAGTCTGACCAAGTTTGTGAAGGTATGCATGCGTGTGTCTCTGCTTTTGCCTAGTGACATGTTACATGAAAATAAACATACAAATACTTGAATACCTGTGTTTCAAACAGCATACTCTGTAAATTTGTGTACAGATGGTGAATGTATTTCTTTCTGCTCATAATACAGGGCACATGGGTATTCAATAGTATAATTGAGGGGTTCTATAACACTTATATACATAAGACATGTCTGCCTGTGCAACTGAATGAGAGAGCACAACTGAGAAAATTTGACCACCTATAGGAGAAGCTACCTACTTTTTAAGCTACCATCTTCAGATGCATAACATATGTGAGAATACTTGTACATGCAGACATATACCTCTGTCAAGAGAGCACGCAGACCTTTAAACTTGACACACTGCATTTCCCATTTGAATACAGAAAGAGGCGAGACAAGTACAGAAAGAAGCAAGAGAAGTGTAGAATTAAACAAGAGAGGTGCAGAAAGAGTAAGAAATGTGCAGAAAGAGGAAAGAGAAGTGCAGAAAGAAGCAAGAGAAGTACAGAAAGAGGCAAGAGAAGTACAGAAAGAGGCAAGAGAAGTGCAGAGGAGCCAAGAAAGGTCCAGAAAGAGGCAAGAGAGGTACAGAAAGAACCAACAGAGGTGCAGAAAGAGGCAAGAGGGTGCATAAAGAGGGAAGAGAAGTGCAGAAAGAAACAACAGAGGTGCAGAAAGATGCAAGAGAGATGCAGAAAGAGGCAAGAGAGGTACAGAAAGAGAGAAGAAGGGTACAGAAAGAAGCAAGATAGGTGCAGAAATAACCAAGAGAAGTGCAGAAATAATAAAGAGGGGTGCAGAAAGAGGCAAGAGGGGTGCAGAAAGAGGCAAGAGATGTGCAGAAAGAGGGAAGACAAGTGCAGAAAGAGGCAACAGGGGTTCAGAAAGAAGCAAGAGAAGTGTACAGAGCAGCAAGACAAGTGCAGAAAAAAGAAACAGAGGTGCAGAAAGAGGCAAGAGAAGTGCAGAAAGAGATAAGAGAGGTGCAGAAAGAGGCTAGAGAAGGAAAGAGAGAGGGAATAGGGGTGCAGAAAGAGGCAAGAGGGATGCAGAAAGAAGCAAGAGAGGTTCAGAAGAAGCACAGGAAGTACAGAAAGAAGAAACAGGGGTACAGAAGGAGGCAAGAGAACTGCAGAAAGAGGCAAAAGAGTTGCAGTAAGAAGCAAAAGAAGTACAGAAAGAGGCAAGAGAACTGCAGACAAAAGGCAAGAGAGGTGCAGAAAGAGGCAAGAGAGGTACACAAAGAGAGAAGAAGGATGCAGACAGAGGCAAGAGAGGTACAGAAAGAGGGAAGAAGGGTGCAGAAAGAGGCAAGAGGGGTGTAGAAATTTACAAGAGAGATGCAGAAAGAAGCAAGAGCAGCTCAGAAAGAACCAACAGAGGTGCAGAAAGAGGCAAGAGGGTTGCAGAAAGAGGCAAAAGAAGGGCAGAAAGAAGCAAAAGAGGTGCAGAAAGAGGCAAGAGAACTGCAGACAAAAAGGCAAGAGAGGTGCAGAAAGAGGCAAAAGAGGTGCAGAAAGAAGCAACTGAGGTGCAGAAAGAAGAAAGAAAAGTGCAGAAAGAAGCAACAGAGGTGAGGAAGGAGGCAGGAGAACTGCAGAAAGGGGCAAAAGAGGTGCAGAAACAGGCAAAAGAGATCCAGAAAAAGGGAACGGGGTGCAGACAGAGGAAACAGAGGTGCAGAAAGAGGCAAGAGGGGTACAGAAAGAGGCAAGCGAAGTATAGAAAGAAGCAACAGAGGTGCAGAAAGAGGCAAGAGAGGTGTAGAAACAGGCAGCAGAGGTGCAGAAAGAGGGAGCAGGGGTAAAGAAAAAGGCAAGAGAGGTGCAGAAAGAAGCAAGTGAGGTGCAGAAGAAGGCAAGAGAGGTGCATAAAGAGGCAAGAGAAGTGCAGAAACAGGCAAGAGAATTGCAGAAAGAGGCAAGAGAATTACCAAAAGAAGCAACAGAGGCGTAGAAAGAAGGAAGAGATGTGCAGAAAGAGACAAGTGAGGTGCATAAAGAGGCAAGAGAGGTGCAGAAAGAAGAAAGAGAAGTACAGAAAGAAGTAACAGAGGTACAGAAAGAGGCAAGAGATGTGAAGAAACAGGCAGCAGAGGTGCAGAAAAAGGGAACAGGGGTGCAGAAACAAGCAAGAGAGGTTCAGAAGAAGCACAGGAAGTGCAGAAAGAAGCAACAGAGGTGCAGAAAGAGGCAAGAGAGATGCACAAAGAGGGAAGAAGGATGCAGACAAGACAGGTGCAGAAAGAGGGAAGAAGGGTGTAGAAAGAGGCAAGAGGGGTGCATACATTTGCAAGAGAGATGCAGAAAGATCAAGAGCAGCGCAGAAAGAACCGACAGAGGTACAGAAAGAGGCAAGAGGGGCACAGAAAGGGGGGCGTGGCCTGGAGCCGATGAAGTGAGAGGCTCAAATCAGCGCTCCTCGTGGCCGGGCCCAATCTGGCTCCATCCTGCCCCATGAAAGCCGGAAAATCTTCAGACACTGCACACCTGGGTGCACTGAAGTAAGGAGGGAGCTGATTGCTGGGTGAAAATATATAGTTAAATTGCCATACCACGGAGGTAGAGATCCGCTGCGACGCAGCCTCGGCTGCAGACAAGATGGTGGCGGCAGTGCTCTGGGTCTAGCACTGAGGTCTGAGAGAAGCTGCGAGCTGAGCGCAAACCGGGAGCTACTAATCACGGTCCCCGGAGAATGAGCTCGGATGGAAGCACCGAAGATGAGAGGGCCCAGCTAGCCTAGAACCACCCCGCGATGACCAGAGGTGAGGAACAGAGACCCGATTGCCCCTGCTGCGGGTGGAGCGCCAAAAGAAACAGCGGCGGTGTCAGAGGGAGGCACCCCTCAAAACAGGGACACGGAGCAATCCTGCCGCTGTGGGCGACCGCGAAGCACTGTGTCACCCCCTCCACAAGCGGAATGAAGTCAATATCTGGGGGCCTCCCTGTCATCCAAAATGGTGGCGGTGGTGGACACCGACTGGAGCAGAGACCTATGATAGGCTGTGGGGGGTGCCCCCAGCTGGCGCTAGCTGCTGCCTCCATCGAAGACAGGGGCTGAGGTGTGGGACTGACAGAGGGGGGACTTGCCCAACTTTGAGGCGCCCTACGGGAGAGAGGGGTGAGAGAGAAGTAAATAAATAAAAGAAGTCTGCAAAACGGGGAAGAGAGGGGCCCCTGAGAGTAGGGCTGGAGGGAGCAAGCCCTGCCACCGCTGTCTATGATGGAGCACCGGGTTGGCTGAGGGGCCCTAGCGGACCGCAATCAGAATAGATGGTGCACAGGGAATGTAATCAAACGGTGTGGAAGATCCAGGGCGATCCTCCTGCTCTGAAACTGAGGGACATTTCTGTCTGGAGCGGAAGCCGAGTGAGAGCACTGGCGGAGGGGAGACTGCCCTAGCCCAGCAAAGGTGTGCACACAGCGGGGGTGCGAAGGGCCGCGAGCAAGGCTGTGACATGCATTGAAAGGGAGAGGGGCTGCAGCATATAACAAGACAAAAGCAGACAGAAGAGGCACCCATGGAATATAGGGACTAACAAGCAGTCCTGATATCCCCAACAAGGAGCAGCATAAAGCACCAGCAATCACCTACATGGGAATTGAGCTGGGGAGAGTAGAGGGCATGGCCCTGGGCTAACTCCACAGAGGGGAACCCCAAATAGCAACCCGCGGCGACAAAGCGCGGCCACCTGTACATCACCTGGCACGAACCGACGGGGGTGAGAAATCCCTAACCGTGCAGGCGATACGAGGTGAACACCAGGAGGAAAACAGCTGCTGTAGAGGAGAACGGCCCTGAGCAGAGAGACTGAGGTGGCAGCTGAAACACAGAGACAACCTGGCCACAAGAGAAGAGGGGCTGACTGAAAAGGGCAGAGGCCCTGCGAACTTACCCAGAGGTCGAGAAGAAGGAACTCAAAGAAGGACTCCAGCACGTCACGAAGAATAATGGGGAACCAAGAGAAAAGGCATTTCTCCCAGGGCTGATCTAGCTATTTTTGGAGCTGCGAAACAAGCGGGGCATGGCCACAATCCTAGACACGGTGAGAGAGGCTTAACAACAACACACAGAAGCGGAGCTAAATACCCCAGCCAGCATTACAGTAGAAGAGAGCTAGCACCTAAACGAAGTGCCCCCTGAGAGAAAAAGGACCTCAGCAGCGAGCTGCATGAAACAAAGTGGAGTACTGAATGTCGAGCAGGTAACGACCCATTTCTCATAATAACAGCACTGCTGCGACTCGCCACACAGAACCAATCGATGACTCCCCTACCAGGACCCGCTGGAGCAGAACCGAGCTGAGGCACATGACTGAAAACTAGGGAACGGGACCCTGTAACACAGCAAAATGGGCAAGCCCACCAAAAAGAAAGAGTCCGAGCAGGAAGAAACAAATGGCCCAAACGCAGCACAGGGAGCGACTCTATCAATGACGCACACAACAGAGGGCCCCATCCTGCAAGATATACTTCAAGCTATCACAACAACTAGAGAAGCTCTGGAGCACAAAATAGACACTATTGGCACAGACCTTAGCTTGCTTAAAGACGACCACAAGGAATTGGCGGAGCAAGTCAAATCCATTGAGGGCAAGCTAACTGAAATGACACCGACCATAACAGCAATGCAGAAACGCCTACAGGAACTAGAAACCAGAGTCAAAACACTAGAAAGCAGAGCAGAAGATGCTGAAAACAGATTGCGTCGCAACAACGTCCGCATCGTGGGTATGCTGGAGAAAATTGAGGGAACAAATGCAGTGAAGTATCTCGAGGACTGGCTGTGAATGAACGTGGCACCTGAGGGCTTATCCCCATTCTTTGCCCTTGACAGGGCACACAGAGTGCCCACTAGACCTCCCCTGCCGGGAGCACCCCTGACCAATAATTGTGCGCCTTCTCCATTACAAGGATCGGGACACCATTCTAGAACAGGTGCGCAAATGGGGAGAGCTGAAGATGAACAACGCCATAATACGAATATTTCCGGACTTCTCCAGGGAGGTACAGCGGCAAAGGGTGTCCTATCAGACGATTAAAAAAGCTCTCAGACAGAAGGAGCTCCAATACGCAATGATCTTTCTGGCAAAACAGAAAGTGGTGACCACGGATGGAGCAAGATTCTTCCCCACCCCACAAGAAGCTTGGGTTTGGTTCGACACCCAGGGCGGAGCAACGCACCCCACAGAAGAAGGAAAGCAAAGGCGCCAACTATGAAATTCTAGGAGAAGGTGACTGGAACGAAGCTCAGCCATGCCCTTCCAAGACGAGGCTCAACTAGGACGCCGCAGAGTACTAGAGGTGGTGATCCGCCTGAACGGAAGCCAATCGGACCATGAAACTATGGACCAGACTTCCCTTCACATGGACTCGGAGTCAGATCAGGACTCTAACATATCTGAGAGCACTAGCTTGGAACTACCACTGGTCACACTGGCCATGCCGGATGAGATAATATAGAACTGAGAGCACTGCCCCCTAAGGCATATGAGATGAGAAACCCAGCAGCGGCACCGAATAAGAGCTGAAGTATGATAGAAGTGCACTGAACTTCTCTCCTGAGTGCTACAATATGTCACAATTGCAGAAGCCAGGTGAGGGCCCAGCTGCTGTAACCACGGTGAGGGACCCCCCTATGCTATAGACTATTGTGGGGCTATCCCACAAACTATTTGGACCATTACTATGGTTTGGACGACTAGCATGTTGCTACTGGTCCTGGGGAGTGGGAGTTGGGGTTGTTGGTTGTTTTACTTAAGAGAGGGACTTCGAGAGTCACGTCAGCAGAGGGCAGGAATTGCCCTGAAAAATGTCATGGGTAGAGGACCGGAAAAGCAGGGTGGGTGGGAAGGAAATGCAGAGCTTACACACCAGGTACAGATGGCTAGCACCTTAGCATATAAATGTATGACCTGGAATGTCAGGGGTATGCATACGATGACTAAACGTTACAAGGTGTACTCTTACACAGGAGAGGAGTGCAAATAGCGCTCCTACAAGAGACCCACCTCACAGCATCAGAAGGCCAAGCACTCAAGAGACGGTGGAGTGGCCAATCATACTTCACTACATACTCAGCATATGCCAGGGGGACACTTATATGGATAAGAGCGGGGGTCCCATTCCAACTTACAGACACTATCATTGACACTGAAGGGAGGCATGTCGCCATAAGAGGCCAGCTGGAAGGGAAAGACAACGCTGATCAGCTTATATGCCCCCAATATTGACCAGGGTGTCTTCTTTGCATCAATGTCGCGATGACTGACCACATGGCTCACGGCATCGACACTTATTGGCGGGGATTTTAATTGTGTATCGGACACTCAGCTAGACCGCTCGCATCCCCCTCTGTAGGACTCCCAGATGACTAGGACGGTGAAGATGTTCTCTGACTGGCAGCAAAAGTGGAACCTAATAGATTCTTGGAGATGTAAAAACCCGCAGAATAGGGACTACTCCTTCCCTTCGGGTCTACATGAGGTTCATGTACGACTCGATCTATACCTTACCAGCCCTGACATGCATGATTTCACTGAGAAGATCGAATATCTACCCCGCACTATATCAGATCACAATCCAGTGCCACTGCACTTAAGATGGGAGTGCCCGAGACCCTCCATACCCACCTGGAGGTTAAAAACAGAACTGCTAGAAGACCAGGTCTTCCGTGAAACAATCAGATCCAAAATAATCCAATATTTCATGGAGAAGGCGGGGACAGCATCAACCCCTCAGACAGAACGGGACACCTTTAAGGCTGTGACACATGGGCACTGTATTGCTGACTCCAAAGGGATTCGACAGATGTTATTAACTGAAGTGCAGAGAGCTGAGGACCAACTATTATACATAGAGCATAGGCGACCAGACCACCCAGAGCTCTAACCGGAGATGTTGGAGGCCAAGGAGGCAGTAGCGACCCAAGTAGAAAGACTGAGATGTTTTGACTATAAACCCTATATGGACAAAACACACACTGAAATAGACAAATTGGGATCACTGCTGGCATGGCTAGCTAACCCCAACAAACGAGGCTCCCACTTTCTAGAACTAGAGACCCCGGGAGGTACAAGGGTTTTCACACCAACGGAAATTAATGACATCTTTGTGCGATACTATTCCACTCTCTACGCAAGCTCAGCTACAGGGGGGTTGCTCCAGATGCACACATTCCTGACTGACTTACAGATACCGCAGATTACAGAGGACGAAGCGGACGACCTAGGGGGAAATATAACAACCCACGAGATAGCGGCGGCGATTAAGCATATGGCATGCAATAAGACACCTGGTACAGACGGGCTGCCTGTGGAGTTTTAATCCACATACTCAGCTGAATTAACCCCCCCACCTCCTAGCGCTTTATGAAGTAGCCGCTGAGATAGGCTCCCTGCCAGACACTACGAGGGAAGCAGAATTAGTCCCCATTTTAAAACCAAATAAAGCATCACACGATAGGACGGCCTACCGCCCACTATCAATGATTAACATTGATTATAAGATCCTAAGCCGGATTCTGACCACACGGCTATTGCCCCTCATGACCACACTAGTGCACAAAGACCAGGCGGCCTTCATTCCAACGCATAGCACAACGGGAAATATCAGGCGATTACTGGCTATAGTAGAAGTGCACAGGGATAGGCAGGAACAAGGCACGATATTCGCAATTGATATTGAGAAAGCTTTTGACAGCTTGGAATGTCCCTACCTGTACGAAGTGATGAGACGCATGGGTCTGGGGAGGGACTTCTCAAATGGACTAGGCTGCTTTACACTGATCCCATAGCCAGAGTATACACAGGAAGAACAATATCGCAAAACTGGCCAATAGGGCGCGGAACCAGGCAGGGATGTCTGCTCTCTCTGCTATTATTTGCCCTGGCTATGGAACCACTCGCCATAGCGGCCTGGATGGGGCAACAATATGAGGGCCTAAGAGTCAACCAGGACTATCATCATATAGCATTGTATGCGGATGATCTGCTATTATTCCTAAAAGGAGGGGATGAGAATTTAATAGGAGCCCGATATCTGATGGAGAGGTTTGGCTCCATATCTGGACTCAGGGTGAGCTAGGTGAAGTCCTGCTTCTTCCCGGTGACACGAACGGGCCAACCCCGCAGAGACTTAGCACGCCTGCAGTGGGAACCTAGTTGCTTGCCATACTTGGGAGTCCACATCTATCACGACTGGTCGGATCTTCATCAGGGGAACGTAGGAAGGACATACCAAAGCTTGCGAGCCGTTATGGATTTCTGGCAGACACTGCCACTATCGGTGGCTGGCAGGATTGCACTCCTCAAAATGGTAGCGCTTCCTCGCCTCATATACTACTTTAACGCACTACTGCTCTGGATTCCGGTGACTTTTTTCAGGGACTTAGTGTCTCAGGTGCGAGCATTCATATGGGCTAATGGCCGCCGCAGAGTGGCCCTGACGCTGCTGCAGAGACTTATAGCGGAGGGAGGCCTAGCAGCCCTGATCTTTGAAACATATTATATAGCAGCCCAGCTGCAGTGGCTGGTGCACAGCATAGCCTCAGAACGACAACAGCGAGAAGACCCCGGACACTCTGGAGTACCACTAAACGACCTGTTAATAGTGTTTCTTAGAGTACACAGACCTCCAGGAGGAGACACCCAGGAGCTTAGAGTGCAAACCAAATGCTGGGGGTGAGGCCTGCAGAAGATGGGAGTATGAACCCCATACTCACCAGACATCCCTCTGGACATACTGAGAGCCCTCCCACATGGCAGAAATTGGCGAGACCTAGAGGTGTGGATGGAGTTGGGGGCGACAAAAGTAGGTGATCTTTCTAGAGACTCCGAGATGCTGCTGTTTGAGATGTTTCGGGTGGAATATGGCCTACCACAGGGACACTTCTTGCTACACCGGGCGTTGATGACAGCCATTCGCAAACACTGGCAGACGGGTTTGACGGAGCCCCCAATGCAACAAACCTGCTATTATATGGCTCTATCAGTGGGCACTATCAAAGCAGTATCTTGCCTGTACAGGGCACTGCGCGCAGATGGACTGAGGCCACTGGGGAAGCTCTGACTCCAGTGGGAGGGGGACTTAGGCATGCCCATACCAACCAAAGAGTGGGATAACATACTAGCTGGGATGCCGAAAATGTCCAGAAATGCACGCTTCAAACTGATAAATTACTATGTCCTACATAGGGCATACCTGACCCCTGAATGAGTGAGTAGATACTTCCAAGTAGCAGATGCGGCCTGCCCAAGATGTGATGTGCCACAGGCCCATATAAAGCATATGTTCTGGGAATGCCCTCAGTTGGAAGAATTCTGGAAGCAGGTGGTAAAAACAGTGGGCGAGGTCATAGACAAAGAACTAACATGCACTCCAGCATGCTGCTTAATGGGCTGGTTTCCACATTCATCTAGAGTAAAGGTCACAAGCAGATTCCAAGACCTGGCATACACCTTGGCTAAGAGGGAGATAACCAAGAATTGGAAGGCAAGAGGGGGCAGAGACCGTATGGGGGAATCCCCTGACATTGACATGCCAACCATAATTAGCACGCGCAATAATACTAGCTATCACATGAACATTGATAAGCATGCTACGCTAGAGTCACCCTACCCTGCACACACACATCCAGAGAACTACTTACACTTTTCACCCATTTTCACACGAGAAGAGCTCATAATAGGTGACTCGGGGGAGGGAGAAGGGAATTGGGTTTGTTTTGTTATTAGTGTATTGTTACTTGAGAATATAAGGGACTTGAATGTATAGCAAAGGTACCAAACAAAATGTGGGAAAACTGATGCTCAATTATATAATGTGCCTTATGACTATGTCATACGCTGATGCACAGAGGAATACAATCAATAAAGTCTTTTTTTTTTTTTAAAAGAGGGGCGCAGAAAGAGGCAAGAGAAGTGCAGAAAGAAGCAAAAGAGGTGCAGAAAGAGGCAAGAGAACTGCATAAAAAGGCATGAGAGGTGCAGAAAGAGGCAAGAGAGGTGCACAAAGAGGGAAGAAGGGTGCAGAAAGAAGCAAGAGAGGTGCAGAAAGAAGAAAGAAAATTGCATAAAGAAGCAACAGAGGTGTAGAAGGAGGCAGGAGAACTGCAGAAAGAGGCAAAAGAGGTACAGAAACAGGCAAAAGAGATGCAGAAAGAGGGAACAGAGTACAGACAGAAGAAAGAAAGGTACAAAAAGAGGGAAGAGGGGTACAGAAAGAGGCAAGAGGGGTGCATAAATTTGCAAGAGAGGTGCAGAAAGAAGCAAGAGCAGCACAGAAAGAACCAACAGAGGTGCAGAAAGAGGCAAGAGGGGTGCAGAAAGAGGCAAGAGAAGTATAGAAAAAAGGAACAGAGGTGCAGAAAGAGGTAAGAGAGGTGCAGAAACAGGCAGCAGAGGTGCAGAAAGAGGGAGCAGGGGTAAAGAAAGAGGCGAAAGAGGTGCAGAAAGAGGGAAGAGGGGTGCTGAAAGATGCAAGAGGGGTACAGAAAGAAGCAAGTGAGGTGTAGAAAGATGCAACAGTGGTGCATAAAGAGGCAAGGGAGGTGCAGAGAGATGTAAGAGAAGTACAGAAAGAAGAAAGAGAAGTGCAGAAAGAAGTAACAGAGGTACAGAAAGAGGAAAGAGAACTGCAGAAAGAGGCAAAAGAAGTACAGAAACAGGCAATAGAGGTGCAGAAAGAGGGAAGAAGGGTGCCGAAAGAGGCAAGAGGGGTGCAGAAAGAGGCAAGAGAAGTGCAGAAAGAAGCAAAAGAGGTGCAGAGAAACAAGCAAGAGAACTGCTGAAAAAGACAAGGGGGGAGAGAGGCGAGAGAGGTGCACAGAGAGGGAAGAAGGGTGCAGGAAGAGGCAAAAGGGGTACAGAAAGAAGCAAGAGTAGTGCAGAGAGAAGTAACAGAGGTACAGAAAGATGCAAGAGGGGTACAGAAAGAGGCAAGACAAGTACAGAAAGAAGCAACAGAGGTGCAGAAAGAGGCAAGAGAGGTGCAGAGACAGGCAGCAGAGGTGCAGAAAGAGGGAACAAGAGTGCAAAAAGAGGCAAGAGAGGTGCAGGAAGAGGGGTGCAGAAAGATGCAAGAGGGGGGCAAAAAGAAGCAAGTGAGGTGCTGAAAGAGGCAACAGAGCTGCAGAAGAAGCAAACACAATGCAGAAAGAGACAAGAGAAGTGCAGAAAGAAGCAAGAGAGGTACAGAAAGGGGCACCAGAAGTGCAGAAAGAGGCAAGACAGGCACAGAAAGAGACAAGAGAGGTGCACAAAGAGACAAGAGAGGTGCAGAAAGAAATAAGACAAGTGCAGAAAGAGGCAACAGTGGTGCAAAAAAAGCAAGAGAGGTGCAGAAAGAAGCAAGAGAAATGCAGAAAGAAGCAACAGAGGTGCAGAAAGAGGCAAGAGGGTTGCAGAAAGAGGCAAGAGAAGTGCAGAAAGAAGCAACAGAAATGCAGAAAGAGGCAAGAGAATTGCAGAAAGAAGTAACAGAGGTACAGAAACAGGCAAGAGAAGTACAGAAAGAAGCAAGAGAGGTGCAGAAAGAGGGAAGATGAGTGTAGTAAGAGGCCAACAGGGGTTAAGAAAGAAGCAAGAGAGATGCAGAAAGTAGAAAGAGAAGTGCAGAAAGAATCAACAGAGGTGCATAAAGAGGCAAGAGAAGTGAAGAAAGATGTAAGATAGGCGCAGAAAGAGGCTAGAGAGGTAAATAGAGAGGGAAGAGGGGTGCAGAATTATGCGAGAGGGGTACAGGAAGAAGCAAGAGAGGTACAGAAAGAAGCACAAGAAGTGCAGAAATAAGCAACAGGGGTGCCGAAGGAGGCAAGAGAACTACAGAAAGAGGCAAAAGAGGTGCAGAAATGAGCAAAAGAGGTTCAGAAATAGGCAAGAGAAGTACAGAAAAAGGTACGAGAGGTTCAGAAAGAGGGAGCAGGGGTAAAGAAAGAGGTGAGGGAGGTGCAGGAAGAGGGGTGCAGAAAGATGCAAGAGGGATACAGAAAGAAGCAAATGAGGTGCACGAAGAGGCAACAGAGATGCATAAAGAGGCAATAGAGGTGCAGAAACAGGCAAGAGAATTGCAGAAAGAGGCAAGAGAATTGCCAAAAGAAGCAACAGAGGTGTAGAAAGAAGGAAGAGATGTGCAGAAAGAGGCACGTGAGGTGCAGAAAGAGGCAAGAGAGGTGCAGAAAGAAGAAAGAGAAGTGCAGAAAAAGGCAGCAGAGGGGCAGAAAGAAGGACCAGGGGTGCAGAAAGAGGCAAGAGAAGTGCAGAAAGAGGCAAGAGGGGTGCAGAAAGAGGCAAGAGGGGTGCAGAAAGAAGCAAGAGAGGTTTAGAAGAAGCACAGGAAGTGCAGAAAGAAGCAACAGGGGTGCAGAAGGAGGCAAGAGAACTGCACAAAGAGGCAAAAGAGGTGCAGAAAGAAGCAAAAGTGGTGCATAAAGAGGCAAGAGAACTGCAGAAAAAGGCAAGAGAGGTGCAGATAGAGACAAGAGAGGTGCACAAAGAGGGAAGAAGGATGCAGACAGAGACAAGAGATGTGCAGAAAGAGGGAAGTAGGATGCAGAAAGAGGCAAGAGGGGTGCAGAAATTTGGAAGAGAGATGCAGAAAGAAGCAAGAGCAGCGCAGAAAGAACCGACAGAGGTGCAGAAAGAGGCAAGAGGGGCACAGAAAGAGGGAAGAGAAGTACAGAAAGAAGCAAAAGAGGTGCAGAAAGAGGAAAGAGAACTGCAGAAAAAGCCAAGAGAGGTGCAGAAAGAGGCAAGAGAGGTGCACAAAGAGGGAAGAAGGGTGCAGAAAGAGGCAAAAGGGGTGCAGAAAGAAGCAAGGGAGGTGCAGAAAGAAGAAAGAAAAGTGCATAAAGAAGCAACAGAGATGCAGAAAGAGGCAGGAGACCTGCAGAAAGAGGCAAAAGAGGTGCAGAAACAGGCAAAAGAGGTGCAGAAACAGGCAAAAGAGATGCATAAAGAGGAAACGGGGTACAGACAGAAGAAAGGGAGGTGCAGAAAGAGAGAAGAGGGGTGCAGAAAGAGGCAAGAGGGGTGCAGAAATTTGCACGAGAGGTGCAGAAAGAAGCAAGAGCAGCGCAGAGAGAACCAACAGAGATGCAGAAAGAGGCAAGAGGGGTGCAGAAAGAGGTGAGAGAAGTGCATAAAGAAGCAAAAGAAGTGCAGACAGAGGCAAGAGAACTGCAGAAAAAAGCAAAAGGGGTGCAGAAAGAGGAAAAAGTGGTGCAGAAAGAAGCAATATAGGTGCAGAAAGAAGAAAGATAAGTGCAGAAAGAAGAAACAGAGGTGCAGAAAGAGGCAAGAGGGGTGCAGAAAGAGGCAAGAGAATTATAGAAAGAAGCAACAGAGGTGCAGAAAGAGGCAAGAGAGGTGCAGAGACAGGCAGCAGAGGTGCAAAAAGAAGGAGCAGGGGTAAAGAAAGAGGTGAGGGAGTGCAGAAAGATGCAAGAGGGGTGCAGAAAGAAGCAAGTGAGGTGCAGAACGAGGCAATAGAGGTGCATAAAGAGGCAAGAGAGGCGCAGAACAGGCAAGAGATTTGCAGAAAGAGGCAAGAGAATTGATGAAAGAAAGCAATAGAGGTGTAGAAAGAAGGAAGAGACTTGCAGAAAGAGGCAAGTGAGGTGCAGAAAGAGGCAAGAGAGGTGCAGAAAGAAGAAAGAGAAGTGCAGAAAAAATAACAGCGGTACAGAAGGAGGCAAGAGGTGTGCAGAAACAGGCAACAGAGGTGCAGAAAGAGGGAATAGAGCTGCAGAAAAAGCAAAGAAAATGCAGAAAGAGACAAGATAAGTGCAGAAAGAAGCAACAGAGTTGCAGAAAGAGGCAACAGAAGTTCAGAAAGAGGCAAGACAGGTACAGAAAGAGACAAGACAGGTACACAAAGAGACAAGAGAGGTGCAGAAAGAAATAAGACGAGTGCAGAAAGGGGAAACAGAGGTGGAGAAAGAGGCAAGAGGGCTGCAGAGGAGGGAAGAGAAGTGCAGAAAGAAGCACCAGAAATGTAGAAAGAGGCAAGAGAAGTGCAGAAAGAAGTAAGAGAGGTGCAGAAAGAGTCTAGAGAGGTAAAGAAAGAGGGAAGAGGGATGCAGAAAAAGCTAAGAGGGGTGCAGAAAGAAGCAAGAGAGGGACAGAAAGAAGCACAAGAAGTGCAGAAAGAAGCAACAGGGGTGCTGAAGGTGGCAAGAGAACTGCAGAAGCAAATGAGGTGCAGAAAGAGGCAACAGAGCTGCAGAAGAAGCAAACAAAATGCAGAAAGAGACAAGAGAAGTGCAGAAAGAAGCAACAGAGTTGCAGAAAGAGGCAACAGAAGTGCAGAAAGAGGCAAAACAGGTACAGAAAGAGACAAGACAGGTGCACAAAGAGACAAGAGAGGTGCACAAAGAAATAAGACGAGTGCAGAAAGGGGAAACAGAGGTGGAGAAAGAGGCAAGAGGGCTGCAGAGGAGGGAAGAGAAGTGCAGAAAAAAGCAACAGAAATGTAGAAAGTGGCAAGAGAAGTGCAGAAAGAAGCAAAAGAGGTGCAGAAAGAGGCAAGAGAACTGCAGAAAAAAGCAAGAGAGGTGCAGAAAGAGGCAAGTGAGGTGCACAAAGAGGTAAGAAGGGTGCAGAAAGAGGCAAAAGGGGTGCAGAAAGAGGCAAAAGAGGTGCAGAAAGAAGCAATAGACGTGCAGAAAGAAGAAATAAAGGTGCACAAAGAAGAAACAGAGATGCAGAAAGAGGCAAGAGAGGTGCAGAAACAGGCAGCAGAGGTGCAGAAAGAGGGAGCAGGGGTAAAGAAAAAGGCAAGAGAGTTGCAGAAAGAGGGACAAGGGGTGCAGAAAGATGCAAGAGGGGTGCAGAAAGAGGCAACAGAGGTGCATAAAGAGGCAAGAGAGGTACAGAAACAGGCAAGAGAATTGCAGAAAGAGGAAAGAGAATTGACAAAAGAAGCAACAGAGGTGTAGAAAGAAGGAAGAGATGTGCAGAAAGAGGCAAGTGAGGTGCAGAAAGAGGCAAGAGAGGTGCAGAAAGTCAAAAGAGAAGTGAGGGAAGAAGCAACAGAGGTACAGAAAGAGGCAAGAACTGTGCAGAAATAGGCAGCAGAGGTGCAGAAAGAAGGAACAGGGGTGCAGAAAGAGGCAAGAGAGGTGCAGAAAGAGGGAAGAGGGGTGCAGAAAGATGCAAGAGGGGTGCAGTGTGAGAAGTTGGCCTGGTATATGTTGTCCACTAATTAAAGTGGGCACCTTGCACCAGTCCAAATGACCCTTATGATATATGAGGTCAAAGATAACCTTTTGAAAGCTATCCTAGTGGTAGCTGTGGAGAGCAGCCTTCAGGCTTAATCTTGAAGGAATGTAAAGCAGCTTGTTTTACCAGAATATCACCTCCTATATTGAATAAATGAAAGGAGAACCACACAGTAGTTATATAAAAATATATATTTATTAATATAACACTCTCTAATATCCTCTACACGAAGATAGAACACCAAGCACACAATACGAGATCAATAGAACAGTTGTAAGTAGCACAATACACAGTGGGCTCCAGGGGGAGACCAAACCATTTACTAAAATAGTGGTATAACATTCAGCCCTTTGAGTCAAGACAAGGTATAGAGCACGTAGAATCGCTGGGACCCCAAGAAACCACCCAAGGTGAGTAGATAGGGACCCCACGGAGGACAGGTGCAGAGTGCTAACATGATCGCTGACTCAGTAAACTTCTTTGGGAAAGTCGCAGTTACAGTTTTAAAGTTTAAGGACCCTTCTAGGAGGACTTCGAGCAAACCCTTTGGAACTTAAGAAGTTGGAGAGCCACCCCACCCATGGATACCATAGAACCAGAGTTACCTATCCCAGAGGAGCCAGTTGCATAGGTCTGGAGTGGTGTCGGAAACTGCTGTCATTCTCAATGGAGGGCTGTGAAGAAGTACTGCTGCTGTGAAGGTGAAAAGGGTCCGGTGGAATCCAAGCTGGGATTCTAGAAGGAAGGAACCTGAAAGCAGAGGGGACAGAGTCTGGGTCACTTCAGAATGACTAGGGGCTCGCTAGACGAATGCCCACCGATGTCGGTGCTTCAGGTGCGAAGAAGGGATGCTTGACTCTGCAGCCACGAGGACCAGGAGATGTCAAGGATGATCAGGAGCCAGAGGTGAGTTGTCCCATGAAGGATGTCGAGTGATGATAGGGTCAGTGTCCGGCTGGAGCACCAACAAGCCTTGGCAAACGAAACCCATGCAGGAAGGTCAAGCAGGTTACGGTGTGGACCAGCAAGGTCCAGGGGACTCACCAAGCAATGGGCACGTCTGGAGCAACCAGGAAATACCAACAAAAATCAATATTACCCTCAGGAGGACATACAGGCCAAAGGACCAGGAGTCACGAGGGGACCTCGAGCAAGATTGCAAAGTACCAGCCCATGGAGCACTCGGTATGAGGAGGCCAGAGTTCTTTGGTGCAAATACTGCTCAGGGTCAGGACTATACGAAGTCTAATGCACAAGCTCAGGAATCACCAGCAAGCATATGCAACTGCAAATGGATTGGGAGCACAGGGGTTCGGGTTATGCAGTCCCCATGAGGGATACTGGCCTCAAACTTGCTGAGAGGGCAGATCAACCTCAAGGACATTCATAAACTCACCTCCTGTGTTGCTGAAATCTTCAGAGTCTGCAGGAGCTCAGGAGCAGCAGACCAGTCAGTTGCATTAAGGTGCCTGCAACCGCAGGGGAGTGACTCCTACACTCCAAGGGAGATTCTTCAGTTGTCCTTAGTGCACCATAGGTCCTGCACAGAGCCAGTATGGAGAAAGGGCACAGACACAGCTTTGGACGGAAAGGGAGACAAAGCCGGGCCCAGTCGAAGTCCAGCAAAGTCCAGAGTGTCCAGATGGTCGAAGGTCACTGGTTTCTTCTTGTAAAATCTTGCCCACATAAAATCTAAAGTCTTACAGCCAGGTAAGCCCTTTTGACCCCACTGGAAGTTGGTTGGACTGATTCGGGGGACCCTCCTAGGGGAGGGTCAGCACAGATGGGTGGTTACACCCATGTCCTTTGTCCAGTTTTGTGCCAGAGCAGGAGCCAATGGCTCCCACATCTGGTGTGAGCTGGACTATGCACAGGGACACCAAATGTGCCCCAAGTGCAGACTTTCAGGCACTCTCAGAGTACACCCACCCAGCCCCAGTACACTAAATCCTATCTGGGAGGTGGTCTCACCTCCCTGTGACAGAATGCCTATTGTGCTGCCTCCCTCTGCTCAAGCTTGGCTCAGCAGAAGCAGGGCAGAAATGTGTCTCTGGTTGGCAGCATCCATTTTGTGCTGACCGGGTCGAGAAGGCTGGCACCAGATAGACCACTGACCCCACAAAGCTTGCTTCAGAAGGGTGGAATCATACCTCCCACACCAGTTACCAGTATGAAGGTATGATTCCAAGGAGTTTGATACCAAACACGATATGTTTCTATGAAGCCGTTTTCGAGATAGCATTTACCGTGAGGTTATAATGCACCTCTACCTATATGTCAGGCTGAGTCACAGACAACCCAGTAGAATGGTCTCCGAAGGCTGCAGAGAGGCTCTGCTCATGCAGGGACACCCTCTCACTAAAAACCGAGAACCCTGCCTACAGGATTGATAAGGCCTGCTATAGGGGTGACTTATAAGTTTTAAGTGTAGTGACCTATAGATATAGTGAGCCTATATATAAAGTAAGTGGTGCAAGCACCATCTTACACAGGTTGAAGTAGCAGACCTGTAGTTCCACTTTGCATGGCCTCCCATGGGTAGCATAATACATGCTTCAGCCCATGGGAGGCCTCTGGGATACCTATGCACTGGGTACATGGGTACCATATACTAGGGACTGATAAGGGTACCCCAGTATCCAATCTGGAGTGTACCAAAGTACATGTATGGCAATTTAAGGGAGAAAGCAGATAGCCTGGGGTCCTGATTAGCAGGATCCCAGTCAGACTAGTCAAAAACAGTGCAACATCAAGCAAAAAGTGGGGTTAACCATAAGAAGTATATCCTACTTTCCTACATGCTGAAAGAGGCAAGAGAGGTGCAGAAACAGGTAGCTAAGGTACAAAAAGAGGGGACAGGGGTGCAGAAAGAAGCAAGTGAGGTGCAGAAAGAGGTAACAGAGCTGCAAAAGAAGCAAATGAAATGCAGAAAGAGACAAGAGAAGTGCAGAAAGAAGAAAGAGAGGTACAGAAATAGGCAATGGAAGTTCAGAAAGAGGCAAGGCAGGTACAGAAAGAGACAAGAGAGGTGCACAAAGAGACAAGTAAAGTGCAGAAAGAACTAACAGAGGTGCAGAAAGAGGCAAGAGGGGTGCAGGAAGAGGCAAGAGAAGTGCAAAAAGAAGCAAAAGAGATGCAGAAAGAGGCAAGAGAACTATAGAAACAGGCAAAAGAGGTACAGAAAGAGGGAAGAGGGGTACAGAAAGAGGCAAGAGGGGTGCAGAAAGAGGCAAGAGTAGTGCAGAAAGAAGCAAAAGAGGTGAAGGGAAACAAGCAAGAGAACTGCAGAAAAAGGCAAGAGAAAGGCAAGAATGGTGCACAAAGAGGGAAGAAGGCTGCAGAAAGAGGCAAAAGGGGTACAGAAAGAAGCAAGAGAAGTGCAAAAAGAAGTAACAGCGGTATAGAAAGATGCAAGAGGGGAGCAGAAAGAAGCAAGAGAAGTGCAGAAAGAAGTAACAGAGGTACAGAAAGATGCAAGAGGGGTGCAGAAAGAGGCAAGACAAGTACAGAAAGATGCAACAGAGGTGCAGAAAGAGGCAACAGAGGTGGAGAGACAGGCAGCAGAGGTGCATAAAGAGGGAACAGGGGTGCAGAAAGAGGCAAGAGAGGTGCAGGAAGAGGGGTGCAGAAAGATGCAAGAGGGATGCATAAAGAAGCAAGTGAGGTGCAGAAAGAGGCAACAGAGCTGCAGAAGAAGCAGACAAAATGCAGAAACAGACAAGAGAAGTGCAGAAAGAAGCAACAGAGGTACGGAAAAATGCAACACAAGTGCAGGAAGAGGCAAAACAGGCACAGAAAGAGACAAGAGAGGTGCGCAAAGAGACAAGAGAGGTGCGACACAGCATATAGAGATCGATTGTGCTGTGCAGGTCTGACGAGCCCGATGTGCATGGAGCAAGCAGCAGTCACAGAGCAAAGCAGAACGGGACCAGAGTGGCTCCGGCTCTGCGGCTCTGGCAGCGAGCGCACACAGCGAGAGAACACAGTTTGCAGCAGCTAAGGAGCCGCAGAGGACCAAGGGGAGCAGGGAGCAGGATCATCTAGAGTAAGTCCCTCCCGTGACCATCCGTGGGTTCCACGGTAGCCTGAGGTGGGTCAGAGACAGCCCCATACATCTGACACTGACCACCACCCTGCCTGCCTGCCTGCTAGTACCTGTGCCAGAGCCCCTACAGAGCCCCTACTGCTCTACTAAAGGGGTCCTCGGGGGCCACCACCAAGTCTCTGTGGAGCATAGCAGTCTTGCCCCCCCACTAATGCACCAGAGGCACCTGAGAGCAGCAAAGTGCAGTGGTGGGTGGAAGGTGGTGAGTCGATGGTGGCGAGCTCAGCTGCTCTGATGGTGGACTTGTGATACTGCAGTGCATCAGACGTGGGAGACACTGGTCTCTTCGGACCTCTACCCAGCCCGCTGACCCCCATTGGCTCTGGTCACCAAACATCAGCCGCCCGGCCCCTGGCGGAGGCTGAGGCAGAGGCGGAAAGGTGGATTTGGCTGGTCCTGCAGGGGGCGCTCTACCACTCGGCGCCACAACCCCGCTGGGTCAATAAAGCAGGGGAACAGTAGGGCCAAGTGTACAACTGGCCAGGAACAACCAGGAAGCATCCCCCCAGCTCAACCAGCACTGCAGACGTTCGTCTGCAAAAACCGGTCGAGCCATATCTCAGCAAACTTGGTCTGGGGATTTGATTGATATCCTCAACAAGTTGCCCTCTCTGATTCAGCGGAGGGACACGGATTGATTTGGCCAGCAGGGGCAATGTGGAAACCGACCTAAGGGGCAGAAGAACCATTGCGGGGGCTCAGCCAGTACGACACTCCCGGTCACTGGAGAAAAAGAAAGAGCAGGGACAGTCTACTACCCTGTGAGAGAGACAGCACCCAGACAAGCTGGCAGACAAGGCACGCTAGTTTGGATAAAGCTAACGACTACTCCAGTGTTCAACACTCGACAATTGCTCCATCCAGACTACTGCCACCTGTCTGATTCCACCTACCTGCTGCTGTCTTTTCACCATCTTCCCATCATTCGCTACAGCCCGACTACTACATATACGATATCCCCGCAGAGCAGGTCGACCGGGGTCACGCGAAAGGTGGGATAGCAATTTTTCTTAACGAAGATTACAAATGTGCCCAAGAAATTATCCCAACTGATTCAAAGAACTTCCAATGTATCAAGATCAAATTTGGGGTCGACCCACTAGAAACCCCGAAAGATCTCCTTATCTTCAATGTCTATATCCCCCTCAGAGCAAAAATGGATGTACTTGCAATAGAAATACTCGAGGATATCGAAAAGGTAATAGATGGACAAGGCTATCTGCCAGTCTTCATAACAGGCGACTTCAACAGAAAAATATCTAATGAGTTACTTGAAAAGTGGGCAAACTGTGACAAAGAAGAAGCCCTGGCAATTTCCACTCCTCTATTCCCCAAAGAAAACAAAGCTGATAAAAGAGGGAAAATCCTATTAGCCTCACTCCTGATGTTAAACAGAGTAATACTAAATGGCAACGTAGAAGGAGATATTCCAGCATCACCCACAAGACAAGGGAACTGCAGCTCTTCAACCCTGGACTACATGATCTGTAGCTCGGATTTGTTTGGTACTGTTTCACATCTCAAAATTAATTTTGCACGGGGAAGTGATCATGCAATCCTGCAAGTAGCTACAGAGTGGAAAACACAATTCGCATCATCAGGTTATATTATGTACTCCCACAGCACAGTTATAGTGAACCAGGCCCAAGGGCGGATACAGTGAAATTCATCGACACTTAATAAAATCATTAACGTAATTGATACGGCACAACCATTACAGACAATGCACTCTACAAATTCGATAAAAAATTTCGAAGTAGTCATCAAAAATCTGGTACAAAAATTGCAGGAAAATCTAAAAAAACGGGAGCCAAGAATGAACCAAAACAAAAGACGGAACTCAGACACTAATACAAAGGAATTAAATAAACTAATAAGGTCGCAGTTCCTCTAATACTCTGCATCAAAACAACTAGAAATCAACAAATTAAAAAATCAGCGCAGGAGGGAAAAATAAAAAAACAGAAAAAAACTCAGGATAAAAACTGGGTTGACATTCAGATAGCTGCAAAACAGAATAACCAATGTGCATATTGGAATATAATCGCCAAAGAAATATGCACAAAAAAATCATTACAAGCTATCCCAGTACCCCCGGCAGAATGGGAAACATACCTAGCCAATCTATATAAATTAAATACCACCTCAGAAAGGACTAATAACCTGGCAAGTACTCCTGGAGTATATACTTTGGACAACGGAGCACCAAGTCCCTTTTTAATTGAGCTATATTTAAAAAAGGCAAGAACGTCGGGAGCAACGGGACCGGATCAAATTCCGATTAAGGTCCTCCAAAGCAACCCCAAAGCATGGAGTAAGTTCTTATTTCCCTCTTTCATCACATTTTTGTAACAGGGGAAATTCCCAAATCTTGGAAGGGGAGCATTGTAATCCCAATACATAAGAAGGGCTCAAGGCTGCTTCCCGGTAACTACAGGCAGATAGCTCTCCTGGACGCAACAGGAAAGTTTTTCACAGCTGCAGTACTAGATCATCTTAAAGACTGGGCTTTTTCATCAGGTCTAATTCCTTTAAATAAAGCCGGGTTCAGACCAAAGCACTCGGTCACAGATAACATCGCAGTGTTGCAAACCATACTAGACAAATATGTGTCTTCAAAATCTCAGGTTGTGTACGCTGCTTTCGTCGACTTTACTACAGCATTTGATAGGGTAGACAGATGAACGCTTTGGAGAAAACTCAGTAAAACTTACTCCATTCAATAACATTGCTACATTCCGGGACCTGGTGTCAAGTCCAAATGGGGAGGGAGAAAGGTCTCACAAGCCCAATACTGACCCCAAATGGCCATAGACAAGGATGCCTTCTTGCTCCCTTATTGTTTTCCCTATATATCAGCGATCTTCCAGAATGTTTTAAGCAGATCTGCAACTTTCCACCTAAAATTGCACTTCACAAAATTCACACCATGATGTATGCAGACGATGTAATCATCTTAGATCTAACACCATTTGGCCTGGAAAGGAGTCTGCAAGCACTCCACAAATACACAGAAGAAAATTACTTAATACCGAATACCACAAAAACAAAAATAGTTCCATTTTTGGGAAGGAAACGGAGTGTTAAATTCAACTGGACTCTAGGGGGAAAACAGCTGGAAGTGGCAAACAAGTATACCTATTTAGGGAGAATCTTTTCAAAATCCCTACAAAATGTGCTTCATATACAGAATCTAAACCGTAAAGTCGAAGTCCAAGTGGGGGCACTCTCACGCTTATACGCCTCGACTGGTCAAAGACATTTTTCTTCACTTCTTCAGGTATATAGTGCTAAGATTCCACCAGTACTTTCATATGCTCTTGAATACATCCCACTAAGCCAATGGAAACATCTAGATCTTAAAGAAGGGAAGATCCTACGGAAACCCACAAAGATGTCTCAAGCAGTTCGGTACAAGCTCTCTGCCTTGAACTTTCACTAGTAAGCTCCTATGCCAGAGGAATTAGTAACGTTATCAGATGGGCATATAACCTCCTCCATGCGGAAAAAGGAACGCTACGATCCCTACTCAAAACAGAGACATTCGATCAAGGTACACCGAAATAAGTATTTTGTAGGAATGTCTCAACTGCTTTTAAATTGTTTAATGTTAATATTAATGTGTTACAATCTTGGACTCCTGCCCAGCTGAAGCTCTTTTTAAAACACTTCACTCCAAGATTAAGCTTTGATCTCGATTTTCAGCATTGTTCCAAACTGTCACTATATAAAAAATATACTGAAACTATGGTCTATAGGAAAACACAACAGTATATCTATTTTAATCTAAAGCATGGTGTTAGGAGATTGATTGCATTACTCAGATTTGGGATACTTCCTCTAAAATCTTTTACTTACAAGTGGCTACCAAAAGAAAAATCTAGTAGTCTCTGTAACTTATGTAATGGTGGGGAGCAAGACTTGGAACATATGTTGTTTACTTGCCCAAATGCGACAGTCGTTGAAGCAAGAAAAAGGTTTTTACAACCAATTCGTATAAAATGTAGAATTAATTCAGTTCAGGACTTGATCTCGCTTTGTAAGGTTCCGCCAAATGAATTTGTATGCTACAATTTATTTAAATTTTTAAAATCTTTTTTAACTTTGTATTAGAATGTAAACTTTTATTATCTTATTGTCTAATTTCATGTGTCATGTATCAAATATTTGTTGTTCTCAGCCGAGAACTAAATCAAATAAACTTAAACTTGAAACTTGAAACTTGACAAGAGAGGTGCAGAAAGAAATAGGACGAGTGCAGAAAGGGGCAACAGGGGTGCAGAAAGAAGCAAGAGAGGTGCAGAAAGAAGCAAGAGAAATGAAGAAAGAAGCAACAGAGGTGCAGAAAGAGGCACGAGGGTTGTAGAAAGAGGCAAGAGAAGTGCAGAAAGACACAAGAGAGGTGCAGAAAGAGGGAAGATGAGTGCAGAAAGAGGCCAACATGGGTTCAGAAAGAAGCAAGAGAGTTGCAGAAAGAATCAAGAGAAGTGCAGAAAGAAGCAACAGATGTGAAGAAAGAGGCAAGAGAAGTGCAGAAAGATGTAAGAGAGGTGCAGAAAGAGGCTAGAGAGGTAAAGAAAGAGGGAAGAGGGGTGCAGAAAGAGGCGAGAGGGGTGCAGAAAGAAGCAAGAGAGGTAGAGAAAGAAGCACAAGAAGTGCAGAAAGAAGCAACAGGGGTGCCAAAGGAGGCAAGAGAACTGCAGAAAGAGGCAAAAGAGGTGCAGAAAGGAGCAGAAGAGGTGCAGAAATGGGCAAGAGAACTGCAGAAAAAGGCAAGACAGGTGCAGAAAAAGGGAAGAGGGGTGCAGAAAGATGCAAGATGGGTGCAGAAAGAAGCAACTGAGGTGCAGAAAGAGGCAACAGAGCTGCATAAGAAGCAAAAGAAATGCAGAAAGAGACAAGAGAAGTGCAGAAAGATGCTAGAGAAGTGAAGAAAGAAGGAACATGAGTGTAGATAGAGGCAACAGGGGTGCAGAAAGAAGCAAGAGAGGTACAGAAAGAAGTAAGAGAAATGCAGAAAGTAGCAACAGAGGTGCAGAAAGAGGCAATAGAAGTGCAGAAAGAGGTAAGAGAGGTATAGAACGAGGCTAGAGAGGTAAAGAAAGAGGGAAGAGAGGTGTAGAAAGAAGCAAGAGAGGTACAGAAAGAAGCACAAGAAGTGCAGAAAGAAGCAACAGGGGTGCCAAAGGAGGCAAGAGAACTGTAGAAAGAGGCAAAAGAGGTGCTGAAAGAAGCAAAAGAGGTGCAGAAAGAGGCAAGAGAACTGCAGAAAAAGGTAAGAGTGGTACAGAAAGAGGCAAGAGAGGTGCACAAAGAGGGAAGAACAGTGCAGACAGAGGCAAGAAAGGTGTAGAAAGAGGAAAGAGGGGTTCAGAAAGAAGCAAGAGGGGTGAAAAAAAGTGCAAGAGAGGTGCAGAAAGAAGCAATAGCAGCACAGAAAGAACCAACAGAGGTGTAGAAAGAGGCAAGAGGGGTGCAAAAAGAAGCAAGAGAAGTTGTTATTATATTTGTATTTGGCATATATAGCCATAAAAAGAAAGTACCACAATACATACAATTAAAATAAGAATTATACAGACACTGTGACTATAAAACAATAAAACACAATAAAATCCAGGTTAAAAAAACATTGGGAACTCTACCAAGCCATAAGGAGTACCTAATTCATCATCACGCGGGGAAGTGATCACTTATACATTGGGTATACATTTGTACATCCGCCTTGATTATCAAGAGCCGGGGATATTCCCAATCATGGGTAAGATCATGTTTCTACCCCGCCCGTTTCAAATTATATAACCAATTCCTTCAATGACTCCTATATTGCAATTAAAAATCTTCCCATTGCACATGTCACATTTAAAAATCTCATATTTATCAATAAACTGAGAGCTTGGTCCCTACTAATAGTTTCATAGGCAATAAAAAGGGGTTTTAAAATTTGTTTATGTTCTTCTAAGAACCACAAACAATCCATCAGAATATGTGGGCCGTTACATTTTGCTTGTAGTCCACATGTGCACAGACCCTGTTCATTCATCATTGCGGATTTTATCTTCCAGTCAGTGTTGCATGGGTTCAAACCAACTCTAAATTTCAGGATTATATTTCTAAGCATTGGGTTAGGCATGGCCTCTATATAGGGGAATATATGTTCATTGGTCCACCCGTTTATCAAGAACTGGGAGGACGATTTGCTCCTCAAATAACCCAAATCTTCTTCTTGGGCCTTTGTATTAATAATAGCATGCAGCACCGACTAGGGGATCTGCTGTCCCAACCTCCATTGATCTGGTTCTAGGGAAAGTTTAACACATAACTTATCTAGCTTATTTCTAGCTTGGGACGCCCAATTTAATTTGCTATCCTCTATTTCTTTTTTACAGAGGTTTGCTATTTTGGGAGACCCCTCTCCATTCATTCTCTGCCAGAAGTTCAATGACGCTTGCATACCCTGAAAATTCCAGGCTATAAGACGACATTCCACTCGTACAGCCTGTATCATAGTTGACGAGGGGAGTGCAAGGAGCTGTTTAACGCATTTGCCCTCCTCTAAGTTCCAATCCGATTTACCTCCCATGAATAAAACCTCTACGCCATATTGGAACTGTGGGCGGACCAATGCATTAAAGGCCGATAGAATTGGCCGCAGAGAGGGGCCTCCATACTTTTCCTTAAATTGTTTAAGGCCCCATACTGAAGAGAGAGCCTTTGATTTAAGTGACTGTATGTGATCCCTCCAGCTTAGCTTACTGTCGAACCACATACCCAAATATTTGTATCTATCCACTTCTTCGACTCTAACCTCTCCCAATTTCCAGTACAAGGAGCTCTTTCTTTTTACCCAGTACCATTATTTTGGTCTTTTCTAAGTTGACCGTGAGGCATTTTTTTATGCAATATTCATAAAAGGCATCCAGTTTTTTTTGCAAGCCCAACTCTGTCATATCCATTATTACTAAATCATCTGCATATAGCAGACAAGATATATGGGTCCCCCCCATCTTGGTGCTTACACCACCTGCCCTGCTCAATATATTAGGCAAATCGGATAAAAACAGGGAGAATAACAATGGGGCAAGAACACAGCCCTGCCGCAAACCATTAATTATCTGAATTTTATTAGATAGGGTTCCATGGGTATCCAAGATAACCCTGGCCCAATTCCTTGAGTGCATTTCCTGGATTAAAGCAAGTACTGCCTTGTTGATTCCGAGCTCTGCCAACATACTCCACAGTAGACTACGATCTACTTAATTGAAGGTAGCTCGGAAGTCCACAAAGCAGCAGAACAGGTTACCTCGCACTTCCATTGCCTTTTTTGCCATTGCCCATAGGCTAAGGCAATGGTCGATAGTTGAGTGGCCCTCCTTGAACCCACCTTGCTCTATTGGTATCAAGTTATGCTGCTCTGCCCAGGTCTTCACTGCGCCTGGTAATATCTTAAAAAACTTTCTCCCCACATCCAACAAACTTATAAGGCGATAATTCTGAGGTAATGTAGCATCCTCTTTTTTATAAACTGGCCTAACAATAGCCCCCTTCCAACTTTCTGGGAAAACCCCAGAAGTTAAAATATTTTGGAAGGTCGCATTTAAGAAGCTTGCCCACCAATCTATACTATTTTTTAATACACAAGATATCATAGCTACCCAGCATTTCTCTAAAAGTGTCTTGGGATAGCTGTCTTCTGTATCCCCCTATATTCCATGAAAGTGTCCGTAGGCTGTGTGAAGACCCTAATTCCTAATCCAGCTCGCTCAACCCTTCGTCCATACTGTTCCCCCAACTTATTGAGGATTCGGACAGTAGATCAAATCGATTGCTCAGAGCTGGCCCCTTAGCAGTATTTGTTATCGTTACTTTTAACCCTCCTTGATTTTTTTCAGTGCGTATTCTTTTGTATTGGGTACCTAGTATATCATACTGTATTTGCTCAGGGCGTAAACCTGATGATAGGTGAGGGTCCCTGAATCCCCGGGATTACCCTCTTCTATTCCAAGTTGGTTATCATACACAAGACTTATTCCCTCCTTTTCCAGGTCTCCCTCTGCCCTTATCACCATCTGCTTTACAAATTCAGAATAAAAAAGCACCTTTGTTACCTTATTTCCTTCTGAATTAGTTATAAACCTACATGCCTGATGTCATCAGACGTAACCCCACACAATGTGGGACATTTAACCAGTATTTGTAATAGGTTGGAGTGATTTAAGGGATTTATTTTCCTTTGCCGCTTTCTCCCCACCCTTTGCCCCCAGGGTTCCATATACACCCATAGGTGCTCGCTGTTATCATACTTTCTGCTGCTCCTATTGCTCCTCCCAACTACTGGTGCGGACTCAGGCTTTGGGCAGACTCTTATCCCGGGTTGGTCAAAAGAGGGCTCTCCCCTTATTTTCATGTTGGTTAGATCACCCTCCCCCCTACGCCCCGTTCTTTCCTTATTCCTCTGAATCTCCGGGCCTTGAAATTGCAAACTTCCGCACAAGGTGTTCATCCTCATCACTGTCCTTATAGCTTTTCTATTTCGGTTCCCTCCTGAACCCATTTTATTTCTAGCCCCAACTCTTGGTGACTTCTCTTGATCTTGTATTGCCATACCGTGTTTATTACTCCCCCTTGGCTGTAAACCCCTTGTCCTTTTCAGCTTTTTGTGCAGCTTCCTTCTGTTCTTATACTCAGTCCTATACCTCTTAAATCTCCCATAAGGCCTCCTTTTTATTACCAACATAGGGCATTTTGAGATATATTCTGTTGGGGGATTTTCAATCTGTGCAACATCATCCTCCTTAGTACATAGTGATACATATAACTCCTGATCCCTCATCTCCACTACTGGGCAGACTATAGTCGGCATACAGTTATTAATTTGTTTTAGCTCCTCTGCTATCTGTTGTAATTGGGCTTTATGGGTTTTCCTTGCCCGTTATTCTCAACTAGAGCTTCTAATATTGCCTGAAGAGTCTTTTGCATTAAAAACATCACCTCTAGTAATGATGAGGCCGAGATTGCTGTCATATCAAGTACCAAGGACGACTGAGGAGTATCTGGGGAAACAGAGCCCTGAGGGATAGTGTTGTTTCCCTTCCTCCCCTGCCTATTAACTGCCTGTTGCAATGCTTCTTTATCTACCGAGGGACTATCCATTCCACTACAGAACAGGCGGGGTGATGACGATAACCTAGGTTCCAATATAAACAACCCCCCTTCATTTACCCCCCTTGTTCGCCAAGGACTTGATCAATAGCTGGTAGTAAAGAGTCATTTATTTCACTCATTGCATTCCTATGGCTCCTCGTACGGTCTTTATCATGAGTTCCACCTAACACGGAGGAATGATCACTAGCATCCAAATTCTTTTTAAAATATTTCCCTACAAATGTTTTTATAGATTGCCCCAAGGAAGTCCCGCTTGCTTCTTCTGCAGGAAGTGACAGTATATCTTGCCTGCTAGGTGTCATCATTTCTTCTAGGATATCAATACTAGTATTCTCCAATGTCTTTTGATGCTGGTCCTGTTTGCGCTTTCTTGATACAACGGCTTTCAGTCCCTTTTTAACCCCACATGATTTCACTTTTGGGGGCATTTCCCTTATGCCCTATGGGTTTGCCTAAATGCAAAGGAGCGGGTGCAAGTTCAAATTTTGGGTACCTCCGAGCCTCCACACTTTTCCACTCTCGCTTGAGACTCCTCTCCCCTGTCCATCTCACGGAGATAGGTTCGGGTACAAGGTCCTTTATCGGAAATCCAGAATGAATGCAGGAGTGGGAAGCAGGACTAGTGGGGTCAATGCGCTGATGGGCCCAAGGAAAAGATACCATATGCCAGGATGTCAGGCCGACCAAGTTACAAGTAAAGATAAGAGTTAGAAGCTCCCTGGGGCTTGTCGCAAAACGCACTCGGTCAAAACTGAGCCTTCTCCGCAGACTGCCCCCCTGGGCCCCACTGGTACAAGCGGTTCTCTCCCTCAGCTGCGCTTCCCACAAAGTCCACCGCTTGTTACCTCAACTGTGCCTCTCAGCTGTCTCCTACTGTCTCCACCGGGTGTCGAACACCCGAGTCAGGCGTTGTCTTTCCCCGTGGCTTCAGTCCTCCCCTCCCGGCCACAGCCACCAACAGCCCCTCTGTCGGTATGAGTCACCGAAGCATGCCGGAGGTTCAGGCGGGGGTTTGAGTGGGTAAGTCCGGGAACCGGGGGCTTAGGCAGACAAGTTCAGCATGACCGCGGCCGAACAGTGGCGGCATCAGAGGCCAAGCTGCCACGCTGCGGCAACAACGAAAACACAAAGTGGAGCACCAGGAAACTGGGTCAAACAGTTGCGGAGGGCAAGAGAAGTGAAGAAAGAAGCAAAAGAGGTACAGAAAGAGGCAAGAGAACTGCAGGAAAATACAAGAGAGGTGCAGAAAGAAGAAGGAAAATTGCAGAAAGAATCAACAGAGCTGCAGAAAGAGGCAAGAGAACTGCAGAAAGAGGCAAAAGAGGTACAGAAACAGGCAAAATAGGTGCATAAAGAAGGAAGAGGGTTGCAGCAAGAGGCAAGAGGGGTGCAGAAAGAGGCAAGAGAAGTACAGAATGAAGCAAAAGAGGTGCAGAGAAAGAAGCAAGAGAACTGCAGAAAAAGGCAAGAGAGGTGCACAAAGAGGGAAGAAGGGTGCAGAAAGAGGCAAAAGGGTGCAGAAAGAAGCAAGAGAGGTGGAGAAAGAAGAAAGAAAAGTGCAGGAAGAAAAAACAGAGGTGCAGAAAGAGGCAAGAGGGGTGCAGAAAGAGGCAAGAGAGGTATAGAAAGAAGCAACAGAGGTACAGAAAGAGGCAAGAGAGGTACAGAAACTGGCAGCAGAGGTGCAGAAAAAGGGAGCAGGGGTTCAAAAAGAGGCGAGAGAGGTGCGGAAAGAGGGAAGAGGGGTGCAGAAAGATGCAAGAGGGGTGCAGAAAGAAGCAAGTGAGGTACAGAAAGAGGCAACAGAGGTGCATAAAGAGACAAGAGAGGTGCAGAAACAGGCAAGAGAAGTGCAGAAAGAGGCAAGAGAATTGCTAAAAGAAAGAGGTGTAGAAAGAGGTAAGAGAAGTGCAGAAAGAGGCAAGTGAGGCGCAGAAAGAGGTAATAGAGGTACAGAAAGAAGAAATAGAAGTGCAGACTGAACTAACAGAGGTACAGAAAGAGGCAAGAGGGATGCAGAAAGAGGCAATAGAAGTACAGAAAGAAGCAACAGAGGTGCAGACAGAGGCAAGAGAGGTGCAGAAACATGCAGTAGAGGTTCAGAAAGGGGGAACAGGGGTGCAGAAAGAGGCAGGAGAGGTACAGAAGGGGGGCAGAGGGGTGCAGAAAGATGCAAGAGTGGTGTAGAAAGAAGCAATTGAGGTGCAGAAAGAAGCAACAGAGCTGCAGAAGAAGCCAAATAAATGCAGAAAGAGACAAGAGAGGGGGGCTCTAGAGGGCACACGGCAAGATGGCCGCTCTATAGAGCAGCTCCACTGGCCGAGCCAACAATCCACTCAATTATCCTGTCATCCTGGCCTGACTGATGCCCTGCCTGCAAGAACTGTGCAGTGAAGTAATCCTGGCCACTTGGTTCATGCTGAGTTGGGCGCTGCAGGGACAATTAGCCGGATGGGAGGCTGGTGATTCCCCGGGCCCGCGCTGTCAACATGGCAGCCAAGGATGTGCTCTGAGCACGAGGCTGCGGTGAGCTCTGATGGGTGCCGGCCATGGCCTACGGGCACTGTTGTGGGATCATGCTGCCCAGCTGGTGACCGGTGGGCTGTGCGGCCTAGACTGGGGTTGGCGGCTATCCCAGTGTGAGAGATTTTGTCACCTGGGGGGCAGGCCTACCTCTGGTCCTTGCCTGTGCAGTGCACTGGTTGCGGGCTTGTGGAGGCATCGCTCTCCTTCCACTTCAGGCTGTCGGCCTTGCCTACATTAGAGCTGCTGCGGACCACCATTAGGACTGGACCAGGTTCCCGGGTGAGTGCCTAGGTGTGCCAGCTTCCTAACTGCGGCCCGCCTTGCTGCTGTGTCCCGCTGGGCCCCACAGAGAGATCGTTGCATACCGTGTGTACTGAAGACTGGCGGTGCCCCTGGGTTCTGCGTGGCATGCCTTACCTGGTGACTGCTCTTCGGTGAACCTGCTTCTGCTGTGACCGGGGGGTCCTTTGATTATCCTCGCTGTGTGGCCCTGCAGTTGACTGCGACCGCTGCCACCTCTATTTCTGCTTGTTCTTCCCTGGGTGGAGGTGTGAAAGAGTGTGGCCTTGTTGGAGTTCTGGCCCGCGCTCTCTCCTCCTCTCCACGATTGTGCTGCGGTGCTGGGGCATGAGGCGCACATAATCCCACGGTGCCCTTTGTGGGACTCCTGATCATCCCTCTCGCTTTTGGGCCTGGTCTCTCTTGTGATTTGGAGCATGGACATTGACCTTCTGGGCCTACACTGTCTCGGTGGCATTGGCGGAGTGCTCTTGACGCTGTGAGCTCGCACTGCGATTTGCGGGGTACTGCAGGCACACTCACAAGTATTGGTCCTGAATGCACCCCCGCCATACTTTCTCCACCTCACCCTCATCTTACTACTCACCATCTCCTTGTGCTACATCATGTCGATATAACGAGGAGTGCTCCATTACTATTTGTGCTGTGATTCGTTATTGACTTTTTGTCACTGCCTGAGATTGCTGGACACTGTGCAGCGTGCGGCCCTTAGCAGATACCCTCCTCACCAGTCTCTCCTTATTTGGCCCAGCACTACCGCCATGGGGAAATCTGAGTGCAGCAAACCACGCCTCACATTTGAGCCCTGTAAATCCGGCAAAGCATCTCAGCACGCTGCCTCTGACTTGGAGGCTGATGTACCCAGCGACCACTTAACCAGTATTGATAAAACTCTTCTCGCAGTTCAAGCCAGCTTGCAGTCCATCGACGGGAAAATTGACAACTTGAACTTGCGTATGGATCACATGTCCACGAAGTTGGATAAACATGCACTGCGCCTGGGGGAAGCAGAAACGCGTATCTCCAATGCCGAAGATGGCTTACAACAGGTGACCACCAGAGCGTCATCTATGGAGAAGGTGTTGGCTGTTATACAGGCTCGTAATGAGGATTTGGAGGCCAGATCACGATGTAACAACATGCGAATCACTAGCCTGCCGGAGTCCACAAACACGGGCAGTCTCGAGACCTATGTGGAGAACCTTCTCTGTGCGATTTTTGGTGCGGAACAGCTGTCTCAGGTTTTGATCGTGGAATGAGCCCATCACTTTCTGACTGCTCGCCCTCCCCTGGGCGCCCCACCGCATCCCATTATTGCTCGTCTTTTGAATTATAGAGATTGGGACACTGTCCTCCGCATTGCTCGAGAGAAGGGTACCATCACTCACAGAGGGAACACACTTGCCTTCTATCGCAACTTTACCGTAGCTGTCCCGGAGGCCCGGAGAGAATACCAACCCATTAGGAAGCTTCTCATCTCAGTGCAGATACCCAATGCTATGCTTTATCCCACACAGTTATGCATAGAGGTCAATGGAAAGCCCAAGATTTTCACCAGCCCGAAATCTGCGATGGACTTTGCCAAGACTCTTACTCACTGTAGCTGGTCCCCCGGTACTATGGCTGGGGATGACGGTGGAGGCTCCGATGAGAGGACAGATGAACAATGACAAAGCCAGGCCACGTGAGTTGTGGATGGTGTGCATGTCAGCATCATTTCACTTATGGGATGACTCGTATCACCCGGTCTGTTATGGTAGACATTCATACGTGAGCTGTGGGTAGTTGGCTGTTCTGTACCCATGTTATCTCTCTCACTGCTTGAACTCATATTGCTAATCACTGTGGGTGGTCTTCGTATTGTTTTATGATATTGCGATATACTGGCCAGGAATTGTTCTCATGCTTGCTCGGCCACCTCCCACTTCACCTGGTGGGGTACTGCATTCCAGCGCTCCCTCATGGGTATTCCCCACAGCTGGTTTTTCCCTTGGTGCTGCACTCGGGGATTGTTTTGGGGGTTCGGGATGGCTTTGGCATGTTGGGGATGCTGAAGTGGGTGGGGGGTAATGGTGGGTGGGTAGGGTTTGCACAGTTTGTTTATGTGGCTGATCATTTTTTTGATGCTATGAGGTTTGCACACGTAACTTTGTTCACTGCAGTTGAATTATGCTTAATGTATGTCATACTAAAGTTCTGCATATGGCTCACACTTAATCACCTGCTTAACATGGAATGTACGAGGGCTTAACTCACCAAAAAAGATTTGGCAGGTCTTAGCGTACCTGGATCGACATGAGGTTACAATTGCCCTTCTGCAGGAGACGCACCTAACTCGCCTGTCGGAAACACACGTTGGGGCGAAGTGGGCCGGGTATCGCTTGGCTTCCTCCCACTCCTCCTATTCCCATGGGGTACTCACACTCGTTAAGAAAAACCTCCCCTTCCTGATGATCAAATCCTGCGTCGATGATGCAGGACGCTATGCCATGGTACATGGGAAGCTAGCGGGCAATTTAATCACGATTGTAAACACTTACGGCCCCAATATAGATGACCCTGCCCTCTTTGAGCGCATTATTTTTACATTACGAGACTGGCCTGATGCTGTGATTTTGTGGGGAGGTGACCTCAACACACATTTAGACCCCCGTAGAGACAAGTCGAGTGGCAGGGGTGGTCTGTCCCCCGGGGTAGCCCAGGTCATTAATGAGGGAATGATCGAACTGGGACTGATTGATGTATGGCGCCAGCGCCACATGGAGAAGCGGGAGGGCATCCATGTTTCCACCGCACATGGTAGCTGGTCCCGGCTAGATTATTGGCTTCTAAGTGAGGTAGTGGGGGGTTGGGTGTATCAGATACAGGGTTAACCCCACACACTTTCCGCTCATAATCCAGTCCGCCTACACCTGCAAATTCCGTGTACTGTTCACAGATCATTCACCTGGCGCTTTTGCCCTGAGGCTCTACTAGACTCCCTCTATGCTGAAACTGTTCGCGAGGCTATAGTACAATATTTTGACCATAACAAAGGATCGGTTGACAGTGCTACGACCCTTTGGGAAGCTTTTAAGGCCACTATCCGAGGCACTTGTATTGGCACGTCAGCCGGCATCTTGCACAACCTGCGCGGACAGCTTGCTAAGCTGGAAACCACTTTGCAATGTCTTGAGCGTGACTATGAGACTGTGCCCTACATTCACACATTGGTGTCAATTAAAGAGTCCATATTGGACTATAATGAGCTGGCAGAGAAAGAGATCAAGTATCTCTCTAAACGCCATGTAGCCCACGCTTACGGGGAGGGTAGGCATCTGGGACTTCATCTAGCTAATAAAATTAAAGCTTGCATTGACCGACACTATCCCTAAGATCACTGACAATGCTGGCCAGGATCATTACACCACTCAGGAGATTCTAGCACAGTTTCGAACCACTTACGCAGGCTTATACACCACACAGGGAGTGACGGATCTAGACACGTACCTATCAGACATAGCCCTTGCGTGGCTGTCGGATGGGCAAAGGGAGTTTCTTAGCAAACCAATCACAGAAGAAGATATTCGTGCGGCAATCAAAATTCTTCCGAACAAGAAAGCTCCTGGCCCTGATGGGTTTCCCAGTGAATTTTATAAGGAATACGCAGAATAATTAAACCCCCACCTTTTGGCAATGTACGCCGAGGCATATGATACTGGCCAGCTGCCGCCAACCCTTTGAGAGGCTTTGATTATCACGTTGCTTAAAAGAGATAAAACGCCTTCTCGCTGTGACTCTTATCGACCACTGTCACTTATAAACACTGACGCCAAAATATTGGCCAAAATTCTTGCCACCAGGCTCCAACCGCTCATGCAAGGCCTGGTCCTTCCAGACCAGTCTGGGTTCATTCCCTCCAGATCTACATCTCATAATTTGTGCGTGCTCTTTGCTATGTTCCATATTCTCGATCCCAAGCTCCAGGCAGTGGCTGTCATGCTAGCACCGCCAAGGCCTTTGATTTTATAGAATGGGGCTACCTTTTTTATATTTTACGACTAATGGATTTTTGTCCTCTCTTTATTAATTGGATACGTCTGCTGTACACTGATCCTGTGGCGCGGATCTGGGTAGAGAGTATTACATCGGACCCTATCCGCATTACCAGGGGGACGTGGCAGGGTTGCCCCCTTTCGCCTCTCCTATTTGCGATAATGCTAGAACCCCTTGCCTGTATTATTAGACAGCGGCACCGCGCCTCAGCTCTCCAATTTGTCCTCTGTCCTGTCAGTATTTGACTGTACGCAGATGACATGTTACTCTTCATACGGGAGCCATGTGTTTTCATGGCACCTGTTTTATGGGAATATATCTGCTTTGGGTTATTCTCAGGCCTCCATATCAACTGGGCTAAATCGGTGGTGGTGTCACTCACAGAAACCACCTTGCCTTATGAGCTTGAATTCCCGCTCGTGTGGTCAACAGACCCTGTAAAATATTTGGGGGTGTGAGTCCATAGAGACCCTGACACGTTTATCCGCGAGAACTATGGCACTGCATATACGAAATTAGAACAACAGGTGGACAGATGGCTGAAACTACCATTATCGCTGGCCGACCGCATAGCCCTTATCAAGATGGTCGTGCTGCCTCAATTTTTATACCTGTTCAGCAATATACCAATTCCACTCACTAAACAATTTTTTTAAACTGTGCGCACTTTGCTCCTCCGGTTGATTTGGGGTGGCAAACAAGCTCACATCAACTGGGAGACGCTCACTTTGGAATATAAACATGGGGGCTTCTGTGTGCCTGACCTTTATCTGTATTATTTTTGTGCTTATGCACAATATGCCCACTACTGGTTCGGCTCACACGACTTCATCCCACATGTGGCAGTGGAGCACGGAGACGCGCACCCGATTCCATTATGTTCAATGCTGACTCACTCTCATCGGCAGACACCCCGCTCTGAGATCAACACTATTGATGTTACTATAGCGGCCTGGCAGGCTTTGGGCCACATGGTGGGGAAATTACCATTATACTCCCCCTGTTGCCACTTGCATTCCACTCAAACTTGTCTGTGACCCATTAGGCAGGAGTTATGTCCATTCTAAAGCTGGCAGGAATAGATAAAATGCTTGATCTATACCCTAATGGTGTCTTTTTGACAATCGGTGATCTTAGTTACGTGCAGAATAAGACGCCTCTATTTATATTCCTCTTCCACAGGTTAAAAAAAGCGGTACAGGCACACTATTCCACCTTTCTCACAGAACCTCCTGCTTTACAGACCCTACACACCATGCTCACCAGCCCGACAACATGTAAACTCCTTACCAAACTCTACCGCTCTGCTAGAGCGGAAAAGCCCCTGCCATATAACAAAAGTCTGGAGAAATGGAATACATATTTGTTACCGCCACTGACATTGCAAGATTGGGAGCACTGCTGTCAATTTACTGTTAGCCTAACTTCCAATGGCAATCTTCGAATAATTCATTTTAAATAAATCCATCAAGCCTACCACACTCCCCATAAGCTGTTCAAATATGGGCTTAGAGACACTGGTGCATGTAAGCGTTGTGGTGCTATGGATGCTGATTTCTGGCATTTAGCCTGGGTATGCCATAAGGTGGCGAAGTTCTGGAGTGATGTGATTCGCATACTATCTACTATGATCAATGTAGAGCTGCAATGCTCTCCGCATGTGTGTTTGCTGGGCATGGTTCTGTCCTTGAAGGGAGCCACAGGTAAACTTATCAGAGTGGCTTTGATTGTGGCCAAGAGACGAGTGGCAATGACATGGGCAGGCACGGCTGGGCCTACTGCTGCGCAATGGCTCAAGGATTTGGTGTATTGCCGGGACAACCTAGTATTTTATGCTGAGGAACTTCCTGCCTCCTCTCGGCCTAATGACATTTGGGAGCCCCTCCTACAGTACTTACGATCTGTTGAGCACAATGAGTCCACCGACTAATGCGGAATGTTGATCATGTTATTCCCCTGTTTGCATGAGCGATAACTCACCATGATATGTAGAATGTACCTCTGATACTGCAGATTGATATATGCATAATTGCCATGGGTCATTATGTTTGTTTTAATTTACATGTGCTGTTTGATTCTCTCTTTGTCATTGCATATGCTTCAATAAAAACATTTTTTTTTTAAAAGAGACAAGAAAAGTGCAAAAAGAAGCAACAGAGGTGCCTAAAGAGGCAACAGAAGTGCAGAAAGAGGCAAGACAGGTACAGAAAGAGACAAGAGAGGTGCAGAAAGAAAGAAGACGAGTGCAGAAAGGGGCAACAGGGGTGCAGAAAGAAGCAAGAGAGGTGCAAAAAGAACCAAGAGAAATGCAGAAAGAGGCAATAGGGTTGCAGAAATGTAGAAAGAGGCAAGAGCATTGCATAAAGAAGCAACAGAAATGCAGAAAGAGACGAGAGAAGTGCACAAAGAAGCAACAGAGGTGCAGAAACAGGCAAGAGAGGTGCAGAAAGAGGGAACAGGGGCAAAGAAAGAAGCAAGAGAGGTGCAGAAAAGGGGAAGAGGGGTACAGAAAGAGGCAAGAGGGGTGCAGAAAGAAGCAACAGAGGTGTAGAAAGAAAACACAGAGGTGCAGAAAGATGCAAGAGAAGTGATGAAAGAGACAAGAGAGTTTCAGAAAGAAACAGGAGAGGTGCAGAAAAAAAGCAAGAGAAGTGCAGAAAGAGGCAAGTGAGATGCAAAAAGAGGCAAGAGAGGTGCAGATAGAGGCAGGAGAAGTGCAGAAATATGCAAGTGAGTTGCAAAAACATGTAAGAGGGGTGCAGACAGAGGCAAGAGAAGTGCAGAAAGAAGCAACAGAGGTGCACAAGGAGCAAGAGAACTGCCGAAAGAGGCAAGAGTGTTCCAGTGACAGGCAAGAGAGGTGCAGAAAGAGGGAACAAAGGTGCTGAAAGAGGCAGAGAGGTGCAGAAAGATGCAAGAGAGGTACAGAAATAGGCAAGAGATGTGCAGAAAGAGGGAAGAGGGGTGCAGTAAGAGGCAAGAGAGATGCTGAAAGAGGGAAGGGGTGCAGAAAGAGGCAAGAGAGATGCAGAAACAGGGAAGAGGTGTGCAGAAAGAGGCAAGAGGGGTGCAGAAAGAGGCTAAAGAGGTACAGAAACGGGCAACAGAGGTACAGAAAGAAGGAAGAGGGGTGCACAAAGAGGGGAGATGTGTGCAGAAAGAAGCAAGAGAGCTGCAGAAAGAAGCAAGAGAAATATAGAAAAAAGCAACAGAGGTGCAGAAAGAGGCAAGAGAGGTTTATGCACCATTAGTACCAATTTAACACCCACATTTAGCAATAAGTAACACATGACCATTCCAGCTTTGCAAAGGGCCTTCCACCATGCTGGAAGATGTGTCGCTGCATTTTTGGTAATATTTGAAGCGTTTCATCTAGAAACAAGGGGTTTTTTGTTCAAATCTGCAGATTATGCAGCAGATGGTGGATTAAGTTGCAAATGTAGAAAATGTATAATTATGTGAAAATCGGCGTGCTCCTCTCTGGTTGCTTCTTTTTTTCTGTCTTTTTGAATTTATAGTTTAGCTTCTATAGAAATGAGGCAGACTAAACCTGAGGTTACCATTCCACAACGCAGAATACCTTACCACATAATTACTCTCCATAACACTTAATCCCACTCCACATAATTCCTATACACTAAATACCACATACTTTCTATCCACATAATTTCATTGTACTACATACCACATAATTCCACTACACACAATGTACATTCACTCCACTCCAAAAACATTAGCAAAAAACTTTTACATTTACAATGCCAATAGCTCTAACTCTCGCAAATGTGAGACCTATTGCATTGCAGATGCTTGTTTAACTAGTAGTCGCATTTGCAGAGTGTTGGAGAAAGAGGGATGGGCCTCCTACCAGTACTTAGGAATTCCCCTGCTTAGGACTTACGGAAGGTAACAGGAGGGCTTTTGGCCCCCAAAGTCCCTCATGAGTAAAGTGGACTTCATCCCCAACCAGTAATGTGCCAGGAGGCACGTTTACAGAGTGAAGGAGAAAGGGGGGCATGGCCTTCAAAGACTTCTTAGCAATCTAACTATATGGGACTTACTGGAGGTAATAGGAGGGGTAGTTTGCCCACAAGGACATTCTTGGGGGTCAACTACCCCTCCTATTACCTCCAGTGAGTCCCACATAGCAGGATTGCTAAGTTCTCATAGCAGGCCATGTCCCCTGTGCCCACCATTCTGCAAACGCGCTGCCTGGTGCGCTCTGGGATGGGGATTGAAGTCCCCTTTGTTGCTGGGGGTCCTTAGGGGCCAACTAGCCTACCTGTTACCTCCAGTAAGCCCCACATAGTGGGATTGCTGAGAGGTGGACACAGGCCATGCCCCCTTTCTCCACCACTCTGCAAACACGCGTCCTGGTGCACTCTTGGTTGGGGGATGAAGTCCCCTTGCCTCTTGCAGGTCCCTGGGGGCCAACTATCCCTCCTGTTACCTCCAGTAAGCCCCACACAGCTGGATTGCTGAGAGGTGCTTAGATGTCATGCCACCTTTTTACACCACTCTGCAAGCACGGCTCCTGGTGGGAGGGTTCGCGAATACACCGCGGTCACCAGATACTAATATTTTTTTATATATGTATTTCTCAGGAACTACTGAGCGAATATACACCATTTAAAAAAAAGGTCACTTTCTGAACTAAGACCCACCTTTTTGCCAAATTTGGTATAATTCCGTTCAGCAGTTCAGGCTGTAGCCTTGTCTAAAGTTTCCTATGGAAATTAACGTGGAGAAAACGTGTTTTGGGACCCCCTTTTTTCTCAGTCCCCACTTGATGAATCACCCAAAACTTTCAAGACAGGAGCTGACCGGAGCGCCCCATTAGTTTTGAAACTTTCACGAAGATTCGTCAACCGGCGCCAAAGATATCGGCAAAAGAAAAAACGCTTTTTGAATAGAAACAAGGTCCTAACTATAACTACCTACCGGCGACCATCAGTAGGTTATATATATATATATATATATATATATATATATATATATATATATATATATATATATATATATATCCTTGGTTGTGGTATTGCTGCTGTGCATCCAAAACGCTGGTGGTGCTACATTGAGATCCCACCGCTGGTGCCTCTTAACAACTCTACAAGACTCCTCAAACTCAATGGTCAGATAATGAGCACTCGTAGGCAGGAGTAAAGTAACTGTTTTAATCGATCTGGTGTCCCTGGACCCAGCAACATTGCAACAATGTTGCTGGGTCCGGGGAGACGAGATCAATTATGAAAGCTAATTTACTCCTTATTTTATTTTTTATTTTATTTTTATTTTACTCCTGCCTACAATTGCTAATTCTCTAACCATTGAGTTTGAGGAGTCTTGTGAATATATATATATATATATATATCCTAAAATAGCAAAGTCAGCGCGCTCTCAGTAACACACACGACTCCGTATGGATGCCCAAACACCGTTTAATCCACAACGCGTTTCGGTTCCGTAGAACCTTGATCACGTGAATTTTACACCAAATCAGAGGGACTAAAATAGTTCATAGTATAGACAGTGAAAAAGAACAAGTGAGCAATAATAATAGCGGACATGTTGGAATGGCACATAAGTCCTGAGAAGTATACAAAACTAAATACAAGCAAAACACATGTTGAGTTAGAAAATATACATATATATATCACATGTTAAATACTAATGCACCTTGCATAGTGTATGAGAAAACAATGGTCATTGTACCAGCACGAGCCCTGGGTATCAGTACCTGTTCTCAGTGCCAAGTAATGATCGGCGTCTAAACAAAACTTTATTGCTGCCCTATTTGCAGACAAAAAGTAAAAATAAGTAAAAATAATGTTATTGCATATTAAATAAATGCCAATCCAAGTGGACAAAATCCTCCTTCTGACACAACTGCCCCATCAAAACTATCTGTGCCATGTAACAGTGCTGACTCGTAAATGCCAAAATTCATAGGCACATTATCATGGACAAGTGTCCTAGGTAGAGACAAAAGTCTGATCACATAACGGGCAAGTGCCCGAAAACTCCAGTTTAAATGTGCAAAACATGTCAAACACTCCAAACAAAAGTCCTACTGTACTTGACGGTGGAGACAGAGCCCTGTCTCCATCTTTCCACTGCTCTTATGCCCATTAAAAGTCTCTCTTAAGTGCAGAAGTGCCTCGATAAAATGAGGGAAGAAAGGGTAGGCGGCCCGTGCAGGTGAATACGGGTGAGTGGGCCCCTTCCTTCTTCCTATCTGAAAACAAGAACAAAAAACACTGAATTAAAAAGAGTGTGGATACAAAATTCCACCTCAACATCATCATCTTACACAACAATAACTTCAAATTGCAAAATAGAATTACAGTTACATTGTTCATGGAGAAAAACTCTGAGGTAGAACTGTAAGGAAAAACATATACATTAGGGCAAACTGTCATAAGCAGAATTCAGGCGCAATCCCCATACCCCCAAGAAAATTGGTAAACAACACTACGAAAGGTTGAGGAAAGGGTGGGTGAGTAAAAGGAGTACTGGAGAAAGAGGGGGAAAGGGAAGAGAGAAGAAAAAGAGGGGGGGGAGGAGGGAGAAAAATAGGACAGAAGGGGGAAAGGGGGTAGGGTGGGTAAGGGAAGTGAAGAAGGGGGAAAGACAGGGGGGAAAAAAAAGGGGGGGGAAGGGGAAAGGGAGGGGTAAGGGAAAGGGAACAAGGGGAGGGGTATAATGTAGAGAATAGAGTGTGGTGGGGTCGCTATCAGATCTCATGGAGTGTGGAGAACCTTACATGCACACTGATTAAACATTAATCCTTCAAATGTATAGCTAATTCTTCGTCCTGATTAAGTCCTCCAGGGTTCTTTGTTTGAAAATGAATAATCTGTTTGGACTCAATCTGCCTAAGTTTCAAGACCCTATTCCCTCCCGGGGTCCTTTGCTCACCTGTTCTAGGATAAGAAAACTGAGACTGTTGGCATTGGAAAAGTGTCTGTCCTGAAAGTGACGTGCTACGGGATATTTCTGATCACAATGTATGATGGCTCTATAATGCTCTAATACACGTTTTTTGGCCATCAAAGTAGTGGACCCAATATACCATAATTTACAGGGACATTCGATGGCATAGGTGACAAAAGTAGTACTACATGTGAGGAATTGTGTTATTTCCTTCCTCACCCCATTGTATTCCACATGATTGCAGAATTTGCTGTTTCTGCAGGCCTTACAGTGTCAACAAGGAAAAAAACCCTGCAGGCCATGCAGATTCCTTTCGGGATAGATGGTGATGTCACTGTGCACTAATTGATCTCTCATGCTTTTGCCTCTCCTATAGGTTATATTGGGTCTATTTGGCAGAGTATGGCCAATGATGTTGTCAGTTTTGAGTATGTTCCAATTCTGTGTCAAAATGCGTGTAACATCTTTAGAATCAGAACTGTAAGTCAAGATCATTCTGGTGTTGTCATCTGCGCCCCTGGTGTCAGAATCCGATGTATCAGCAATCGTCAGTGATCTGTCCATGGCATCAGCCCTCTCTTTGGCTTTTTGAGAACCCACCTAGGATACCCTCTCTCCCTGAAGCGTTCGAACATCAGATCACACTCGAGTTGGTATCCTGCATTGGTATTGCAGTTCCTTTTGCCCTCAGCAACTCCCCATAGGGGATACTCCATTTGAGTGCCTCTGGGTGGCTGCTGAGGGCATGAAGCACACTATTCCCTGCTGTCAGTTTTCTAAACAGTGATGTGTGTACTTTGTTGTGTACAATTTCTACCTTGACATCTAAGTATTCTGTTGCACTGTCACTGATGTTACCACTCAGTTTGATGTTCCGGTCATTGGTATTGAGTTTGTCAATAAAACACTGGGCTTCGTGTCATTGTCCCACCCAGGTAATGAATAAATCATCGATGTAGCGAAGCCACATCGAAATATGGGTGAGATCATCTTGCAAATCAGGGTCAGAAAAGATGTCCTCCTCCCACTTTCCCATAAACAGATTTGCGAAGCTGGGAGCACAGCAAGATCCCATCGCGGTCCCAGTGGTTTGACGGTAAAGTATACCGTTAAACATAAAGATATTGTTTTTGAGACAATACTCAGTCATCTCCAAAATCATTTTGCTGTGCTCCCGAAATCTGAGTGGTCTAGTCTCAAGATAGTGTGCACATGCCATGAGTCCTTGCTGGTGGTCTATGATGGTATATAGACTGTGTACGTCTAGGGTGACGAACCAATGGTTAGCCCCCCACTACATGTTGTCAATCCTCTTAAGGAAATCTTTAGTATCCCTGATATAGCTCCGGAGTGTGCTGACATGATCTCTGAGAAAATGATCTACATACTTCGAGATGTGTTCAGCCACACTTCCACGTGACGACACAATGGGGCGCCCAGGTGGATTGCAAGGGTCTTTATGGATCTTCGGTAGGAGGTAAAGAACAGGGAGAACTGGATGATCTTTTCTCAAATAACGGAATTCCTCCCACTCTAGAATACCTTTCTCCCTCCACATTAATAGAAGATCCCAGACAGTAATGATGCTGGTGTCATATTCAGCAAAACTAATGGGCTCATAGTACCTGGTATCCTCCAGTTGTCTATGTGCTTCAACAATATACATGTCTCTGTCCAAGATGACGACATTGCCACCCTTGTCGGCAGGACGGATGACAATGCTGTCATCCTCTGAAAGAGACCTCAATATCTGTCTGCGTTCAAAATCAAGGTTATTGTAGTTGTCATTGACCCTTCTCCTGTTCTGATGTCTGAATTTATTAAACTCTCTCCCCACCACCTCCTGGAATGTATCGATGTTATCGTGAGGTAAACTGGGTAAGAATGTGGATTTGGGCTTAAACCCTGAAGAGGATGAGGCGTTCGTCACAATGTCATACTCAGCTAATCCCTGTGTGGTACCAATGTTGGGGTCCTGCCCTTCACCCTCATGCTCCAATTCAATCATAGTGATCAAGGTGTCAATGTCACCTATGACAAGATCAGTCTGGTCTGTAAAGTTACTGGTATCGGTGGCCCTGTTGGTTTCGGTCCCCTTGAGTGAGTGAAACTTTTAATTTTAATTTACGTACAAACTTAAAAAGGTCAATTCTAGCACCTGTGTAATCAAAGGGATAAGAGGGACAAAACGAGAAACCAAGGCATAAGGTACGCTTTTCAACATCACTAATGGGTCTTTTAGAGAGATTAATAATAGTTCTATTAACCATATTCATATCCATTAGAAGGCTTTTCTGGCGCGCGTTTGCTTGTTTCCCATGCCGCCACGTCCCTGCCTTTTCTGCCAGCGTTGTCGAATTCTTGCTCGTCTGTTCCTACGCTTCCTCGGCCCCTGCCCCGACCTCGGCCTTTCTGGCCCCTTGTTTTCGGGATCGGGGTTTCCCTTGTGGTCTGTCGACCCCGTCGAAGGGTCCGATATTCGTCTAAAAAGTCTTTGCGTGTGCCACGTTCTTCCATGCCTACATTGCTCAGTGACACATCCGATTCACTCTCACTGATTGTTGACCCTTCAGTAGTCATAGGTTCCATAGTGTCTGTGGTAGTGTCCTCCACTGTGGCATGCTGAGTATAGAGATGGTCATATTTTCTGCTAAACGTCAAGATTCTGCCACTATCATAATCACCATAGTCGCGGTCAAGCTTTCTTTGCTTACGAGCCTTGATATCATCCTCGTATTTCTTAAGGCGATCCTTCATACTCACGAGATATTTATTCAATGTCTCTTTCTCCACCTGCTTAGTAAGGTCCTCCGTAAGGTCCTTAATTTGCTCCAAAATCTTTTCGCGGTCTAGCCACGCGTACTTAATCAAAATTTCCAGCATTCTTTTAGAGCTTAGAGAAGAGTTCTCAGACCACTCCTCGAGCATTTTAGGATTGGGGGTCTCATATGTGGGCGTCGTAAAGATTCTCAAACCTCTCGGTATCATAGCTTGATCCACATAGTTTTGAAGTGATATAGCCTCCCACCACTTAGAAGTTTCTGCCCTCCTAAGTTTCTCCAGTCTGCGCAATTTATCCTCAGCTAGTTGTGCATGATTATTAATAATGCCAGTACTGCTAGTTGGCATTATTTTCCTTGTGAAAATGGCCCATGCTGCTTCCCTCCGTTCTTCCTCCTCCTCCATGTTGCACTAAAAAACGGCGAAAGTGTACTCGGATCACGGAGCCCGTGTGTTACCCCTATCAATGTCAGGTTCTCTCTGCTAATACACTTCAGACCCGGAATGCCGTGCGCGCCACTCTCCATGGGTCCCAGCGGTCCGGAAGGAGCGGCTGCAGTTTGAATTTGACTGAGGACTGCAATTTGGACCGGCTCACACTTCATGGAGGATAGACGACTACGCGGTAAAAGCTTGACATCAGAGAGGGAGTCGGAGAGGTAAGCGGGAGCCAGTGCTTTCCGCCCCCAGCGAGAGGGGGGGTGTGACGCATATCGGAGGGTGGGCGTCATCTCCTTTTCCCGGGGCAGCGGGGGTTTTCTGACATACCTCGGTGCCTTTAGTACCCTGATATTAGACACCTGGATGATTAAGGACGGGGATATCTTGTTTCTCGCTTTTTTACCGCAATTGTCTAGACTTTCCTTAGGATACCCGCGAATGCATTCCGGGTCTGAAGTGTATTAGCAGAGAGAACCTGACATTGATAGGGGTAACACACAGGCTCCGTGATCCGAGTACACTTTTGCCGTTTTTAGTGCAACATGGAGGAGGAGGAAGAACGGAGGGAAGCAGCACGGGCCATTTTCACAAGGAAAATAATGCCAACTAGCAGTACTGGCATTATTAATAATCATGCACAACCAGCTGAGGATAAATTGCGCAGACTGGAGAAACTTAGGAGGGCAGAAACTTCTAAGTGGTGGGAGGCTATATCACTTCAAAACTATGTGGATCAAGCTATGATACCGAGAGGTTTGAGAATCTTTACGACGCCCACATATGAGACCCCCAATCCTAAAATGCTCGAGGAGTGGTCTGAGAACTCTTCTCTAAGCTCTAAAAGAATGCTGGAAATTTTGATTAAGTACGCGTGGCTAGACCGTGAAAAGATTTTGGAGCAAATTAAGGACCTTACGGAGGACCTTACTAAGCAGGTGGAGAAAGAGACATTGAATAAATATCTCGTGAGTATGAAGGATCGCCTTAAGAAATACGAGGATGATATCAAGGCTCGTAAGCAAAGAAAGCTTGATCGCGACTATGGTGATTATGATAGTGGCAGAATCTTGACGTTTAGCAGAAAATATGACCATCTCTATACTCAGCATGCCACAGTGGAGGACACTACCACAGACACTATGGAACCTATGACTACTGAAGGGTCAACAATCAGTGAGAGTGAATCGGATGTGTCACTGAGCAATGTAGGCATGGAAGAACGTGGCACACGCAAAAAGACTTTTTTAGACGAATATCGGACCCTTCGACGGGGTCGACAGACCACAAGGGAAACCCCGATCCTGAAAACAAGGGGCCAGAAAGGCCAAGGTCGGGGCAGGGGCCGAGGAAGCGTAGGAACAGACGAGCAAGAATTCGACAACGCTGGCAGAAAAGGCAGGGGACGTGGCGGCATGGGAAACAAGCAAACGCGCGCCAGAAAAGCCTTCTAATGGATATGAATATGGTTAATAGAACTATTATTAATCTCTCTAAAAGACCCATTAGTGATGTTGAAAAGCGTACCTTATGCCTTGGTTTCTCGTTTTGTCCCTCTTATCCCTTTGATTACACAGGTGCTAGAATTGACCTTTTTAAGTTTGTACGTAAATTAAAATTAAAAAAGTTTCACTCACTCAAGGGGACCGAAACCAACAGGGCCACCGATACCGGTAACTTTACAGACCAGACTGATCTTGTCATAGGTGACATTGACACCTTGATCACTATGATTGAATTGGAGCTTGAGGGTGAAGGGCAGGACCCCAACATTGGTACCACACAGGGATTAGCTGAGTATGACATTGTGACGAACGCCTCATCCTCTTCAGGGTTTAAGCCCAAATCCACATTCTTACCCAGTTTACCTCACGATAACATCGATACATTCCAGGAGGTGGTGGGGAGAGAGTTTAATAAATTCAGACATCAGAACAGGAGAAGGGTCAATGACAACTACAATAACCTTGATTTTGAACACAGACAGATATTGAGGTCTCTTTCAGAGGATGACAGCATTGTCATCCGTCCTGCCGACAAGGGTGGCAATGTCGTCATCTTGGACAGAGACATGTATATTGTTGAAGCACATAGACAACTGGAGGATACCAGGTACTATGAGCCCATTAGTTTTGCTGAATATGACACCAGCATCATTACTGTCTGGGATCTTCTATTAATGTGGAGGGAGAAAGGTATTCTAGAGTGGGAGGAATTCCGTTATTTGAGAAAAGATCATCCAGTTCTCCCTGTTCTTCACCTCCTACCGAAGATCCATAAAGACCCTTGCAATCCACCTGGGCGCCCCATTGTGTCGTCACGTGGAAGTGTGGCTGAACACATCTCGAAGTATGTAGATCATTTTCTCAGAGATCATGTCAGCACACTCCGGAGCTATATCAGGGATACTAAAGATTTCCTTAAGAGGATTGACAACATGGAGTGGGGGGCTGACCATTGGTTCGTCACCCTAGACGTACACAGTCTATATACCATCATAGACCACCAGCAAGGACTCATGGCATGTGCACACTATCTTGAGACTAGACCACTCAGATTTCGGGAGCACAGCAAAATGATTTTGGAGATGACTGAGTATTGTCTCAAAAACAATATCTTTATGTTTAACGGTATACTTTACCGTCAAACCACTGGGACCGCGATGGGATCTTGCTTTGCTCCCAGCTTCGCAAATCTGTTTATGGGAAAGTGGGAGGAGGACATCTTTTCTGACCCTGATTTGCAAGATGATCTCACCCATATTTTGATGTGGCTTTGCTACATCGATGATTTATTCATTATCTGGGTGGGACAACGACACGAAGCCCAGTGTTTTATTGACAAACTCAATACCAATGACCGGAACATCAAACTGAGTGGTAACATCAGTGACAGTGCAACAGAATACTTAGATGTCAAGGTAGAAATTGTACACAACAAAGTACACACATCACTGTTTAGAAAACTGACAGCAGGGAATAGTGTGCTTCATGCCCTCAGCAGCCACCCAGAGGCACTCAAATGGAGTATCCCCTATGGGGAGTTGCTGAGGGCAAAAAGGAACTGCAATACCAATGCAGGATACCAACTCGAGTGTGATCTGATGTTCGAACGCTTCAGGGAGAGAGGGTATCCTAGGTGGGTTCTCAAAAAAGCCAAAGAGAGGGCTGATGCCATGGACAGATCACTGACGATTGCTGATACATCGGATTCTGACACCAGGGGCGCAGATGACAACACCAGAATAATCTTGACTTACAGTTCTGATTCTAAAGATGTTACACGCATTTTGACACAGAATTGGAACATACTCAAAACTGACAACATCATTGGCCATACTCTGCCAAATAGACCCAATATAACCTATAGGAGAGGCAAAAGCATGAGAGATCAATTAGTGCACAGTGACATCACCATCTATCCCGAAAGGAATCTGCATGGCCTGCAGGGTTTTTTTCCTTGCGGACACTGTAAGGCCTGCAGAAACAGCAAATTCTGCAATCATGTGGAATACAATGGGGTGAGGAAGGAAATAACACAATTCCTCACATGTAGTACTACTTTTGTCACCTATGCCATCGAATGTCCCTGTAAATTATGGTATATTGGGTCCACTACTTTGATGGCCAAAAAACGTGTATTAGAGCATTATAGAGCCATCATACATTGTGATCAGAAATATCCCGTAGCACGTCACTTTCAGGACAGACACTTTTCCAATGCCAACAGTCTCAGTTTTCTTATCCTAGAACAGGTGAGCAAAGGACCCCGAGGAGGGAATAGGGTCTTGAAACTTAGGCAGATTGAGTCCAAACAGATTATTCATTTTCAAACAAAGAACCCTGGAGGACTTAATCAGGACGAAGAATTAGCTATACATTTGAAGGATTAATGTTTAATCAGTGTGCATGTAAGGTCCTCCACACTCCATGAGATCTGATAGCGACCCCACCACACTCTATTCTCCACATTATACCCCTCCCCTTGTTCCCTTTCCCCTTACCCCTCCCTTTCCCCTCCCCCCCTTTTTTTTTTCCCCCCCTGTCTTTCCCCCCTTCTTCACTTCCCTTACCCACCCTACCCCCCTTCCCCCCCTTCTGTCCTATTTTTCTCCCTCCTCCCCCCCCCTCTTTTTTCTTCTCTTCCCCTTTCCCCCCTCTTTCTCCAGTACTCCCTTTTACTCACCCACCCTTTCCTCAACCTTTCGTAGTGTTGTTTACCAATTTTCTTGGGGGTATGGGGATTGCGCCTGAATTCTGCTTATGACAGTTTGCCCTAATGTATATGTTTTTCCTTACAGTTCTACCTCAGAGTTTTTCTCCATGAACAATGTAACTGTAATTCTATTTTGCAATTTGAAGTTATTGTTGTGTAAGATGATGATGTTGAGGTGGAATTTTGTATCCACACTCTTTTTAATTCAGTGTTTCTTGTTCTTGTTTTCAGATAGGAAGAAGGAAGGGGCCCACTCACCCGTATTCACCTGCACGGGCCGCCTACCCTTTCTTCCCTCATTTTATCGAGGCACTTCTGCACTTAAGAGAGACTTTTAATGGGCATAAGAGCAGTGGAAAGATGGAGACAGGGCTCTGTCTCCACCGTCAAGTACAGTAGGACTTTTGTTTGGAGTGTTTGACATGTTTTGCACATTTAAACTGGAGTTTTCGGGCACTTGCCCGTTATGTGATCAGACTTTTGTCTCTACCTAGGACACTTGTCCATGATAATGTGCCTATGAATTTTGGCATTTACGAGTCAGCACTGTTACATGGCACAGATAGTTTTGATGGGGCAGTTGTGTCAGAAGGAGGATTTTGTCCACTTGGATTGGCATTTATTTAATATGCAATAACATTATTTTTACTTATTTTTACTTTTTGTCTGCAAATAGGGCAGCAATAAAGTTTTGTTTAGACGCCGATCATTACTTGGCACTGAGAACAGGTACTGATACCCAGGGCTCGTGCTGGTACAATGACCATTGTTTTCTCATACACTATGCAAGGTGCATTAGTATTTAACATGTGATATATATATGTATATTTTCTAACTCAACATGTGTTTTGCTTGTATTTAGTTTTGTATACTTCTCAGGACTTATGTGCCATTCCAACATGTCCGCTATTATTATTGCTCACTTGTCCCTTTTCACTGTCTATACTATGAACTATTTTAGTCCCTCTGATTTGGTGTAAAATTCACGTGATCAAGGTTCTACGGAACCGAAACGCGTTGTGGATTAAACGGTGTTTGGGCATCCATACGGAGTCGTGTGTGTTACTGAGAGCGCGCTGACTTTGCTATTTTAGGATATTGGATTACCGGTGTGCTCCGCCGGCGTGCGCGCCACTCTCCATGGGTCCCAGCGGTCCGGAAGGAGCGGCTGCAGTTTGAATATATATATATATATATATATATATATATATATATATATATATACAGCTGTCACTCAGAAGATTAGAATCACGATATATAATCCTACTGGATTGTAAAATCCCAAACGGGATGAACGCAGATGAGGCACTTAATGTACACCTATGCTATTTTAGCCGCTTGTCCTGCACCTTAACCCTGTCCGTAGCGTTAGGTTCTTACACTTTAGAAACTTTTTTGATAAGTTTTAGTTGGCACATTTTCACACATTTTGTGTTAAACACCAATGTTCAGCTTACAGTTGTTTGAGGGGCCTTGCAGCTATTCAGATACATAAAATAGGAGATAAAGAATCTGTATTAATTGCCCACTTGGGCCTTATTACATGTCCGCTGCCTTCCAACGCCGCATTTGCCTGCTTGACTGTTACTATACAGTAAACTTGAGATGTTGTTTACATTGCTCAATTGATTGACAAATATATAGGAATTCTCTGCACACACATCGCTCTTCTAGTGCATTAGCCGCTAGCATACACAGGCAAAACACAAAGGGATATCTCTTTTTGCATTGCGGCTTTGGCACATAAGCGGCTGTAACTCTTCTATGTCTCCTTCAACAAGAATGTGAACCCGTAATAGTACCCTTAACAAACTGCATATATGAAGTGATTTTTATCGGTTTTTAACAACTGTCACAGTTTATTTTAAAATATATGTAAATACTGTTGTGATGTTAGCAAATGCAGCTTTAACAACAGGACAATATGTTTTCCGTTTCATCACTTTTTGCACTATCATGGTTTCTTCTATGTCTTTGAGTCACAGATGGTTGCTGTGACAACCAAACCAATGTGCTTTACTCACTTACATATAAGCAGCATAATTCAGAGATACCTGATGTAGTTAACAAGGCGGTTTGCCGCCGAAACGCGTCTAGGTCATCATTTTGGAATAAAGAATCTTTCTTCGGCAAAATTTCCCACGGAGTCAGTGCCTGTTCTTTATTGATATCAGGACTGGTACAATATATATATATATATATTAAAAGAACAAAAAGAACTATGCCGTACACCAGGAGTTTATTCACAAAAGTATTTTAATTGTACCACTAACACCAACGCGTTTCAACTGTGAAGTCTTGGTCACAGTTGGGTGAGTTCTACTTTGATTGCACTTATATACAAACAGCCCAATTTACCCCTTATGAAGCATTGTGGGATATGTAGTTTTAATCATTGCTTTAAAAAACTTAACTGTCTTTCATTTTGTACAAACGAATATTCCAAAGATATTGTGAGCCATATTATGCAGTTGATCAATGATTTTCTCATGAACATGGCTACATATATATGTACAATAAATTTTATATTTGCCCTTGATAATGGGTGCCTTAGTTGGCAAAGTGCCATATGACTATTTTGTTGTGATCTGACCCCATTTTTGGAACATATATTTGTATCACTTTAACATGTTCAAATAATGTCCAACATATGATGCTGCATGTTATGTCCAAAACATGATGCCTAATTGATCTATCAACATATTGGCTGAGTGCACTCAGCCAATATGTTGATATGTCATATAGACACTTCGCCAACTACTGTACCCATTATCTAAGGCAAATATCAAATTTATTGTACATATCTTGGATCTTAATTTCCTTTCTTTAAGGTCTTTTTCTTGGTGGCTGTCACTTTTGGTTGGGTGAACTGTCTGCTTTGCTCTGTCATCCTCCCTTTCTTTCTTTTCTTGATGATGCTGTGGTTCTTTGTCCTGATTCATCCTTCTAACCCCTCTTCTGCAAAGGAATGTAGGTTGCATTTGCTGGATGATAAGCCTGCTCTCTTGGTTTACCTGGACAGGTCCAAAGGCTATAGGAATCTAATTCTCTGTTCATTAAGTGTGGCATTGCAGGGAAGGGAAAGAAGGCATCCAAGACCACATTGAGTCACTGGATCAAATAGACTATCACCTTGGTATATACCGGCTCTATTCTTCGTAAATCTGCTGGCCTGCAGGGCCGGTCCATAAGGAGTGTAGCTGCTCCTTGGGCTGAACTTCAAGGTGTCCCTTTGGGAGAGATTTGTAGGGCTGAAACTTGGCCTTCAGAGCACACTTTTGTGAAGCATTACAGGCTGCATGAACTTTTGCTTGGACACCAGAATTTCGGCTCTGGTGTATTACAATCAGTATTAACTTGATGGTTGAGTGATATTTACTGATTGTTATTGTTCAGGGGATTCTTGACATTAAATCATTTGGTGTTGCATCATGTCTGGGTCTCCTGATTGTTATTTATCAAAAGGCCTATACACTGCTTCGGCACACCTCATATTTAAGGACTGAGTCGAGGACTAGGGATGTAGAGGTAAAGCCCTGATTACTTGCCGTAATCTTCACTACTCTTAGTCCTACTCATCCTCGACCCAGTCATTCATAAACAACCAACCCTCCCAGTGGTAGTGGTCTTTAGATCAGAGGCTTGGTGTTTTACAGCAAGTACTGGGGGAGGGCTATTCTCTTGTAGTTCCCAATAGTATTTCCTGTTGTGTTTCCCTGTCCTGGGTTTGGTTAACTAACCTCATGGTTAAATACTGGGTCGAGGATGCATAAGACTAAGAGTAATACAGATGATCAGTAAATATTTGGGGCATTATACCAGGCATGCTTGAGAACAATTCAAATAACTTTCTTTGGATATCCACATGCTAGGGTTTGTTTGATATATTCTCAGCCTCTTTAAAGGAATCTGAACACGGAGGTACTTCGCAAAAGGAAGTTTGTCCCTAAGTTCTCTAGGACGTGCAAAGTATAGTGAAGTAGTACATTTCTGTCTATTTCTTAAAAAGACTGGAGTGAAGTTTATCATGTTCTACCCTAATCAACAAGTCCAGGAAATGGATTTCATTCTCACTAGATGTTATAGCGAATTACAAGTCCTCTCAATCAGCATTTCTCTTGCCAAAACAGGAATCCAGCGATTCCTTATTGCCCGTCCATATCATAAATATATTGTTAATGTGTTACAACCATTTGCAAATACAGTGACCATAGAGGTTATTGTATCATCATAGATAAAACATTCTTCAGAATACACAAGTTAGATAATTGTTGTGTTTGGTGCACAGACAGCACCCATTAACCTGTTGGTAAAACCTATTATCTACCAAGAAAAAAGCATTGGTCAATGTAATTTTGGCATATTCTACAACAAATTGGGTGAGGACATGATGGGGATGCAGTCTCTCTGCTAATAGAGTATTGATGACCTTTAGAGATTGAAGCTGAAGAACATTTGTGTAAAGACTAATGCTATCAAAAGTCACCGGAACATCAGTCTCTCTCTTCTAATCAAAATCTTCAATTTCACGGATTGCCATCAAACTATCCCTTATGTACCATCTTGTAGAGCTTGAATGGGTTGATACAAGGGCGTTTCAATCACTCCACTCAATTTGTTTTTTTCAGCTGGTGCCTGTAGCTGCTTTTTCCTTGAACCTGTTCTGTCTGGGGGAACCCCGAAGGGGGATACATTGTATTTTAATGACTGTCTATGATGTTGGCATATGGAATTTTGTGTTTTTTGTCTGCAGGCATGAGCATGGAGAGGTTGATTTAAGGCTGTTGCAATTGCTCTGCTGAATCTGTTTTTTCGTTGCTTTCTTTAGTTGGTTTTCATTCGACTTGCTTTGGATAATCTTGGGGTTTATCAGATTTATCTGACTGATTTCTTACGAGGCATACATATGTTTAAGATGGAGTGAATGGCAGAAATCTATGAATCAATTGTGGACTCGAGTAGTTTGATATGATATATTAGTTAAAAATAAACATTTAAGCTATGCTTGCTTTTATGTATTACCCCCCCTTTAAAGACATAGTTGTTGAATTTGCAGTAGGTGTTTGCCAGCACTGCCCGTAGGTAGAGTCACCCAGCTTTGCTTTACCGGTTGCGTCACAGAAGGATAATGTTATTGGAAGTAACATCCGTAGTTTAGATGTATTTACTGTGTAATTTTGGTTGTTTTATTTATTTTCTCTTTTTAGGTTGAGCCTAGAGAGTGCATGCGCTGTCTGCAAGACATGATATATCTCTTCTTTGGGGTTTTGGCACACCCATCGATTGCAATTGGTTGTTTTCTGTGGCATTCTGATATGCTTGCTTTTCATTGTTCTATTACTATGATGATCCCTCCTTTGTGTTGCCCGCCCCTCCCATGGTGATTTCACTAGTGGTTCCTTTTAGTTGTACCACAGGAGGAGGCAGTGCCTGCTTTTTTATGCTGGCCTGTCTCTTCTTGTTTTTTTCACAGTTGTACTGTCAATTCGACTGTAAGGTATTGAAGCCATTTATGTAAGCACCAGTTCGCCAGTTCCAAAGTGGCAGCTCGCCACGCTAACATTTTCCAACGAGGACTTTTGTATTATAATCAGTGTGGTACTGCTCTGTGCACTAATATGAAGCAGTGTTTAATTTCACTTTGCAATTAGGCATACCCAGTTGGGAGCACTTCGGTGTCTATGCTCAATAACGGAGGGACAGCTTTCCTGTTATTTTCTATTTTTTGCAGTTGTAGCACGTACCCGACCATAAGGTATTGGAGCGTTTCATGTGAGCACCAGTTCTCCAGTTCCAAAATGGCAGCTCGCCCACTAACATTTTCCAACGAGGACATCTGATGACATTAGGTTTGCTCCTCTGCTCACTTGCTGAAAACCATGACTTCAACAAACGGCTCTTACCCTCTCTTTCCTTTCCTTTTCCTGATCTTTTCCCCTATGAACTGGATTAAAAAAGACAGAGACAGTTTGGCTGCAAATGCCTTCTTTTTCTGACATTTTTCTATCCCAAAGTGCAGCCTCAGAACAGAGAGAAAAAAAGAAGGTTCAAAATATGAAAAGTGCCAAAATTGCTTTTATTCACAACCAAACATAGTAGTGCCACTTTACATAGTTTGTCAGTGAAGCGTTATTTTTGTTTTCTCTTCCTTCTTTAAACAACAGTGTCCATTTCTCCTGCTCTGCCTTTGCACCTCCCCATCTCGCTTTCTTCCTCTTCCACTTAACCCCTCTCTTTCTGACTCTGTCTCGCTCCTCCTCACTTGCTGAAAACTATGACTTCAACAAACGGCTCTTACCCTCTCTTTCCTCTCCTATACTTTATTTGTTCCCCTGTGAAATGGATCCAGAAAAAAAGACTTTGGCTGCAAATCTTGTCTTTTTGAGACATTTTTCTATTCAAAAGTGCAGTTTTGGAATGGAAAGATCCACACTCATCTCACACCGCCCACCTCCCTAGAGTGTTCACTTCAGCTCTGCCTCTGGCAGTTGCCCCCCACCCCCTTCTCTCTTTCTTCCCTTTTTCTGTCTCTATCTCGCTCCTCCTCACTTGCTAAAAACCATGACTTCAACAAACAGCTCTTACCCTCTCTTTCCTCTTCTTTCCTTTATTTGTTCCCCTGTGAAACAGATTTTTAAAAAAACACTTTGGCTCCAAATATCATCTTTTTCTGACATTGCTCTATTCCAAAAAGCAGCCTCAGAATGGAGAGAAAAAAGGATTCAAAATAGGAAACAAAAAAACATCTAAATAAGGTAATACAGAGTGGTCGCAAAATGGCCAGATTGGTTTTATTCACAACCACACACATTAGCACCACTTTGTAGAGTTTGCCAGTGAAGCGCTAGTTTTGTTTTCTCCTCTTTCTTTGAACAACATTGTTTTCCCAGGGTGGGGATGTGCACCATTCCTGAATATACTACAATACCTGGTTGATGCGTAAAGTGGAAAACGTTTAATGTGATCCTTATAAGCTGTTTTCCTTATTTTAGTTTATGAAATGTGCACCGTGGCTCAGTGTTCAGGGATGTGGTCTTTTTAAACCATACTGTTTACGTTTTGTAAGGATATAAGCAATGGACATTAAAACAGGTCCCTTCCAGCCCTGTAGTCACATTCTTAACTTTTCAGGCAAAAACACTCAATGATTTTTGAATAATAAGTGTAGAAGCATTAAGGTCATTATCTAGCTCCTGCTTACATTTCACATGCTTTACTTAATCTTGTATTCCCTATGAGTGTTTGCTTTTTCCAAAATGCTGTTACTAGGCATATTACTTTTGTCTCCCCTCGATCAAAACCTATTTCCCATTTTCTGGCTCTCCAGCGCCGCTAGGTCACCCGAATGGCAATAGCACTATGCAAATATCATCACTCCACTGCATAAAAACAAAAGTAAAAAACATTGTCATTTTCAATGCAAAGAGCTCTAACTTTCACAAATGTGAAACCGATTGCATTGCAAATGCTAGTTTATATGTACACTCCACACCAAACCAAAACACATGGGTAAAAGACTTTGTTATTTACAACACCAATAGCTCTAACTCTCGCAAATGTGATACCTATTGCATTGCAAATGCTTGTTTCTTTTCTTGTGGCCATGTGGCGACAATTTGATTGACCGTGAGTTTTTCTTCTTTTATTTACTCACATTGCTGAGTCTTTGCAGTCTCTCCTTAGTGGCAAGCATATTCCAGGCGCTTAACTAGATGCATTGAAGTAGGAAAATGTCATTGGAAAGGGTACCTGGCGTTTGGATGCATTAATTTTGTTTTTTGGTTGATTTATATTCACCTTCATTTATTATTTTCACTTTACTTTTTTCTTTTCTGTTAGGCAGCGCGTCTATTATTAGATTGCCCAGTGAGTTTGCTTCCTTTATTTACTCACCTCGCTGAGTCTTGGCAGTCTTTTGCCAGTGGTAAGCATCTTTCAAGTGTTTTCAGTTGTGTTGAAGTCAACCTGATAGGTCGTCGTTTGGTTTAAAAATGATGGTTTTGACTAGTGCGGTTTTGTTTGCTAAGCATTTGGATGGTGCTATAGTAATTCGTGAAAAGTTGGAGCATTATGCGAGTGCGCATCCATACAAGTTTAACACAGTATTTATTGTGCTTGTTCAAAAATTAAAAGTCTTGATTGATAGTTCACTCATAATATAGGTTCTCTGTTTCGATTCGGCTTTGTTTTATTATTACAGAGGTAAAAGATTTGCGAATCTAGACTCTTGTTTACTGAATTCGGGGACTGTTTTGTTTGAAGCAGCCATAAGAACACAACTCAGATTGAGACTGCCAGTACAGGTGACCTTGGGATGGTGTAGATTTATGTCATATGAGGGCATGGAATAATGGTAGATGTGTAATGAAATGTCTGTCATTGATTTAAAATAAGTCAGTTCCCTGATGACTTTGTCAGATGGCTTCTGGAGCGATGCAACATGTAGGCAAATTTATGAGGTTCTGATGAAAATATTATTGAATATTCCAGGTATATTAATCACTATTTAGGTTAAGTTTTGTATTGACTCATTTCAACCATTGCGTGTGATCTGGAAAATCAAATCATGCCACCTCTTGTATAGTTATCGGAGAGGTATTGTGTTATATGATCCACGGCATAGATCACCTTTTCTTTCTTTTTTTCCCAGTGCTCACTTTCCTCTTTAATTGCAGAATATGTTTGGACTACGGCTCGATGTTGGTTGCCAAATATTTATTGCTTCTGGATTATGCAACATGTTTTGTTGATGTTGCTATGTACAATAATGTTCATGTTGCAATTATTATTATTTTTTTGTTTTGAATACAGAATTTTGTAACTTCTCTAATGTAATTAAAATGCTAACTTGGTAACCAACTGCTTGATATTGATTTGTTCTGTAGCAATGATGTTGCAAAATGTTTATTGTTTTTTTTGATTAAGCAACTTGTGGAAAATGGGTTTTGTAATGTTAATTCATGTGATTTGTTTTGGCCTCGGAGTCATTAATTTCCATTGGGATTTCATAAATGTATAATCTATTCAAAATAACCAATGAATGATAATAATATGATAAATATTAAGGTCCAACTGAGAAAAAAACTTTTCAAGGAACTAGCATTTGGTGGAGAAAGCTACTTGTAGTCCCTAAACTACCAAAACAATGTTTTAACTGTAGCTTTGGATATTGCTTTGTTTAAACCAGACAGGATCCACAAACACTCAAGTCCAATTTTCTGTAGTGTAGTCTTAATATACCTGATCCGCGGGATGCCCGTCGAACCTGCTATAGACAGAATTTCTTCCAAACCCTTATGGTATGAGGAGAGCTCTGGGATAAACCGGATTCTCCTCCAAAACAGCAGGGGATACAATGCTATTTTATCAGCAATTGGTCTTAGCCCAAGATCCAGCCTGAGGGGCATTAGGGAGTGCTTACCGGGAGCCCAATCAGCTGCTATGAAAAGTGGTTTTCTATTGTTAAAAGGGAATTCACACAGAGATGGCCTCACAGTTCTGCTCCATAGCATGCAGTCCCCAAAGCTTCAGAAATATATATTTCAAGAGCAGGCTGTATTGGGCGGAACTGGGATCTAAGTGACATCTTAATAATTACTCTGGCCACTTGTTCTAATTAGAGTCTACAGTACATTAGATGAGAAGGCCCCCCCAAGTGCTTAGTTAGCGTTACACCCAAATAATCAAAAGTGCGGACACACTTTAGGAAGGTCCCAGCTAACCTAGTATTACCTTATTTGAGCGTCCTAGATTCAGGACCATTAACTTTGTCATATTCACATTAATCTCTAGGACTTTTGCTTTGTTAAATCTGTCCAGCAGCCTCTGCAGGCCCATATGGGATTTTGAGAGGAGCAGAGCATCATCTGCAAACATCAATGCAGGAACCCTCTGGTTTGTCACCTTTTGTGCATCATTGTCAAATGACTCAAAGTGATCAATGAGTCAGTTGATATAAAGTGAAAACAATGTTGGAGTAAGGACACAGCCTTGCCTTACGCCCCTGTACACTGGAAAGGGGCCTGTCAGTTCTCCTATGCCCCCACATCTCAATTGCACATAGTTCTTGGTGTGAAGTCTCACTAGGATGTCCGACAAGTAGCCCAGAACCACCATCTCTGCAAGGACCTTCTAATTATTTTCCTGGGGACTAAGACAAAGGCCGAACTGAGATCTACAAAGACAGCGTATAGTCAACCTTTGCTTAAGGTAATAGTTTTCCAGTACAGCAATTGAAATCAAACTACCTGATCAATTGTACTGACTGATTCCCTAAAACCAGCCTGTAAGGGGGTTAAAACATCATTAGAGAATTGGAACATTTCCCTTGTAAGCCACAATGACATCTCCCATCATTTCCTTTTAGTAACCTTACTCCCTCCGAAAATTTTAAAAGGATTGACAGCTAACCTACATTTCAAAACGACTTGCCTCAACTCAGGGTTTAGTACGAGCGGAATATAGGTGTTTGCTGTTTGTTCATGCTAAGAAGTAGTAAATAGAATTGTTGACTTCTTCATTGTAGGAGAGTAGGATCTGCTTCACATGGGTACCCCCACTTTTTGCTGATGCTTCACTGTTTTTCGACTTTAGTCTGGCTGGGGCCCTGCTAATCAGAACCCCAGCCTAGCTGCTTCCTCTCTAAAATGGTTTCCATGTGCCTTAGGCACATCTCTAATTGGAATCTGGAGTGCCCTTATAAGTCCCTAGTATATGGTATACTATGTACCAAGGGCATAGGTACCTCAGAGGCCTACCAGGGGCTGCAGCATGTATTGTGCCACCCCTGGAAGGCCATCCAAAATGACACCACAGGTCTGCTACTGAAGCCTGGGTAAGGTGGTGCATGCACCCCTTACTGTGATATAGGTTACCTATATCACTACATACCTACACACATATAAACCTATAAGTCACTCCTATGGCAGGCCTTGTCAATCCTGAAGGCAGAGTGCATGGTTCCTATGTGAGAGGGTGCCCCTACATGAGCAGGGCCCCTCTGCAGCGTTCGGAGACCCTTCTCTGATGCTGTTTGTAGTGCAGCCTGACCATATACTCTTAAGTGCATTATAACCTAGCGTTAAATGCTAACTTTGGGATGGCTGCACAGAAACATGTCGTGTTTGGTGTCAAACATCTTGGAATACTACCCCCCTGCCAATTCTGGCGGCGGGGGTAGCATTCCACCCTTCTAGAGGGAGAGACATGTTAACCCTGGCTTGCTCGGTAACTTCTTTCCAAAGCCCCAGCATCACAAAATGGATGCTGCTGCCACAGACACAAGTCTGGCCTCCTGCTGCTGACCGAAACTCCGGCAGGGGAGGCCTGGACAATAGGTTTCCTGTCACAGGGAGGTGTAACCACCTCCCCAGACAGGATAGTGTGTATTGGGGCTGGGCGGGAGCACTCTCTGGTGCTTTGAAGTCCTGCACTGGGGGCACATTTGGTGTCCTCGTGCATACCCCAGTTCAAACCGGATCAGGGGCTTCCAGCCCCTGCTTTGGCGCGAACTGGACAAAGGGAAAGGGTGTAGCCACCCTCTGCCCTGACCCACCCATAGGTGGGACCACAGAGTAAGTCCAACCCCTAAACTTAGTATAAGTATAGGACCCCAGTCCCTAGGACTTTAGATATTCCCTGGACGAAACTCTGATACAAAATCCTGGACCTTCGATGCTCTACTTCACGATTAGAGGACTGAATAATCTTCCTTGGGGTCAAGGAGTGACTCCCCTGCTTGGCAGGCACCAAAGAAGCATCTGTCTGGTCTGCATCGCTGAAGCTCCTGTCAGACGCCGAAGTCTTTGCATCACCAGAGGTAGATTTCCAGACTTCCCTGAGGCTGCCCTGAGTCTCCAGCAAAGCTGAGGCCCGTAGCTGTCGTGGGTAACGTGGGACCGTGACCCCTGGACACCGAGCACATTTTCAAGTGCATCCTCTTCCTGGACTCCCACGAAATTGTGCTTTGAGTAGCCCCTGCCTCCAGCACCAACTGCACCGAAGATCACTGGCCTCCACTCCACGAGTGTCCTGTGAGCCAGCTCCACGTGCACCGTCTTGAGGCTCCTTCGCTGTCACTAGTCTGTTGGCTAGTAGCCCTTCACGAAGGCCAATCCTTTTCTTCTTGGGCTCCCTGATTGCTCCAGGCCTGCCCTCACTTATCCTTGCTGGGTGAGTTCCCCAGACCTTGCTGGTCTGCACCATCGTCAATCTTCATCTTCCACGAGACTTGCCTTTGCCAAGGCCTGTTGGGTCCAATCCGGTCGCCAATGCCTCAGTACTCGACAAACATCGTGGGCCAGTCCGAATCCTGCTCCTGGTCACCGACAACGCCTCCTGGACCTTGTGGCTGCAGAGACAAGACAACCATCAACCTACCTGAAGCAGCCGACATCGGTGGGCATCTGCTCATCGCCTTCCTGGTCACTGGCTAGTGACCCAGACTCTGTCCCCTCTGCTTTCAGGTTCTTCAGATCTCTGATCCACTCTTGGATCCACCCGGACACTTTCCACTTGGTCGCCAGCAGCACTTTGCAGCAGATCGCCATTCAAATCGACGACGAAACCCGACCCCGAAAGGCACCTATGCACCCGGCTTCCCTGGGTGAGGTAACAAGAGTACTCCAGTGCTCCCGTGGGTAGAGACTCTAGAACGACCTAGTTCTCAAAGGGTTTGCTCCAAGTCCTTCTTTAAGTGTCCCTTTTCTTTAAATTGCCAACCGCGACTTTCCCCTTAGAAGTTAACGGCGATTCGCGGTTGTGTTTACACACTGCACACGTCCCCCGTGGGTCCCCTGTGTCACTACCTTGGGTGGTTCCTTGTGGTCCAAGCACTTCTACAGGCTGTAGGCCTAGAGTCTAGCTCAGTTGTGGTTCTTATACCACTTTATTGGTATATGGTTTGGTACGCCCCTAGGGCCCAAACGTGTATTTGTGCTTTTACTGTGTTTATATAACTTGTGTACTTCGAACTCTAGCCTCATAAAGAGACTAGAGGGGTGTGTTTAGCAATGAATACATATATTTTGAATATATACCTGGTGTGGTCCTCTTTCATTTGGTCACTCAAGAGATTATAGACTGGTAAAACAAGCTGCTTTACATTCCTACAAGACTTAGCCTGAAGGCTGCTCTCCATAGCTACCACTAGGATAGCTTTCAATAAAGTTTATCTTTGACCTAACTCCAATAAGGGTTGTTTGGACTGGTACAAGGTGCCCACTATAATTAGTGGACAGCATATACCAGGCCAACTTCTCACATTCATAGTCTAGCATTTAAAATCATATTTTCTTGAATCAGCCTTGGCCAAATAAATTAATTCCATTTTTGACAAACTTACGGAAAATCTACTTTAAGTATATTTAAGTAGAAGAAATTTCATGCAGTAAATATTTTCTTTCTTATATCCTGGGCCGACCTTAATTTGCTATTTAAAATTTAATTCACGCAAAGCTTGGCAATTTTGGGTTTAGAAGAAATCACAAGCTTATTTCAAAAGCGCAGAGTTTAAAGTTTAGCTGTAGATCTCCATAATGCCACATTAACTTCCACCCTAGTGGATTGCACAATAGAGGACTTAGGTAAACTCAAAAGATATTTCAATCATTGCACTTCAATCTGATCCAAGGAAGATTTTCTGCCCATGCACAGAATTTTGACCCCATATAAAACCTGAGGCTGTAGAATTGCTTTATAAGCTGCTAAATAGGTGTTAAGAATGAACAACTAAAATCTCCAGTGAATTTCCTGGGGCCGTTGAGTCTCCCTAGCTTGTTCTCTGCCTCTGTGAACTTGCCTCTCTGACGGCCTTGTACTGTTTCACTTTGTGTCTCATTTGTTCTTTGTCTTTTTCTGTCTCTGTCTCTTTCTGTGTGACTTTTACTTTGCAATGTGTAACTGGCTCTCTGACTTGCCCCTTTCTGTCTCTCTGTCTCTTTGTGTGACTCTCAGTCGTTGCAGTGTGACTTTGTTTCACCTTTCTTAGTGCCTGTATCTGTGTGACTTTCAGTGGCGGCCAGTAATTTTAGTAATGAATGGGTGGGCGGTCCACACATGCACACATACACACTCACTCACATTCATGCATTCACTAATTTGTGCACACACCCATACACAACACTCACTCACAACAAATTCATACATACATGCACACACCAAACATTAAAAAACCTAAAACTTACCTGCTCTGCAGCTCCCTGAGAGGGCAGCCTTGGAGGTGCCAGGTGGGTTGGGACTGCTGCCTCTTCTCATTGGCTGACCTTAGGCCATCCAATGAGAAGAGCCAGCAGTCCCTCACTCATCTCAGACTAAGATGGGTTCAGTGAGATGCTGATCCAACCCCACTTTGTGGTGAGGTGTTACTGATTGACCCTGGGCCCTTCAGGGCTTAAAACTGAAGCACCCAGGTCCGTGGTAATCAGCGACGCTCCCCCCATCACAAGGGGGGGTTCTCAAGGCACTTTTGCCAGGCTGATTAGGTCATGCCCAAAGGGCTGTGAAATCCTCAGCCTGGCAAAGTTCAGCTCAGACAGCCAGGTGCCTGTGCATTTAATGCATGTCTAGGTCCTGGCTGCCTGACCTAAGCAAGAAGAGTGTCTGTCAGGGTGTCCTTTGTTCAGCCTAACAGACACTCCTCTTGTCGAGGAAAAAGGTGGGGGGGCAGTCCAGTCTGCCCAAATGGACTGGCCGCAGCTGGTGACTTTATATCTTTTCCTCTCTTTCTGTACCACTAATGATCATAACTACCTGGTAAAAATATATCACAAAGTAACCGAGTAAATTGTCTGCAATTTTTTATTGAGAGCACATGACTGATTTCAATAGCCACTAGGTTAACCACTAACCTTGGGGTCTGGAGTATTTTGCTGCTCTTCATTAGGTGATTCAATTACTCGTCAGGGGTAGTAAATGCTTTATAAATCAAATTACAATTACAATCATATTACAGGGCGGCGCCCTTAATGGTTTTCGATGAGTAACTAAACATACCCCAATCTGAACTGGGGTACATACTGGAGAGATGAGCCATAGATAAAACAAGCCCCCTCTATTACCTTTATGGGGCCAGGGATAGACCACTATCTCCCCCCAGTGAGAAGAGTAATGATATGAGTTTTGTGGGACATGCTTTGCAGTATTGGCTGGGCTGATAAACTAACATGAGAAACTCCACTCTGGTATGGTACACAACTACATTAAGTTAGTGCCTTGCAAGGCTCAAGAGCTTGGTATAACACCGGTTTTCTAAGACTGGGGATGGTATAACAGACACTTACTTATACTGCTTTGCTGACCTACAAAGACTTTGACTCACACATGACAATTCTTTAGCTACCTCCAGCTGTGGCATTTATTGTCCCTATATCCAAAACCTTATGGAGCTCTCAGACTTCAACCCCTTATAGGTAAAAACACTTACTGGGGACATGGGGTGATGGAAAATCTCACAACTATGTAAATCACTGGTCTTAAATACTCCAGACGTATTTAAAAACCTCAAGGCATCATGTGAAAGGGACATTGGAGGGCTAACTGAGGATGAGTGGAGGGAAGCCAAAATGGCACCTAAAGAAATAGCTGTAGCCACTAAGCTTGGAATGATCCATCTGAAATACCTACATAGTGTCTGCATAAAATGTAAGAAACAATGCCAGCTGGGGAGAACAGACTTCCATGAGTGTCTTAGATGCCATCAGGACATTGGAGACTACGTGTGCACAATTTGGTCCTGCCCCTGGATGCAGCAATTTTTGGGGATGGTAATTCTCTCTTTAAATAGTAACATAAATCAGAATCTTAGCACCGAAACCAAAGGCGCACTGCTACACATTACCTTAGGATGTGACTCCAACAGATACGAATGGACCCTGATTAACCTGGACTAGTAGTGATGAAGAGGGATATAGCTGGGCCCTGGGGCAAGAGTGAAGCCCCAAGCATTGAGATGTGGGGTCAAGGCATGGGCCCATGCACTTCACTGGATCTAACAATATATAGGCGCCTTGGCTGCCCCACAGAACATTCCAAAATTTGAGGCTGCTGGCCAACAAGCAGTGCTCCATATAGTAGAACTGTAGTAGACGTTGCTGAAATATGGCAGTCAAATGGGTTTAAAAAAAGGGGAGAACGAGGATTATGAAAAATCAGAGGGGCTCGTTTTCCTGTCAGTAGGTGTCAAAACCAAAAAAGAGGCCATCCACTTGCATGGACTAACCCTCCACAAGGCGAAGAAAGCGCTTTGTTTTCTTATAGAACCCTCACCCACCAGGGTTGCCCCTTGGTGGCTTGCTTCATCATTGCGTCCATCCCATTCTGCTGCAGAACGATCTACAAATTACGTGGGTAGCACTTATAGATATGTATGAAATTATGAAAAAAATAGGAGTAGAGAGGCTTTTGTTAGGAAGTAAAAGTTAATAATACGTGATATGCAAAACACCTAAGAATTATACAACACAGTGTCCACCCACAGCAAACATACATGATGTCTAAAGATTCACTAACAGCAAAAGGTAATCTAGTGAAACATATTTTGCATCAAAGCACTGAGCTTATAAGGCTGTATGAGAGGCAGGGCTGAGTTTCAAGCTGTAAAGCGATCCTCCTTTGACAGCTCTCTGGATATATCAGTCCCTCACTCTTCCAAGATAGTGTTTCACACACAAAGTGGCTGGGAGCCCATCCTCAGCAAATGTGCTTGACAAGAATGCCGAATCACCAAAATGCCAGGAGTAGCGGAAGTGATATCACGTGTCATTTGAAGCCCCAACCCATGACACTAAAGAAAGTGACATCATGTGACTCTTCTTATCAGGAAATGATGTCACAAACATGACCTTTGACCATGATAACATTACATTTTATAATGAACGATTATTAAAATGCCATCCTAGTTACTAAAGCAAATACACGTGTTTTTCTTACCATGTGTAATTTAGACAGGGTGTAAGAAGCATTGTAAACTCTTGGAAATACCAGTACCATTATAAGTTTTGAGGGTCGCCTGTGAGTTTCAAATTGAATGCATTTATTCCATGCAGTAAAATTGGTTTATGGAATTTGTGGCTCTGTGTTGTTTCTTTCTTAGGCCACACTTAATAATGGGTGTGTTCTAGAGTGATCAAATCCATATTGTGACCAAGCCATTGCACTATTTGTCTTAGTTTATACCAACTCCAGCTAAGTTGGCAGGTGTTAGGTTGGCAAGTGTAAGGGTCAGAATGCACTGGCATCTGTTTATAGAGAGCATACTGTTGGGGTGAGCCACTGCTCATTTCATGTAAAGAGACAGGCAATCAACTCGATAAAAAGAGGTGCCAAAAAGGTACAAGCCTTCTTGCAAAGAAAACAGCAAGTATCAAGGTTCAACCTAGCACAATAAACCAAGTACAAAGTAATGCATACCATGTATTTTCTCATGGTGTCATCATCTGGGTCAGAAGCCACATGGTTATTTTCCTCAGGATAGGTCCCATACAGCATAATCTGATTTTCTGTAGGATCATCATTAGGCCAAAAGTTGTGTGTTATCTTTTCTTCTAATTAGTGGTTTTAAAACTGGAAATTTCACAGAATGTTGGCAAGTATGCAGCCATGTACCCTGTCCCAGGCAAGCCATACACCTGAAGACTGGCTGTCATGCTACATTTGGTTTTCTTCTCTCTTTTCCGAGGTGGCAGGGCCCTGCACGTCATATATGAATTTCAGCAGCAAAAGAGCAAATAAAAAACATCTCTGCTGCTTCTTGCAGACCTGACATGAGCTGGGTTTGTTTGTAATCCGCCAGTAGAAAATTAACATTTTAATTCATTGTAGTGTGCATTATACACACTTCAGAATGTATCTATCTGCTAAATAAAAGCATTCTAAAGTGTGATATATAACCTACTGAATTAAAATGTCTAGATTCTGGTCAACTAACAGAAAGTAAACAGTGCTAATCTGAGCCCAGCTTTCTGTCTGTTCTTGGCTCTTCCTTTGCACAAAAGCCAGGAGTTGCAGTTCAAACCCCTAGAGACCCGGAAACGTCTGTGGTACTTGATATGCCAAATTGACTAATAACAGCAACTAAACGAGTGCACCGATGCAGAAGGATATCTACTGGAAGGAACATAACCACTGGTCAGAAATGTCAGTGAGATCTTCAGATGAATAGTAAGATCTCTCTCTGTTGTGATTAATGGCCAAAGAGAGAGACACGCTTTGGCATGCATGGTTGCCCAGCCTGACTCCTCCCCTAGAACAAACACCACTGACACACCACCCTGACTGCAAAACCCATTCTAGTCGCTTTTTAGGTTGAGCGTAAGAGTACGACCTCCTGTATACTTTGGTATACTTCTCTTGTGAGACAAAAGCCCCTCCCCCTCTTTTGATTTGTTTGTTGCTTTGTCCTTTAAAAATCCTTGCTTGCTAATGGTCAGTCCTGCCACTTTGTCTCTTCTTTTCTCTTTCACTACTCCCAGCAGCAGGGACTAACTAGGGTATCATTACACTTAGTTGTGTTTATCTGTTCCCTAGGGATTTATTTTTTCTTGGTTTCCTGCTCATGTTTGGAGAAGGTTCCCTTTTCTTTCGCAGAGCATTCTTGCTCTGGGCTTAGCTTCACTGCAAGGCTGTTTCTGTAAACAGGACTGAAAATCATGCTATGTCTGTCACATTTACAACGCCCTTCCCCAATTGTGTTTTTATTTTTATTTCTCTATCAGGTCGACTGCTGTGCTTGGTTCGTCTCTGTGCCAGCGGGCCCCGCCCCATGCCTTCCTGGCTCATTCACGTTCTTGTGTTCTGCTGCTGTGCTGAAGGTCTCCATGCCCTCTGGCTAGCTTTTTGTTTCTTGTTTAAAGGGCAATTTATACATTTTCCCTTGAAGTCAAAACTCCACGGAACCCCAAAGCCCCTGAAAACATCTGCTGCATGGGAGCTGGGCCTGTTGCCTTTCGCCCGTGTAGATACTGGATGAGTTTTCCCTGTGTAGTCTGAGCCCTTCATGCAAAAAATGCCAGGAATGTAGCTTTTTTCTTCCTGAGCACCCCTCGTGTAAACTGACCTGACAGTGGAGGTCAATTCCCTCTTTACTGGGGGAACACTCGGGCCTTGTGTACGGCCTCCTCGCGGGCTGATTGCATGTGGCTGCCTCCTGAATTTTAGGTTTCACTGAACATTGCAAAACAAATATTTCCACACAACCAGCTTGCTCGGTGCTATGTTTCTAGCGTAATCAAGCCGTCCTGCAGCTGTTGAACTAGGAAAAAATATTCCCATGGATAAATGAGAGAACTGACTCGTCCTCATGCCTTCACCCCGGGACAGCCCTCTCCTCCCACGTTCTTCATTGAAATGCAGAAGTGAAAAGGTAATTTCCTTAGCATCACATAACTTTTAAATACATTTAATGCTGAACACGTCAAAAGGGGAACTGAACATAGGCTTGTATGCAGACAGTTAAGTAAGTCCCAGGGACGCAACAGTGGCCCATGGCCTTTCAGAATCAATCATTTTTTGTTAATCTATTATCAAATATGTGCAGTATAAAACAAAAAAATGCCTGTTTAGGCTTTTTACATGAATAGGTACTCATTAGTTTTGAACTGTACTTTTTTCTCATTTTTATGCAATAGCCTCATATATTAACACAGTTTTGACCCTCACCTCAATCCCCTTGTTTTTGTAGAACACAACCCTTATTATATAAAAGTTCTCTTTGGTAAAAACGTTCCTCCCTTCAGTTTGTTGTTTTTTCTCTTTCGCACATTGATCCGTATTTTGCTACCCTGTATTGATTTTTTTTAATGTAGTTATTTTCATTCAGTATTTTTTCCAAACAGTGGAAAACCACTGTTTCTACTTGGGATCAGGACACAGTTCTTACAATAACTCCACGAGATATTTTTAGTAAGAAAACAGAGCCCCTGGAGACGGTATTGTGAAAGTGCTACCCGTTGTTAGAAAGGCGAAGTTGCATTACAGGTCGGTCATGAGCTACCAGTATCTTGCTGCCTGTAGTGGAAGAGCTGCTGCCTGTGATTTGAGTGTGGGACTATGCCGCCCTCTCTCTGCTGATGCTGCATTTTAAAACTCCCTGTACCGGACTTGTGAGGTAACAGGAGGAGAATGCAGTCCCCCTCTTCTCAAACAAGCAATGCCATGCTACTGCCTGAGAAGAAGGCTGGCCATAAATAAATGTCTCTGATAACAACATACTGTTTCAAAACCTTCACCCTAAACGTATTATGAACTTCTATTCATTTAGCTCAAAATAAAACATTTGGATGGTTATTAAATTACATCAACAGATGCATTTTTCAATGCTGCACTGCATTTACTTTTTTTTTCTTAGTTCTTTCTTTCTGTTTTTCCCATGTTTTCCTTTCGCTTCCTCTCTATCTTTCTATTCTTTCACCTCTCCTTTCTTTCTCTCACCTTTCCCTTTTTTGTCCTTTCTCTCCTCCTCTTTCTTCCTTTCTCTCCTCCTTTCTTCTTTTTCTCTCTTGCTTTGTTTCTCTCTTCCTTTCCATCTACCTTTGTTTCTTCTCTTCATCCTTTCAATTTTCCTTTCTCTCCATTCTGATTTCATTATTTTTCCTTTATCTCTTCCTTTTTTACCTACCCTTTTTCTTCAACATTCTCTCATTTTGGGCTTGCCTTATTAATGCCTTTCTTTCTCTCTGCTTCTTTCTTTTTGTCTCTCTTTTATCAATCTCCTTTCTGTATCTTTGTTACAGCCTCATTTTCATGTTTCCTTCTTTCTCACCTTAATACCTCTTACCTCGTTTCTTTTTCTTTCTCCTCTGTATTCTTCCTAACATTTTTTTGTCTCCTTCTACTCTTTCCATTCATTGTCTGTATCACCTTTGTTACTTCTCTTCTTTGTTACTTCTGGCCTTTCATCCTTGTCTCCTTTGTTCCTCCTTTCTGTTTTAGGTCTCGCCTGGGCAGCGATTGCGTTGTCTCTGCGAGACATGCTGTATTCAGGATGTGGGCTTTAAAAGCTCAGCCCATTTTCAAGGACTTCCCTTGTTACATGTGTTGTTGCTCAGAGTTTGTGAGCACTATTTATTTCTTTAAGATGGAGCACTGGAGACCAGTGCTCATGGTTTACAGACCTCTGTTGTAAACAGGGCTGTAAATATTGCTCTTGTCTTGCCACATTTGCTGTGCATTCAAAGATCGAGGTTTGTTTTGACTGCAGCCACCTCCTCCCTTAAGATTTTGAAATACACGGCCTGGCGTCATGGTCCCTGCCTTCCTATGGTTGCTGCCGCCTCCATTTCAGAGCCCAACAAGCATTTGCAATGCAAAAGTGTTGTGTCTTGATATGGTGTCTTAGCAACATGCTCTGCATTCTTTCCTTGGTAACTAGGATGTCTGAGTTCTGGATCTTGCCAAGGAGAGGAGAGCTGGCAGTTGCTGAGAGAGGATGTGTCTAGGGGTTGTTCCTGTGAACTTAATAAAGTTCTTACTGCAAGTAACTTGTCTGCGCCTCTTAAAAGTGGCGACGAGGATGGGATGTAATTTCCCTTGAGGGCAGACTGAGCAGATGCTGTGAATTATCAACCCCTAGATGAGTAATGATCAATTGAACTGTTGCACAACGTTTCTCCATGCTGTGTTGATGGTAAAGTGTTGTTGAAGACGTCCTATTACAAGAATATCAAGAGAGGAGACTAGCTGGGATTGCCGTCTCGACGCTAACTTCTAGTCCGTGAGCCCAGGGTAAGAGCCATATGTGCGTGAAATTCAGCGCTGTCTGTGTCGTTAACTGCGCTGTGAGTTCGAGATCAGACTCAATTGAACCGTATATAGCGCTGCCCGAGTGCCAACTGTGCTGTTAGTCCATGTGCAGACTGGATTGAATTGTCAGTATTGCTGGAGTGGACTGAGAGCAAGATACGAAAAAAAAGAGGAGAAAACTGCAAGCCTGTGAAATTGAATTACTCTTATGAGCGAGAGTGAAGCTCGTATTTATCTTCAAAACTGCTTGATTCCTGCTGCCGAAATCAGTTAAGTCTACAAGTCTATGTTAGCGCTTGCATCAATAGTGTTAGTTTTCAAAATTGGCTCACCGGCGGCTGCTCGTGCTGTTCGTCCATTTCATCCTGGTTGTGCGCCTTATCGGGTGTTCCACGAAGGAGCTGCAACACATCATAAGCACGCAGTGCAGTCTGGGAATTGCATCGCATTGTGACGTGCAACATGATTGATGCTGGCAGGAAACAACGTGTGGTTGTTATGACAACCAGTTTAGAGTATTACAACACGATCGCAAGGAGGAAATTGGCAATTTGGAAATGAAACAGACTAGGGTATTACAACGCGATCGCAAGGAGGAAATTGGCAATTTGGAAGTGAAATAACTGAACTGTTTTCATAAAGCAACACAAGATTGTTAAAGATCCCTGCTACCAGAACAACGGTGACCACGTTAATTTTGTTAGTTTATTTCTTTTTAATACGTTTTGTTTCAGATATTTTAGGACCAGTGACTGACTATCCCTAATACAATATTATCATTGTTTACTGTGCATTTAATACTTATGGTGTGTATAGTATTGTTTGGGACACATTGTTCATATTCGTTCTACAAATAGGAAATACTATCAATATGGACATGTCATCCATTATAGCTCCACCTAAGTTTTTACAAAGCCCGGGAGAGCCTGCTTTACCGTGGGAGGATTGGATAGAGTCATTTGAGACCTATTTAGAAGCTATTGGTGGGGAAGATTTGATATCTTCCCGGAAAGTGGCATTACTCAAGCACAACTTAGGAATAGAGGGCAGCAAGGTATTAAAAACGTTACCCATTAATACGGAAAAAATCAAGTGGTTATTAGTGAGAAGGCAAGCGATAGTGAAAGTAAAGAGGAGGGTGAGGAGGTAGTAGAGTTACATTACGATGAGATAGTTCCTACTGATGAGTATATTGAAGTAATAAGGGCATTAGAAGAAAACTATGGCAAAAATATTAGCATAGTAGTAGAAAGGCACAAATTTTTCTCTCGATCCCAACTACCGGGGAGTCTGTAGAGCAATATGTTTCTGTATTGAGAACACTTGCAGCCACCTGTAAATTTAGAGATCTTCACGAGGAGATCATAAGGGATCAATTTATAAGCAGAACAAGCAATATTAAAATTCATGAGAGATTACTAGATATGAAGGATCCATCTCTACAAAAAACTATAGAGGTAGCAAGGCGAGTCGAGAATACTTCAAAGTATGTCAAAGAGTTAAGCTCAGAGAAACCTGTCACAACCAAGGTGTGTGCTCTAGAGAAAAATCCTTCTAAAAAGAAGGAAAGTAATAGTAAGATCACTACTATTTCTAAGAATAACAAGGTGTGTTACAGATGTGGCAGCACGAGACACACTGCAGATTACAACAAATGCTTTGCAGTCAAAGAGACATGCTACAAATGCAAAAAGATTGGTCACTTAGCACGCATGTGCAAGGCAGGATCCTCATCCATCCCAAAATGGAAGCACCCTGTGAATACCATAAAAGAAAATTCTGAGGATGACAATTCTGATAATGAAAGGGAAGTTGAAGTAATGCTTATTTGTGACAATGTTATAAATGACGTATCTGAAGGTTACAATCTGCCCAAATGTGATTTAAGCATTAATGGCACTAAAATAACTGTGGGCTGATTCTTGTTCTCCATACACCATCATAGATAAGAACACATGGGAGAGAGTAGGGAGTCACCAGTTGAATTTGCCAGATGTTGAACCGGTAGGGTACTGTGGAGTTAAACTTCCATTATTAGGTTATTTCAAGTGCACCTTGTCTCACAAAGGAAAGGTAGCTACTAGCAAGGTATATGTGGTGGAAAGGGGAAGAGCATTGCTGGGGTGGTGTGAACAAAAAATGTTGGGCATCACTTTGGATTCCAACCACCCACAACAAGTATTGGCCACTGAAGATGCTGAAACTATTAAATGGGGTGCCAAATTTCCAAAATTGTTTGGTGAAAAATTGGGTTGTTTAGAAAAATTTGAACACCGCATTGTACTTAAGTCCAATAATGTTCTGTGTGTACACAAAGCAAGGAGCGTACCTTTTACTCTTAGAGTAAAGTTGAAATTAGAATTACAAAGATTATGTGAGGCACAGATTATTGAACCCATTGAGTCATCTGAATGGCTTAGTCCAGTTGTTTTGGCACAAAAACCGGATGTCAATTTATGTATGTGTATTGACTTGAGAGACCTAAATCGCAATATTCTGGTTGATCGATACCCATTACCTCACATCAACGAAATGGTGTCTTCTGTGAATAATGCCACACATTTTTCTCTGATTGACCTGTCTAATGCATATCATCAAATCAAATTGCATTCCTCTTCAAGACATCTCACTTCTTTCATCACACCGGAAGAAGCCTTCCAGTTCATCAGAATGCCATTCGGTCTGGCATCCACCTCAGCGGTTTTCCAAAGGGTTGTTGTATTCCGCTTTAGGTGTCCGTATATAGGTTTCCCTGAAATATGTCCTTATATAGGCACAATTCGCATTGCCCTTATATAGGCATAAGATCCCAGTCCTTATTTAGGCATTAGCCATGCTATCCAAATACAGGCATGGTCACTTACATCCGTCCACCCTAACGTCACAACGAGTTCTTAGAAACCAGACCCTTAAGCTCTTGGGAGTTCCCCTAGCACAGGATTATTGATTTCTCCAAGAACTCATTTATTATGCATGAACCGCTACACCTTAAGGGTTCATTCCTGACGCCTTCCTCTGCCCGACTTTACGTCAATGCTAACATTCCAAGGCACCTACCGGGTATAAATATACCTTCCCTTGCCCAATCAAGTAGGAGGAGACCTCAACTTTAGAGGAGCCCGTGTCCCAGCCTGACGCACTGACAAGAGACGCTGTCATCCCTGCTCGCAGAGAATCCATCTTCCAGTGTTCTGACTCCCTTCGCGGGGTGTTAGAGTTCGAGACCCGGAAGGAGATTCCCACCTCTCTCATTCTCAAGGTATGGAGCTGACTAGAACCAAGAGGGACTCTTGGCATACTAGACTTGGCATACTAGACTATAGCATACCATACTATAGAATACTTCACCTACTTCTTACCTTGCACTACACTTAGGTTAGGTACACTGAGGTAGAACTAGTTAGAGAAGCATCTTATGAGTACTCGCATATTTAGCTTATGTTATTTATGTATATGAATATATGTGTCATAGCTAAAAGATAATGCTAGCGCAGTATTATTTCTTTCTACTGCTTACGCTGTACATTATATATCTTGCATACTGTCTTGTGATCATGAAACTGTTATCTGTTGTTTCCACGATTCTGAGAGTGTTCCGATTCTAAAGGGAAACAAAGTTGTCATGTTTATGCGGTTGCCATAAACTACTCCCTTCTTGTTTACAAGGAGTTTTTAGTGGCCTCTGAGTTAACTGGTGCAAAGTAATTAAGTTTACTATACTTGATAGGGACATACTGACCTCAGTCCTATGTCAAATCTATGGGTTATATTATTCCAATGCGCAGAGCCTATTAGGGAAATAGGAACTACACTACAGGGTAATGTGTAAAATATTGGTGGGGGTACCAAAGGTGTTGGTATTCCAAGATGATGTGCTGGTGTGGGGCTCCATTCGTATTTAAAATGATTCTATATTAACAAAAACATTAGAGAAATTGCAAAATGCAGGTTTAACAGTGGGAGTTAAAAAGTGTAAGTTTGGTGTTAAGCAAATTGATTGTTTAGGACATACTTTATCCAGGGATGGAGTTAAACTGAAAAAGAAGTTACTGGATGCGATTACAAATGCTCCGTCACCTCAAGACAAGGAACAATTGCGTTCTTTTCTGGGCCTTGCGGAATTTTATTCCAAATTTGTTCAGCATTTCGCTGACAAAGTTCACAAGCTCAGAATATTAATGAAAAAGGGTGTCAAGTTTGACTGGAGGGATGCATGTCAAAAAGATTTTATGTCCATTAAGGAACAAATTGTTAAAGCTGTTGCTTTGAAACCATTTAATCCTTCACATCAGAGTATAATTGTAGTCGATGCAGGTGCTTATGGCCTAGGAGCTGTGTTGATGCAAAAGCACTTAGGACATGAACGAGTAGTAGCATTCGCATCCACTACCCTTAAGGGTGCGGAGGCTACGTATTCAGTCATTGAAAAAGAAGCCCTTGCATGCTGGTGGGGAGTGAACTACTTCAAGACTTACATATGGGGCACACGTTTTGAAATTAGATCTGACCACAAACTGCTCATAGAGTTGTTTACCACTAAAGGAGCTGCAAAAGCAACCCCCAGGATTGCCAAATGGTTGTACAGGCTTCAAGGGTATGACTTTTCTCTACAATATGTTCCAGGCATTCGTAATGTCAATGCCGATTGTCTATCCCATTTACCATTGGAATGTGATGATGATGACGTGCTCTCCAATGATGATTGTGTGGTAGCAAGTGTAGTTGAGTCGTGTGAAGGTGCTATTTCTAGTGATGAGTGGAAGGAAGCTGTAACAAAGGACACTACTTTCAAGGAGTTAATTGTTGAATTGTCTTAAGGTATTGAAGGAATGTGTACAATTGTCTGAAGGGTGTGGTGGAGATTGTAAAGAGGCGGTAAAGGAAATGTTGTGGAGTTACCGGACCACACCTCATTCAGTTACTAAGGAGTCCCCATTTAAACTTCTCAAGGGTAGACAACCTGGCACAAAGGTTGCTCCTGGGTGGATGTTTAAGAATTTCTCTCGACCTGTATGCAATAAGAATCTAGAAAGTCGAGTTAAGATACACCAGGACAAATATGTGCACAGGACAACGACAAATTGAAAAGGAGCAAACACATTTTCACTATTGGAGATTGGGTAAGGACGTACAGTGCGGGATTACAAAAAAGAGGTCTATCTAAATGGTGTGTACCCAAATGTATAACCAAAGTTATTGGTAACAGAATTTGGTTGAGTGATGGCAAGGTGTGGAATATTCATTGTGTCACCTTGTGCAATGCTGTGGAAGTTAATGCCTGGTTGGAAAAAGAGGTTGACAAATATATGGTCAAAAGGTGCGTCGATATAAACGATGACAAACGTGTTAGGAAGATTCCAAAGTGGCACAGTGATTATGTGACTTATTGACAAATCTTATGCATTCCATATTACAATGTGATGTTGAATTCATGATGTTGTTTCATGAACATATTGATGTTATTTCATCACTTTCATTTTTTTAATTTATTGCATTTTATTTTATTTTCCTTGATTGCTGTAATATATATAATTCATGTTTTTCAGTTTTGCATCTGTTATTAAGGAAGGGAGATGTGTTGTGTCTTGATATTGTGTCTTAGCAACATGCTCTGCATTCTTTCCTTGGTAACTAGGATGTCTGAGTTCTGGAGCTTGCCAAGGAGAGGAGAGCTGGCATTTGCTGAGAGAGGACGTGTCTAGGGGTTGTTCCTGTGAACTTAATAAAGTTCTTACTACAAGTAACTTGTCTGCGCCTCTTAAAAAATAGGTCTCGCATTTGCAAGAGTTTGAGTTCATGGCATATTAAATGGCAATGCCTTTTATTTATGTGTTTTGAAAACCTGCAAGTGGTGCGTAAACACGAACTGTGTACTTATTGTCGTTGCTTATCACAATCGAGACTGAAAGTAACTGCGCCTCTTTTAAGGTCAGCCTTGCTTCTCGAAAGCAACGACTATAGGTATAAAGAGCGCAAATGCGAGACCTATTGCATTGCAAATGCTTGTTTATTATTGTATTCTTTTAGTAACCGGGTTGTCTACCAATCTGCGATTTATGAGCAAAGTTTGCAGTATCTCAGACTGTCCACCAAACGACTTGGGACAAGGAGTTAACGGAACAATAGGAACATTCACCTGGGAGTATAAATAGGCTGTTGGTGAGGTGGAATTCTTTATTCTGTTTGCTTTGTTTTCTTGTTAGAAAACAACTGAGACCTGCAAAGGTAATAAAACAATTCAAATGCTATCTAATAACCATGCTGTGGTATTTGAAAGCTGTAAAAACAGTGCGAGTGAGTGCCAGACATGTTAGAGGAACAAGCATTGGCAATGCAATAGGTTTCACATTTACAAGAGTTTGAGCTATTGGCAATGCAATAGCTTAAACTCTCACAAATGTGAGACCAATTGAATTGCAAATATTTGTTTGTTTACTAGCACCCATGCAGCACTTTCACATTCATGGAGGTTGCGCCCCTTTCTTTAGACAAGCCGCGTCTAAAGAAAGGGGCGTGGCCGACATGAAAGTGAAACCGTGGCATGGGGCATTATGACAAAAAAAACATCTGCTTGTCAAGTTGACAAACAGATGTTTTTTTTTTTTGTAAAAGCGCCCATGCTGCACTTTCACTTTAATAGCGGCCATGCACCTTTCTTTAGATGTGGCTTGTCTAAAGAAAGGGGCGCGGCCTCCATGAATGTGAAAGCGCTGCATGGGTGCTAGTAAACAAACAAACAAACGAGAAAAACATTTAAGTAAGCATGGCCGCTATACTTAAAGCGGACTGTGCTGCTAAAATAAAGAAATAAAGAAACTTGCCCACTATAGTTACAGCGGATCGCCATTAGTGAATAAAATAAAAGCGGGCGGCGTGCTGCGACGTAGTGGCTGGAATAGGGGCAAATAATTAAACAAAATAGTGCTCACAGCCAAGATAATGCAGAGCGTGTAACAAGACAAGTAAAAGGTCCAGTCATTATGGGAGGTAACAAATGCAGACAAGGCGGTACAAAGGAGGGACTAACAAGCCTAATAACGACTCAGAAGCCAGAATTTACAAAGGACAATGACACAAGCCAATTAAAAATATGGGCAGATAGTGGGCAGGGTTTCAAAGCCATACTCCAATACTGCATTCCTTGCAGCAGCGCATGCACTGCCCACCCAAGCTTGACCTAAAAATGAAGGTTTCCTAATCTCCCATATTCCTGGTCTTTATTTCAGTGGCGACCTTTCTTTATTTTTTAATGAAATGTCCCATATTTCTACTTTTTCAGGAATGCTGTCAGAAGGCTATCTTTGTGGAATCTCTTACTGGGCGGAGGAGAATATGACATCTGTGTTGTATCAAGAAGGTGCACCTGTTGACAATGCCAAGTTAAATTCGATATGTGGCTTTAATTATACTTCTATGACGATTTCAAAAGACACCATATGCTATCAAGATTTAGGGCTGCAAATGAAAAGTTCTTCATTCCTTGAAAGGCATACATCTCCAGTTGTTGAAATCTTAGGGGATTTACATTTAAATAGAGAAATGTATTTAGTTCCTTCATCATGCAAAAGCATTTGCACAAACTACAGTGATTTGCACATTGCTGGGGACCAAGTGATGCCTATGAACTCAGCAATGACAGAATTTTCATGTGATTGCACTTTTGAAAATTGTGATAGGCCATTTTTAGAGTCCTGTCAGATACCTCCAACGATGGAGTTTGTAGCATCACCAGTGACAAGTGAATTTCTTCCCAAGAAGAGAAGCGGAACCACATCATTTTGGCGAAGAGGCAGTAGCAAAGATAAAAGCATTATGCAGCAGGAACAGCCACTTTCGAATTCAGTTCTTAATGAGTATTTAGAGCAGAAAGTGATGGAGCTCTATAAGAACTACGTAATGGACAGAATGGTCAACAATGCCTCCCCAAATCAAATTATGGCCTCCGATTTCATCATGAACAATGTAGACCAGATCAGCGTGCAAATATCACGAGAGCAGAACATGGAAACTACTAAGGCCAAAGATATGGTGATAAGCTGTTTGTTGCGTTTGGCCAGTGGGAAAATCTCTGCTGAAATCAGCACACCTCAGTTGCAAATTTCGATTGATGGCAACACACAATAAATTTGTAAACAATTACATTCGTACAAACCAAATATATTACATTAACCCTTACTAAGAGTATATATACAGATATCATATCAATGTGTCTTTTTGAAGCTGTATATAAATTATTTGTTTTGTTTATATGATGTAATATATTCTGAGAAGAAAACCTTCTCCATCAAAGATGGGGTTTAAAATGATGATGCCTTGCTTGATTCTTACTTTTACATGTTTATATCTATAGAGTCCCGCTTTAGAGTATGTTCAAATTTTAAATATTATTCCTAACTGTGTTGAAATACCATAATGCATTATGTGACTTCTCTAATAACTTTTAAAAGCATTTAACATATTTTCATTCCCCTAACTCGTCCTTGTTCTCCAGGCATGCAACATTGATTCCCTTTTATTTAGTACTTGATGAACCTGCGCTTCTTGATGCTTTAGTGAGCTAAAACTGAGGTTATGTATTTCCACTCATACTGAACAATGAAGACCATGCCATCCTGTATCACAGTCCACCAGACCTCTTGTACTAGTCAGGTCAGTCAACAATCGAAGAATCCATTTTAGAGCTAGATGGGTCTCTCTTCAAGATCCACCCCTATGTGCCGACCAGTGGAGGCCAGCATGACTTGTGGGTGGCAGGGTGGGCCCAGGAGGGGGGGTGAGGGGGGTGTGGGGGAGCATGAGGTTGTGTAATATAAAACAGAAAAATAAAAGAATATATAATGCACTTACCTTGCCGCTGGGTCCTCTGTTTCTACTCCTTGATCTTGCTCTACTCGTGAGACGGGAAGCCAGAAAGAACAGCCAGGCTCCGCTGACCAATCACAACACTGCAATGCTCAACCAAGGAATAGGGGCCTGGGCTTGTTCTCCACGCAGCCTGTAATGCAGCCTGCAATGAGAACGGGGCAAGTGCGCATGACTGGTTTGGGAGGCCCAAGAGGGCCAACCAAACAGTCATTGCACACGTAGGAGTGGGCAAACCACTCCTCCCCTGCCTGCCCACAAGGGAAACATAAAATGATAATAACTCAGTTATTATCATTTTATATTTCCTTTCTTTTACACTGCTCAAAAGCAGTGGGGCGATGCTCCTCTGCTTTAGCGGAGGAGCCGCCACTGGAGCCGACTACTGAAACACAATCTTAGTGAATTCACTCATCATGGTGAAACTTGAGTGCTTATTGATGTACAATACTTCTAACCACTTGCACAAAGAAGGCATGCTGGCTCTCCATGCAAACTAAAGCCAACCTGAAATGCCTGACCCAGATTTTAAATGTATCTATGGCTCTGCCATACCTGCCTTAACTAAACCACCTCCCACTACAACTGTTGACTCTTCCTCCAGTTCTGGATCCTCCCCATGACCTTGTCAATGCTTTTAACTGATTAGGGCAAAATTCAAAGTCAAGACTATGAAGGTTTATTCAAAATTTAAGAATCATCATAGAAGGCAAAAATAGTTAGTGAGATTCAAATTCGCATCAATTATATAAATAAAGCCAATTGTCGGAGCTCATAACAGAAGGTCGCCCTCCAAAACAAGCAAATAGTCAGAAGCTAAATATAGTTCAGCTAACGACAGCCGTGCCAAGGGCCACTCACCTTAATTTCCAGGACTTCTGTGGAAGCCAAGATCTTCCACTTAGGTTAATGCTTAGTATCAGAAGAGATGACTAATACAGAGACTAACCTTGGGGGGGCTTTTATATGAATATTCACTGAAAAAAACAAAGGTTACAGGGACGTTATAGTTAGGCTGACATTTCACTCGCACAAAACCAGTAAAATTCAGCAGTTATAGTTAGCTGAACTAACTATAACTTATGCCCCTGCAATATACTGCTTATGACCTTACATATTACATCACTCATGACATGGTCAATGACATCATTCTTGACATCACTGATGACATCTCAAATGATATCACTGATTACATCATCCAGTGATTGTAGCTATTTTCTAAAATAAAGTGGCTGTGGGAGTGTCTGTATGGGAGACTAAGTGAGTGTGTAAGTGGCTGATAGAAGAATGAGGGGATATGTGACAGTCTGTATACATGAGTGAGTGGGTGTTTATGTTTTTGTGTGTGTGAGTGAGTGGGTAAGTCTTTGGGTATATTAATAATTAGTGGCTATGTGACTATCTCTATGGGTGAGTGAGTGGGTGTGAAAGTGGCTGTAAGGGCAAATGAGAGGGTGAATGAGTGGCTGTATGGCTGAGTGTGTGGGTGTGTAAGTAGCTGTAAATGGTGAATGAGATGGTGCATGAGTGGTTGTATGGGTGACTGAATTTGTATATAAGTATATGTATGGGTGACTCAGAGGGTAGATAAGTGTGTGTATGGGTGAATGAATATGTGTGCAAGTGGGTATATGGGTAAGTGGGTGTGTGAGTAGCTGTATGTTTGAGTGAATGAGTGTGTGAGTGGCTATATGGGTAAGGAAGTGAGTGTGAATGAGGTTGTACGGGAAAGTATATGCTTGTGTAAGTCACTGTATAGGTGAGTGAGTACTTGTGTTAGTATATGTATGAGTAAGTGAATGGGTGTGTGAGTAACTGTATCAGTGAGTGAGTGGTGTATGAGTGACTGTATGGGTGAGTGAGTAGGTGTATGAGTAGCTAAAAGAGTGAGTGATTTAGTATGTGAGTGGCTGTAAGGCTGTATGAGTGGGTGTGTAAGTGTTTGTATGACTGGATGAGTGAGTAGCTATGCTGGTCACTGAGTAGGTACACGAGTGGCTGTATATGTGAGTTACTGGTTGCCTTAGTGGCTGTATAGGTGAGTTGATGTGTATGTGGTTATATGGATCAGTGAGTTGGTATATGAGCCTTTGTATGGGTCTGTGAAAGAGTATGTAAGTGGTTGGGTGGGAGTGGGTATATGGGATGTTGTATTGGGGTGTACGTAGGTGTGTGAGTGGTTCTATGGATGATATCATCAGTGATGTCATTTGAGATGTCATAAGTGATGTCATTTCAGATGTCATCAGTGATGTTGTAGGAGAGTAGGATCTGCCTCTTATGTTGCCCCCACTTTTTTTTTTGATGTTTACACTGGTTTCTGGCTAAAGTCAGGCTGGGTCCCTGCCAATCAGGGCCCCAACCTCTCTGTTCTCTCTAAACGATTTGGAGTGCACTCTAGGTGCACTAGTGATTGGATACTGTGGTACCTTATGAGTCCCTAGTATATGGTACCTTAGGTGCCAAGGGCATAGGTACTCCACAGGCCTACCAGGGGCTGCAGCATGTATTATGCTACCCCTGGGAAGCAGACTAAATCTGACACCACAAGCCTGCTACTGCACCCTGGGTGAGGTGGTGCTAGCACTCCTCACTGAGATATGGGTTCCCTATATCTCTCCTGCACACACATTTAAACCTATCAGTCACCCCTAAGGCAGGCCTATCAATCCTGAGGGCAGGGGGCTTGGCTTCTATGTGAGAGGGTGCCTCTGCCTGAGCAGGGCCCCTCTGCAGCTCTCAGAGTCCATTCTCTGGTGCTGTTTGTGAATGCGGTCAAACCATATACTCTTAAGTGCATTATATCCTCGCGGTAAATGCTAACTTTGGAATGGCTGCATCAAAACATGTCGTGTTTGGTGTCAAACATCTTGGAATACTACCCCCCACCAGTTCTGGCAGCGGGGGTAGCAATCCACCCTTCTAGAGGGATAGACATGTATCCACTGTGGAAACACGGTAGAATCCTGAAGAGCCGTGGCATCACAAAATGGATGCCACCAGTCACAGACACTGGGCTGCCCTCCTGCTGATGACCGAAACTCGCAGTGGAGGAAGCCCAACAATAGGTATCCTGTCACAGGGAGGTGTAACCACCTCCCAGACAGGGTTTAGTGTATAGGTGGGGTCTTAGAGCTAGTCCCTCCCTTCCTTTTTAGTATAAGGTAGGGAACCCTTGAACTTGAAAGTTAGATATCCCTGGACGATGCTCTGAAGAAGAATCCTGGACCTTCGACGTTCCATTACCTCTGGAAGACTGAAGAATCTCCCTTGGAGTCAAGGAGTGACTCCTCTGCTTGGCAGGCACCAAAAACTACAACGATGGTCGCAAACTACATCACTCCCACCAGAGCCCGAGGTCCCTGCAGCCCAAGATGAGGATTTCCTGACTTCTCCAAGGCCATCGTGATCCCCAGCGAAGCTGAGGCAAGTGGACGCCACGAGTGACGAGGAACTGCAGTCCCCGGGTACGGTGCACTATTGTCAAGTGCAACCCCTCAACAATGATCTATGAACTTATGCTTTGGACCACATGTGGTCCCAGCCTCCAGCAGGAAACCCTCCTAAATTCAGAGGCCTACTCTGTCCCGAGTGACCGTGGGCCCCTGTTGAAGGAATCCTCCTATGCACCTTCGCGATCCCTTGCCTGCTGGCTTGTGGGTCCCCTGAAGACTTTTCTACTAAACCAAAGGGTTCCCCTTATTGCACCAGGCCTGCCCTGACTTACCCTCACTGGGTGAGTTCCACAGACCTTGCTGGTCTGCACCATTGACTTTTCTTCTTTTCCACAAGACTTACTGCTACCAAGGCGTGTTGGCTCCAATCGAGTTGCCGACATGGCAATAAGCTGCAGACTTCATGGAAAACTCTGAATCCAGCTCCTGGTTGTCATTGACACCTCCTGGACCTCGTGGTCGAAGAGTTAAGACATCCATGGATGACCCAAATCTGTCGACGACGGTAGGCATTCATCTTCCTTGCCCCGAGTCACTGCCAAGTGGCTTTGAACACTGTCCCCTCTGCTTTCAGGTCTTCCATCTTCTGAATCCAGGCTTGGATTCCACCGGACACTTCTTCGGACTTCACAAGCAGCAAGTCTTCATTGTCTTCCATTGAAAACGACGCCGCGACCTGACACCAAAGGGCACCTATGCACCCGGCTTCCCTGGGTGAGGTAACTCCAGCACTACAGTGCTCCTGTGGGTGTTGGCCCTAGAACTACTTACCCTGTAAGTGACTTGCTTGAAGTTTCTCCCGAAGTGCCCTAGAACTCCCAATTTCCAACCGTGACTTTCTCCATTGAAGTCAACGGCGATCCGCGCCTGTGTTCACTCACTGCACGCGTCCCCCGTGGGTCCTTTACTTACCTGCCTTGGGTGGTTTCGTGAGGCCCCAGCACTTCTGAAGGCCCTAGGCCTTGTCCCTTTGCAAGTCGTTGTTCCTAAGTCTCTTTCTTAGTATATGGTCTGGTACGCCCCTAGGGCCCCAGCCATATTTGTGCTTAATTTATTGTGAACCATTGATTTGTGCATATGTTCCTGACTTCTAATCTCATAAAGAGGTTAGTAGAGAGTTGTTTAGTAATAAATACATATATATTTGATATATATACCTGTGTGGTGTCTTTTCATTTGGTGATTCAAGAGATTGTGTGGTAAAACAAGCTGCTTTACATTCCTCCAAGACTTAGCCTGAAGGCTGCTCTCCACAGCTACCACTAGGATAGCTCTCTATAAAGGTTGTCTTAAACCTATCTACCATAAGAGTCGAATTGTACTGGTGCAAGGTGTCCACTTTAACTAGTGAACAGCATATACCAGGCCAACTTCTCACATTGGTGGGCAGCGTGTGGGATTCCAGCTTACTATTATTTTACCAGAAAATCTCTATTTGAATTACTAACTGAAAACCACTATAGGTACTTACGGTACATATAAAGTCAAGCTTAGTATCAATAAGTTCTACTGAACTTAGAGCTGTGTGCCAAGGGATAGCACCCCCTTTCTACAGCTCAAGCTAGGATCAGTAGGCCACAAACTAGTGTAGGTAGTACAACACTGCACAACACTAGAATGTCTGCCAAGGGTGGACCCAGTGGATCCACTCAGCCTCAGTATAAGGACATGACTTTCTTTGACTTGAAAGCCATGTGTGTTGAAAGACACCTGAGGCTAGGACAGAGTCCCTCCACACTACACTTGATAGATCTGCTGACAGCAGATGATCTTAGATTAGCTCTAGGAGCTAATGGATCTGGATCAGTGGGTGGGTCAATTACAGTGTCTGGGTCAGATGATGAACATCAGGATGACCAAGACTCTGTGATTGTAGGGCCAGGTTCCCTGGGGCCTGAGAAGGACAGAGGAATTCTCCCTAAGAGAACTGACAAGGTAGAGGACAGGCCTAGGTCCCTTTCTAGGGAATCTGACCACTCCTACCACTCTAGCAGAGAAGCTGTCCAGCAGAGGAACTCCTACTTTCCAGGAAGAGAGACCTCCTCTGACAGAAGGTACAAACTGCTGCAGTATGAGGAAGCAAGACTTGCCCTCAAAGCCAGACAGTTGGCATTAGATAGGGAAGCCCTGGAGCTCCAGAGAGCTTCTAGACAAGAGGGGTTAGAATCCCCTGGTGGCAGCAACAGTGTCCCTAGAGGTAGAGAATATATTCCAGACCATAGGAACCTGAGTAAGGTTGTTCCCCCCTACCAGAGTGGAGATGATATCCATAAGTGGATAACTGCTATGGAAAGGGCCTGTAGAGTACAGCAGGTCCCCCAAAAGCAGTGGGCAGCAATCTTGTGGCTCTCCTTTTCAGATAAAGGTAGAGACAAGCTCCTCACTGTTAGAGAAGAGGATGCTGATGATTATGAAGTCCTGAAGAGTGCACTGATAGATGGGTTTGGCTTAACCACTGAGCGGTACAGGTTGAAGTTCAGAGACACCCAGAAGGCACAGACTCAGGACTGGACTGACTTTGTTGATTCTGCAACCAAGGCTCTGGAGGGTTGGCTGGTTGGCAGTAGGGTTACTGATTTTAAGGGATTGTGTAATCTAATAATGAGAGAACAGATCCTTAATAATTGCCAGAACCAGTTGTTGCATCAATACCTGGTGGACTCAGATCTGACCTCTCCCCATGAATTGGGAAAGAAGGCAGACAAATGGGTCAGAACCAGGGTGAGGCAGAAAAACCAGAACCAAGGGGGTGACATCAAGAAGCAGGATTCTAAGGGCTCTGAGAAAGGTGGGGATAAGTCAAAAGACCAGAGGTCTTCACAAGGGCCCCAAAAATCTGCATCTGGTGGGGAGTCACAGTCCAACAAGGGAAAAGGCCAAAAGAAGTCCTGGTGCAAATTCTGTAAACAGAAAGGGCACTGGACTTCTGATTGTAACAAGTCCAAAGACCAAACCACCACCACTCCTGCCCCTAAGGCAACTGTTCCCCCTAGTCCAGCTACTGGTGGAGGTGGTACTCAGAATAAGGGTGTAGTAGGGTTGACCCTGGGTTCTGAAGTGGACTCTGACCTAGTCAGAGTACCCACTCAGGCAATGCTGATTTGTGATGGAGACATTGACATGTCCTTCCTAGTAAGCCCCAGTAATCTGGGCAAATACAAACAGCAGCCTGTAATAAATGGCAAACAGGCTTTGGCATTTAGGGACACAGGTGCTAGTGTCACCATGGTGGCAGAGGATCTTGTGGAGCCTGGACAGATCATCCTGGGCGAAATGTACCAGGTGACCAATGCAAGCAATGTCAGGACCAACCATAGTCTGGCAGTTGTGAATTTCTCCTGGGGAGGGGTAACTGGCCTCAAGAAGGTTGTAGTCAGTGCAGACCTCCCTGTAGAATGTCTATTGGGCAATGATCTAGAAACTTCTGCCTGGTCTGAAGTAGAGTTATGGACTCATGCTGAGATGTTAGGCATCCCTGCAAAGGTATTTGCTGTGACCAGGTCACAGGCCAAAATGCATGACACTGAACCAGCTCTGGATCCTGAAACAATGGACCAGATGCTTCCCAAGAAGAGGAGCAGTAGGGTTAAGGCAGTGCTTTCCCCTCTGTCTCAGATCACTGATTCCCCTCTTGAGAGAGGAGGAGCAGATCCTGAAGAAGGAACTGCCCCAGAGGGACTTGAACATGATCAGGTTGAGTTCTTGGGGGCAGGGGGCCCTTCTAGGGAACATCTGAGTAAGGAGCAACAGTGCTGCCCCTCTCTTGAACCCCTCAGACAGCTGGCTGCTGCTGAGGCTGCTGGGAGTGCTAGTGGGTCCCATAGAGTTTATTGGGATGAGGGACTCCTATATTCTGAGGGTAGAGACCCATCCCCTGGAGCCACCAGGAGGTTGGTAATACCTCAGAAGTTTAGGGGGTTCCTCTTGACACTAGCACATGACATCCCTTTAGCAGGTCACTTGGGCCAAAACAAGACCTGGGACAGGCTTGTTCCACATTTTCATTGGCCACATATGTCAGAGGGCACAAAGGAGTTTTGTCACTCCTGTGTCACATGCCAAGCCAGTGGCAAGGCAGGTGGCACCACAAAGGCCCCCCTGATACCACTACCTGTGGTGGGGGTACCCTTTGAAAGGGTAGGGATTGACATTGTTGGTCCCCTTGACCCTCAAACTGCATCTGGGCACAGATTTATCCTGGTGGTAGTGGATCATGCCACCAGGCACCCAGAGGCAATTCCCCTGAGGACCACCACAGCCCCTGTGGTGGCAAGAGCCCTCATTGGAGTTTTCTCCAGAGTGGGTTTCCCAAAGGAGTTCATCTCTGACAGAAGTACAAACTTCATGTCAGGATATCTGAAAGCAATGTGGAAGGAGTGTGGTGTAACTTATAAGTTCACCACCCCCTATCACCCACAAAGCAATGGGTTAGTTGAACGTTTCAACAAAACCCTGAAGGGAATGATTAAAGGACTCCCAGAGAAGCTTAGGCAGAAATGGGACCTTCTTCCTCACTGCCAGTTATTTGCAATCAGAGAGGTTCCACAGAAGGGGGTTGGTTACAGCCCATTTGAGCTTCTGTTTGGGCATCCAGTGAGAGGTCCATTGTGTTTGGTAAAGGAGGGCTTGGAGTTACCTCTCAGACCCCCCCAACAGGATGTGATGGACTATGTACTTGGTCTCCGCTCCCGGATGGTCGAATACATGAAAAAGGCAACCAAAAACCTGGAGGTCAGCCAAGAATTATAAAAAGCTTGGCATGACCAAAAGGCTGTGCTGACTGTGTACCAGCCAGGACAGAAAGTGTGGGTGTTGGAGCCTGTGGCCCCAGCAGCCCTCCAGGACAAGTGGAGTGCCCCCATACAATAGTTGAGCAAGAGGGAGAAGTCACCTATCTGGTGAATCTTGGAACTCCCAGGAGCCCCCTGAGGGTGCTCCATGTCAACAGATTAAAGCCATATGTTGACACGGCTGACATGGGCTTGCTCATGGCAACTGATGAGGACCAGGAGGAGGAGAGTAACCCACTCCCTGACCTGCTCTCACAGAACCCTGATGATGGGTCAGTAGATGGTGTTGCTTTGGCAAGCAGCCTCACTGACCATCAGCAAACTGAGTGCAGACAAGTTCTGTAACAGTACAGACATATGTTTAGCCTGACCCCCAGTCAGACTACCTGGTGCACCCATGAGGTGGACACTGGAGACAGTCTGCCTGTCAAGAGTAAAATCTACAGGCAACCTGACCATGTCAGGGACTGTATCAGGACTGAAGTCCAGAAAATTAAGGAGTTAGGTGTGATTGAGCATTCAGATAGCCCTTGGGCTAGTCCAGTAGTCCTAGTACCCAAGCCTCATACCCAGGGTGGTAAGAAAGAAATGAGGTTTTGTGTAGACTACAGAGGCCTCAATGCAGTCACCAGGACTGATGCCTATCCCATACTAAGGGCAGATGAGCTGATTGATACTTTGGCCTCAGCCAAATATCTAAGTACATTTGACCTAACAGCTGGCTACTGGCAGATCAGGTTAACTGATGATGCAAAAGCCAAAACAGCATTTTCGACCCCTGGTGGGCACTACCACTTTGTGGTGATGCCCCTTGGATTGAAAAATGCACCTGCCACTTTTCAGAGGTTGGTGAATAAAGTTCCGGCAGGGATGGAAACTTATTGCTCAGCTTATCTAGATGATATTGCTGTCTTTAGTTCCTCCTGGCAGGATCACCTGGTCCACCTCAGAAATGTTTTGGAGGCTTTGCAGAAAGCAGGCCTCACTATCAAAGGCACTAAGTGCAAGATAGGGCAGAGTCAGGTTGTGTACATGGGCCACCTTGTGGGTGGAGGCCAGGTTCAGCCTTTACAGAGCAAAATCCAAACCATAATGGAATGGGTTTCTCCAACCACCCATACACAGGTGAGAGCCTTCTTAGGCCTGACTGGGTACTATAGGAGGTTTGTGAAGGGATATGGATCTATAGTGACCCCCTTGAATGATCTAACCTCAAAGAAAATGCCAAAAAAGGTTCAGTGGACAGCTATCTGTCAAAAGGCATTTGAAGACCTAAAGCAGGCCATGTGCACTGCCCCCATCTTACAGAGTCCAGACAACACCAAAAAGTTAATTGTCCAAACAGATGCTTCTGAGCTGGGTGTGGGAGCTGTACTGTCTTAACTGAATGATGAAGGTCAAGACCAGCCAGTAGCTTTCATTAGCAGAAGGCTGACCCCTAGAGAGAAATGTTGGTCAGCTATAGAGAGGGAGGCCTTTGCTGTGGTATGGGCCCTGAAGAAGCTGAGGCCATATTTGTTTCGTACTCACTTCATAGTTCAGACTGACCACAAGCCCCTCCTATGGCTTAAACAGATGAAAGGTGAAAACCCAAAACTTTTGAGGTGGTCCATTTCCCTACAGGGGATGGACTATACAGTGGAACATAGGCCTGGGACCCAACATGCCAATGCAGATGGACTCTCAAGGTATTTCCACTTAGTTCACGAAGACTCAACTGGTCAAGGTTAGTTTAGTGTCCATGCATTTGGGGGCGGGTTGTGTAGGAGAGTAGGATCTGCCTCTTATGTTGCCCCCACTTATTTTTGATGTTTACACTGGTTTCTGGCTATAGTCAGGCTGGGTCCCTGCCAATCAGGGCCCCAACCTCTCTGTTCTCTCTAAACGATTTGGAGTGCACTCTAGGTGCACTAGTGATTGGATACTGTGGTACCTTATGAGTCCCTAGTATATGGTACCTTAGGTGCCAAGGGCATAGGTACTCCACAGGCCTACCAGGGGCTGCAGCATGTATTATGCCACCCCTGGGAAGCAGACTAAATCTGACACCACAGGAATGCTACTGCAGCATGGGTGAGGTGATGCTAGCACTCCTCACTGAGATATGGGTTCCCTATATCTCTCCTGCACACACATTTAAACCTATCAGTCACCCCTAAGGCAGGCCCTATCAATCCTGAGGGCAGGGTGCTTGGTTTCTAATGTGAGGGGGTACCTCTGCCTGAGCAGGGCCCCTCTGCAGCTCTCAGAGTCCATTCTCTGGTGCTGTTTGTGAATGCGGTCAAACCATATACTCTTAAGTGCATTATATCCTCGCGGTAAATGCTAACTTTGGAATGGCTGCATCAAAACATGTCGTGTTTGGTGTCAAACATCTTGTAATACTACCCCCCCCCGCCAGTTCTGGTGGCGGGGGTAGCATTCCACCCTTCTAGAGGGATAGACATGTACCCACTGTGGAAACACGGTAGAATCCTGAAGAGCCCTGGCATCACAAAATGGATGCCACCAGTCACAGACACTGGGCTGCCCTCCTGCTTATGACCGAAACTCGCAGTGGAGGAAGCCCAACAATAGGCATCCTGTCACAGGGAGGTGTAACCACCTCCCAGACAGGGTTTAGTGTATTGGGGCCGGGTGGGTGCACTCTTAGAGTTCTTTGAAGTCCTGCACTGGGGGAGCAGAAGGCTCCTCTGTGCATACACCAGTTCAAACTGGCTCAGGGGCTACCTGCCCCTGCTCTGGCACAAAACTGGACAAAGGGAAGTGGGTGTAACCACCCACTCCCCTGACCCTCCCATAGGTGGGGTCTTAGAGCTAGTCCCTCCCTTCCTTTTTAGTATAAGGTAGGGAACCCTTGAACTTGAAAGTTACATATCCCTGGACGATGCTCTGAAGAAGAATCCTGGACCTTCGACATTCCATTACCTCTGGAAGACGGAAGAATCTCCCTTGGAGTCAAGGAGTGACTCCCCTGCTTGGCATGCACCAAAAACTACAATGATGGTTGCAAACTATGCCACTCCCGCCAGAGCCTGAGGTCCCTGCAGCCTAAGATGAGAATTTACTGACTTCTCCAAGGCCATCATGAGACCCCAGCAAAGCTGAGGCAAGTGGACCCCACGAGTGATGAGGAACCGCAGTCCCTGGGTACCATGCACTATTGTTGAGTGCAACCCCTCCGCAACTTTCTTCAAACTTGTGCTTTGGACCACATGTGGTCCCTACCTCCAGCAGGAATCCCTCCAAAGATCAGAGGCCTACTCTGTCCCAAGTGACTGTGGGACCCTATTGAAGGAATCCTCCTGAGGCGTCTTTGCATTCCCTTTCCTGCTGACTTGTGGGTCCCCTGAAGACTTTTATACTAAGCCAAAGGACTCTCCTGATTGCTCCAGGCCTGCCCTGACTTACCTTCACTGGGTGAGTTCCACAGACCTTGCTGGTCTGCACCATTGACTTTTCTCCCTTTCCACAAGACTTGCTGCTACCAAGGATTGTTGGCTCCAATTGAGTTGCCGACACTGCAGTAAGCTGCAGACTTAATGGAGCACTCTGAATCCAGCTCCTGGTTGTCATCGATGCCTCCTGGACCTCATGGTCGAAGAGTCAAGACATCTGTGGACAACCTGAATCTGTCAACGACGGTGGGCATTCACCTTCCTTGCCCGAGTCACTGCCAAGTGGCTTTGAACACTGTCCCCTCTGCTTTCAGGTCTTCCATCTTTTGAATACAGGCTTGGATTCCACCGGACACTTCTTCGGACTTCACAAGCAGCAAGTCTTCATTGTCTTCCATTGAAAACGACACCGCGACCTGACACCAAAGGGCACCTATGCACCCGGCTTCCCTGGGTGAGGTAACTCCAGCACTATGGTGCTCCTGTGGGTGTTGGCCCTAGAACTACTTACCCTGTAAGTGACTTGCTTGTAGGTTCTCCCGAAGTGCCCTAGAACTACCAATTTCCAACCGCAGCTTGCCCCATTGAAGTCAATGGCGATCCGCGCCTGTGTTCACTCACTGCACGCGTCCCCCGTGGGTCCTTTACTTACCTGCCTTGGGTGGTTTCGTGAGGCCCCAGCACTTCTGAAGGCCCTAGGCCTTGTTCCTTTGCAAGTCGTTGTTCCTAAGTCTCTTTCTCAGTATATGGTCTGGTACGCCCCTCGGGCCCCAGCCATATTTGTGCTTAATTTATTGTGAACCGTTGATTTGTGCATATGTTCCTGACTTCTAATCTCATAAAGAGATTAGTAGAGAGTTGTTTAGTAATAAATACATATATATTTGATATATATACCTGTGTGGTGTCTTTTCATTTGGTGATTCAAGAGATTGTGTGGTAAAACAAGCTGCTTTACATTCCTCCAAGACTTAGCCTGAAGGCTGCTATCCACAGCTACCACTAGAATAGCTCTCTATAAAGGTTGTCTTAAACCTATCTACCATAAGAGTCGAATTGTACTGGTGCAAGGTGTCCACTTTAACTAGTGAACAGCATATACCAGGCCAACTTCTGACAGATGTCATGTGTGATGTCACTGACCATGTCATAAGTGATGTAATTTGTCATAAGCAGTGTGTTGCGGGGGCATAAGTTATAGTTAGGTCAGATAACTATAGCTGCTGAATTTCTATGGTTTTGTACGAGCAAAATCTGAGCTAACTATAACGTCCCTGTAACCAGGGCTTTAAGTGGGCTGGGTCTCTCCGGTGTTGAGCACCAGCAGTTTTTTAAACGTGGCCTCGAAACGGGTCTCTATTGGGCTCTGTTTTGTGCCTTGGCACAGGCCGTCTGTTTTTTCCAGACTGCAGTGACAGCTCAGACTGCTCACCTCTCACTAGTGGAGAAGTTATGGCATGACGTCATGCCAGATGAGCGTTGTAGTGGAAGGGAAATCCTTTAAAGAGTCATTTTCTCTCTGGATTTCCCTTCTCTTTTTGAAACTCAGGAGCAGCAACATTGTGGTGGTGTCCCCAGGGCATTAAGTGGAAGCTTTTTCAATATTATATACAAGCCATAGTTGCTGCTTATTTATCTTATGCAACTAACAACCATTGACAAAGTCAATAGTCCTGACTTGTTATAGGTATGCTGTTACTTGTTGTATCAAAAATCTGGATGCAATGACAGAAACCGCAAAATACAAGTCAGGCGGCACACTATGCTAAGCACAGATTTTTAGCTTAAGTGTTTCTAAGCCACGCCCTTAATTACATCGGCCACGCCCCTTTGAGAGACCCCCCAGTTTTTTATCCCACTTAAAGCCCTGCCTGTAACCTTTGGTTTTTTTTCAGTTAATTTCTAAGGTTTTTTTAATTATTTTTCCAAACTCTAACGTCCCTTCAACCTTTGTTTTTTTCAGTGAATTTTTATGTTTTTGTAATGTTATTACCTAACTGGAACCTGTAACCTTTGAGAGTGATTGTTTGATTGCATGAGTGTCTCAGTGGGTATGTAAGTGAGTGTGTGAGCGTCTCACTGAGTGTGTGAGTGGTAGTGTGAATTTCTGAGTGGGTGAGTAAGTGAGTGTGTGTGTCTCAGTGGGTATCTGAGTGGGTGTGAATGTCTCAGTGGGTTCTTCTAATTTTCTGCCTTTTTCTGCTCACTTACAACCTTTATTTTGCCTCTTTCTACTCTGTACTGCCCTCTATTTTGCTTCTTTCTTCTCAGTTCTGACCTTTATTTTGCCTCTTTGTGCTTGTTTCTGATCTCTATTTTCCCTCTTTCTTCTCGTTTCTGACCTTTATTATGCTTCTTTATGCTCCTTTCTGATATTTATTCTGCCTCTTTCTGCTTGTTTCTGACCTTTATTTTCCCTCTTTCTGCTTGTTTCTGATCTCTAGTTTGTCTCTTTATGCTCATTGCTGACCTTTATTTTGCCTCTTTCTCATCATTTCTGATCTCTATTTTGCCTTTCTGCTAGTTTCTAACCTTAATTTTGTCTCATTCTGCTCATTTCTGATCTCTATTTCCCTCTTTCTGCCCATTTCTGACCTTTATTATGCATCTTTATGCTCGTTGCTGACCTTTATTCTGCCTCTTTCTGCTCGTTTCTGTTCTCTATTTGGCCTCTTTCTGCTTGTTTCTGACCTTTATTTTGCCTCTTTCGGCTTATTTCTGATCTTTAATTTGCCTCTTTCTGCTCATTCCTGACCTTTAGTTTGCTGCTTTCTGCTCATTTCTGACCATTAATTTCCTCTTTCTGCTCATTTCTGATATCTATTTTGCCTCTTTTTGCAAGTGTCTGACTTTATTTTGCCTCTTTCTGCTAATTTCTGGTCTCTATTTAGCCTCTTTTTGCTCATTTCTGATCTCTATTTTGCCTTTCTGCTTGTGTCTGACCATTATTTTGTCTCTTTTTGCTCGTTTCGGAGCTCTATTTTCCCTCTTTCTGCTAATTTCTGGTCTCTATTTAGCCTCTTTTTGCTCATTTCTGATCTCTATTTTGCCTTTCTGCTTGTGTCTGACCATTATTTTGTCTCTTTTTGCTCGTTTCTGAGCTCTATTTTCCCTCTTTCTGCTAATTTCTGATCTTTATTTTGTCTCTTTTGGCTCATTTCTGATCACTGCTTGTGTCTGACCTTTATTTTGCCTCTTTCTGCCCATTGCTGACCTTTAGTTTGCCCTCTTTCTGCTTATTTCTGACCTTTATTTTGCCTCTCTCTGCTAGTTTCTGACCTCTATTTTACCTCATTCTGCATGTTTCAGACCTTCATTTTGCCTCTTTCTGCTTGTTTCTGACCTTTATTTTGCCTCTTTCTGACCTTTATTTTGCCTCTTTCTGCTTATTTCTGATATCTTTCCTCTTTCGTCTCGTTGCTGATCTTTATTCTGCCTCTTTATGATCATTTCTGACCTTTATTCAGCCTCTACTGCTCATTTCTCACCTTTATTTAGCCTTTTCTGTGCGTTTCTCAACTTTTTTTGCCTTTATCTGCTAATTTCTGACCTTCATTCTGCCTCTTTCGGCTTGTTTCTGACCTTTATTTTACTTATCTTCTCCTTTTCCCGGACCATGGGGGGAGCTTCATGGCCCCTGAAGTCCGAGCCGGCTTCCTGCCTCCTATGGGAGCAGGCATTGTTGCTGCATGGAGGCAGCTGCTGGAAAGACAGCTCCCTCCACGAGGAGCAATTGTTTTGTCTCTCTTCCTGCCCGCATGTCTGTGGACAGAGAAAGAGATGAAACCTCTGTTTCCAGTAGCGGGAGTACTTTGACAGCTCCCGACCGCTGGAACCGGAGTGTTTGCTTTAGCTTGACAGGAGCTGTCACAGCTCCCGCCAAGCTAAAGCAAACAGCTATGTCCATGGGGGGGCACCCTGGGAAAGAGCAAGAGCGAGTCCTGAGGGAGTGGCAGTCCCCAGGACAATCTATGACCCCATGAGGAAGGCCGCATGGCCCCCTCCATTGTAGTTCTTAGCCAGGAAGGTGGTGGTCCCTAGGGCTGTGGATGGGCCATGCGGCCCCCCTTAATTTGAGTGAATTGCTCTTGGGAGGGGCAGTGCCTAGGGCTACAGGGGTACCCTGTGGCCCCCCTGCATTCATTTGATGTTTAGCCCCAGGGAGGTGGCAGTCCCCGGGGCTGTGGGGGAGGCCTTGCCGGCCCCCACATTAATGGTAAATGTTTTGCCCTAGTGAGGTGGTGGTTCCCGGGGTTCAGGTGGGCCCAGCAGGCCTGTCCGCATTCATATTTTTAAGTGCCTTGGGGAGGTGGAGGTCTCCAGGACAGTGGTGGGGCTGTGCAAGCCCATCTGCATTTATTCATAGAATCTTGCCCCAGGGAGGTGGCGGTCACCAGGGTGAAGGGGGTGCCATTCAGGCATCCCACATACATTTAAAGCAATGCCCTGGGAGGTGGTGGTCCTTGGGGCTTTCATTAGCCCTAGGAATGGGGCCCTGAGTGCCCCCTCCTATTTTTATTGTATGACCCCAGAACCTGGATCATTTAAAAGCAATCACAGGAGCCTGCATTTTTTCCCTGCACATTTGTGAATATCACAATTCCATGGCAATTCTTTACAAAAAATGCTTTTGAGGGCTAGCAGGGTCTCTCTGGGACCCCAGGACCAAGTTTAGGGGGTCACGGTATTACAACCCTGCCCCATTTGCTTTTTTTAAACTTTTTTTGTGAGGATCAGCTGAAGCTGAGTCCCTAGATGGCTGCCAACTCTTCCTGGTTGAAGTGTTGGCAGTCAATGACAGCTCTGCATTTCCCAGCATGAGCTTGTCATTTTTCGTGAAGTCATCACAGCCACAGATATCTCTATTTTGATTTTCTTAAAAACTTAAACTACTGAATGGAGTTACACCAAATAACTGAAAGCGTGATCTGCATAACTAAATCTGCCTACCAGACAAATTTGGTGTAATTCCGTCCAGTGCTTCAGTCTACAGGCTTGACTAAAGTTCCTAAGGGAATTAACATGGGGAAACACACTTTTTTGACCTCTCTTTTTCTCAGCCCCTGCTTGACAGCTTGTCCCAGAACTTTCCATACACAACAAAATTCACTAGGGAACTTTGCTTAGAAAATTTTGTGAATATTTATCAAACTGCGCCAAAGATGTAGGCAAGTCATAAAAAAATTTCCTATGGAAGCATGGTCCTAACTGTAACTACCTACTGGTGACCGCCTACTGGTAGTCGCCAGTAGGTAGTTATAGTTAGGATCTATTTCCCATAGGAAAAGCATTTTTTGACTTACCTATAACTTTGGCGTCATTTGACCAATCTGCATAACATTTTCCAATAAATGTATCAAAGTAGGTTCTGTGTGTCATGAAAAGTTTGGGGGTGACCCGTGCAGTGGGGACTGAGTAATTGGGGTACAGAATAAGGGTGAGTTTGTAATGTTAATTCTCATAGGAACGTGTTGTCGAACCTACAGCCCGAACCGCCGGATAGATTTACAAAAATTTGGCAGAAGGGTAGCTGTTGTTATGCAGATTGTGCTTTTTGTTATTTGGTGAAAATCTGTTCAGTAGTTTTTGTGAAAATAAATCCGAACAGTATAGTGTTATCTCTGGTCATGAATATTTTGCTGCTATTTCAGTGACTGCAGTTAAATCGCAACATGCTAAAGATAAAATGCAAAAGCGCGTGCCAACGGGGATTGTCTGATTGGGTGGATGCAACCTGAACAGAAGGTTGCAGTGGTTTCGCGGTGATCACGGTTAAATCACAACATGTTCGAGGTAAATCGCGAAAGCATGACAGCAGGAATGCTCTGATTGGCTGTACGCAGCATGAACAGAAAGTTATGGACTTCATTTTATTGATCAGGAACGGTTCCAGGGGCTGAAAATTTGGGTCCAAGCTAAGATAAGGGGTCAGGGTGGAGATACTCTGACCCCATGTTTGAGAAATGGGCATATTAGTGACACAAGTTATGAGTCAAAAATGTATTTTTTTAATCGTGCTCAAAATTTGCAATGACACCGCGACCGCCAGCGTGGCCACCCATGTCTTGTCATGAGGAAATCACAAATATCATGGCGACATCGTGAATATTAGTAGAAATATAAAACAAAAATAATATATGTATTTGTACACACTCGCCGGTCACTGTCACAGACTCATGTACGCATTCACAAACTCACTCAGGCACCCATACACCCATTTACATACCCACTCACACACTTATACATTCAGTCACATACCCACTCAGATACTCATGCACCCACTCACATACTCATTCACGTACTCATGCACCCATTTATAGACTCGCTTGGAGAGTGACACACCCATGTACAGACCCACTCAGAGACTCAGGCACCTACTTAGAGACCCTCTAATAGACTTATGTGCACAGTATCATACCCACTTAGACACTCTTCCAGCCACTCACAGACCTGCCTGGGCACTCATGTACACAATCACAGAACCACTCAGATATTCATACATTCACTCACAGCCTCACTCGGAGAGTCACACACCCATGTACAGATCCAGTCAGAGATTTATGCACCCACTTACAGACCCACCCACACACTTATATATATACTCACAGACCCACAGATACACTCACACACCTACTGCGGATCCAGGGAGAAATTCATACACCCACTCACAGATCCACTCAGATACTCATACACCTGCTCACACACCCATACAGTTACTCTCACACTCAGTCATAGATCCTGTCAGAGAGTTATGCCCCTAGTCACTCACTCAGAGACTCACACATCCACTCACAGACTCACTCAGATGTACACACACCTACTTACTCACCTACTCAAAGACGCACACATCTACTCACAGACCCACCCAGACACTTGCCCTCCCAGTCACAGACCCACTCAGGCACTCATGCATTCACTCACCCACTCAGAGACATGATCTTACTCACAGACCCTTTGAGACACGAGTATACCCACTCACAGATCCACTCAGACACTCATATACCCACTCACATACCCACTCAGACACTCACACACCCATACAGTCACATATACACACACTCACAGACCCACTCAGAGACTTATGCACCCAATCACTCATATACTAAGAGACTCACGTACCCACTGACAGTTGCTCTCAGAGACTCACGCACCCATTCACAGATCCACTCAGACACTCACGCTCCCAGTCATAGACCCACTGAGAGACTCCCATACTCGGTCACAGACCCACTCAGACACTCATGCATCCACTCACTCACCCACTGAGACATGCACTTAGATGCTCATGTATCCACTCACAGATCCAGTCAGACAGTTATATATGTACTTACAACTTCACAAAGGTACTCATGCACCTACTCACAGAGAATGAGAGACTCATGCAAAGAATCACAGACTCATTGAGACACTGATGCACCAACTCATAGATGCACTGAGACACTCACGCAGTTCATTACAGAACTATCGATAGACTGATGCACCATCTCACAGGTACAAAGAAATACTTATACAGTGAATGAGACACTTACTGATATAGTGATGCATGCACTGAAAGAGTTACACACTGTGCTTTAGAGATATTAAGGGAGTTATACATGCCATTATAGATTCTTTTAGATAGTAATATGTTTAGTGTGTTGGTTGTGATCTATTTTGCAGTTATAAGTTTTGTATATAGTGGTGGCTATTGAATGTCTGCTTTTATTTTGTCATTTCGTGATGTCTTCGTGGTGGTCGCGGCTATCGATATTATCACGGTGCCCGGAGTCATTGCGAAAAAGGAAAATTGTTTTTGAAGATGGTTTCTATACAAGTAACTTCAAAAAATATAATTTTAAACAGTGAACTAATAGACCCCTAGTGTCTAAAATACTATAAAATGTGTGCATATATATGTTTTACACATTTCGAATAAGGCGCAGTCACTGCAGTTACCAATGCCATCGCAATTCTCAGAATATTAGCGAACACAGAAAATTGGTTTAAATGATTGATGATTGTTTTTATAAAAACTGCCTAGAAAAATATGACTTTAAACAGTGCAGTAATAAACCCCTAGTGTCTATGATACTGTAAAATGTGTGCATATATTCAATTTACACTTCTTAAAATAGGCTCTATCGTCAATCAATCAATAAGGGGTTTGTAAGCGCACTACTCACCTGTGAGGGTCTCAAGGCGCTGGGGTGGGGGGTTCAGCAGTTCTGTTTAACCAAAGAGCCAGGTCTTGAGATTCTTCTTGAAGGTGTTCAGGGAGGGGGCGCGTCTGATATCGATCGGGAGTTTGTTCCAGGTCTTGGCCACAATGTAGGAGAAGGATCTCCCCCTTGCTTTAGCTCTGTGAATGCGTGGGGTTTTGGTGAGGATGAGGTTGGCAGAATGGAGGTTCCTTTTGGGTACGTGGAGGGTGATTCTGTGGTTGAGCTATGTGGGTCCGATGTTGTTTAGGCATTTGTAGGCGTGGGTGAGTATCTTAAAGGTGACTCTCTTCTCAATGGGGAGCCAGTGGAGCTTCCGTAGGTGTTGGCTGATGCGCTTGTGTCGGGGGATGCCGAGGACTAGTCTGGCGGTGGTGTTCTGTATAGTCTGGAGCTTGCGGAGTAGGGACTTGTTTATGCCGGTGTAGAGGGTGTTACCTCTGTAGAGGGTGTTACCGTAGTCCAATCTGCTGGTGACGAGTGCGTGGGTGACTGTCTTTCTTGACTTGGGGGGATCCATTGTTGTGTTTACCGGAGTCATCGCAACTCTCGGCGTCATCGCGAAGATAGGAAGTATGGTTCAAACACAGTCATTTTTTTAATTACTAGAAAAATATGTGTACAAACATGTTTTGAAGCAGTGATGTAGTTAGTAATGTGTGTATTGTATTTGTTAGAATTCATTTTTTGAAGTAAAATTTTTGAATGCTGTGGCGATTGTTGAATGTCTGCTTTTGTTTTGCGATTTCGCATTGCGACTTCATTCCAAATTTCAAAAATTATAAAAAAAATTAATTATTTGACAAGAAAATTAACAAAGTTTTGGGCTCTTGGTTGGCTCTGACAAGAGCCTTTGTGTTAAGAGTGAAAAACCAAATGTTACAGAGGCGTTATAGTTAGGAAATAGAATTAAAAAGCCTTAGAAATTCACTGAAAAAAACAAATGTTACAGGGACACTATAGTTAGTGCCCCCGCCATTCACAGTTTATGACCTCCCATATTGCATCACTCAATCTCATGACATGGTCAGTGACATCACTGATGACATCTCAAATTACATCACTGATGACACCATCTATAGAATCACTGACACACCCACTTACACTTCCATAAAGCATGTCACACACCCACTCCCACGCAATCACTAACAAACTAATTTACAGAACCCATACAAACACTCACAGATCTCGTCACTCCTCCATACAGCCAGTAACATATCAACTCACCCATGAAGCCACTAACAGAACCAGTAACTCACATATACAGACACTCATGCACCTACTTACTTACCAATACAGCCAATTGCAGATCCAGTTATAGAGACATTGATAAACTTACACATCCAGTCATACACCCATACAGCTACAGACACAGTAAATGAGTTAATCATACACCTACTCACTCACCTACTCAGACACCCATATAGTCAGTCACACAGCCACTAACTCACTCATACAATTACTCACACAGCCACTCAATTACTTATACACATACCAATACATATGTAAATGTCCAATATTTGTAAAGCGCACGCCTACCTCCGGAGAGGTGTCCGGGCACTGGGGGCTGTCGGGAAGATTAAGCGAGCTATTGCCCAGAGTCACATGGTGCTGGGCTGATCTGAAGCCGGAGCCAGGGATCGAACTGCGAGCCCCAGGTTCTGGAGACAGTTGCCCTGGCCGCTGCACCACACCTCTTCCCATGTACTCACTCACCTATACAGTGACTATGAGAACCACATACTTTCTCATACAGCCTCTATCACACTCACTTACTCACCCATACAACCACTCAAACACCCATTCGCTCACACATACATCCACTCATACACTCACTCACTCACCCAAACATTCACTTACACACCCATTGATGCACGAGGCAGCCACTCATATACCCTGTCACTCGCCCATACAGATACTTATGTATAATCTCAAACACCCATTCAGCTATTCATGCACCCTCTCACTAACCATTTACAATCACTAATACATCAACTCAGTCAACTATACACATACTCACACAGCCACTCACTTACTCATACATGCACTGACACACCCACTTGCTTACCTATATAAAAACTCACATACCCACTATCTCATGTGTACAGTTTCTTATATACCCAGTCACTCTTCTATATACCACTTACCCATACAGGCACTTCCACAGCGAGTTTCCTTAGTAAATATGTTCAACACTCAGTAACCTTTAGAAAACACTAACAATCACTGGATGATGGCATCAGTGATGTCATTTCAGATGTCATCAGTGATGTAATTTCAGATGCCATCAGTGATGTCATCAGTGAAGTCACTGACCATGTCATGAGTAATGTAATATGTTAGGTCATAAGCAGTGCATTGTGGGGGCGTGAGTTATAGTTAGCTCAGCTGATTATATAACTGCTGATTTTCAATGATTTTGTATGAGTGAAATGTCACCGTAACTATAATGTCCCTGTAACCTTTGTTTTTTTTCAGTGAATTTCCAAGGCTTTTTAATTCTATCTCCTAACTATAACGTCCCTGTAACCTTTCTTTTTTTCTGTGAAATTCTACGTTTTGTTTTTAATGTGAAGTAAGATGCCCATCACAATGCACAGTGGGGGTGAGGTTGAATGCAGCGCCTGGCCTGGCATTGTGCTGTCCCCACCCAAGCTTGCTGCTCCTGCCTCCCTCCTCCTTGCCATCCATTGCCTATGACCCTGCTCCTTCATTATAGCTGTGTGTGGCCATTGTTCTGCCACTGCCCTTCCTTCCTGCCCTAAACGTTTAGCTTGCTGCCCCATCCACCTCCTCCATACCATCTGTTGTCTGAGTCCATGCACCAGCCCCTCCCTCCTGCCCTGCAAGGTCCGATGTGTTGACACTGCTTTCTATTTAGCTTATGTCACTGCCCACTCCTCCTGCCCTCCGTTCCCCAATTCTATGCAGCATCATTGTCCTTCTGCTTAACCTCTGTGCTTATCTTGCAGTCACTACTCTCCTTCCCCCTGCCTTCTGATGTCTGTGTGCATGCCCTTGCTCCCTTCTATTTGCCTACCATATTACATGGACCTGCCACCTCCTATCTCCTTCTGTTGAGCTGCCACTATACCTTCCACCTGCCTAGCATGGTGAGATGCCTGCAGCCTGTCCTTGCCACCTCAACCCTGCCTGTCCATGTTTTATGCCCCTATCCCCTCCCATCTGTCCTCCATGGTCTATTTTGCTGCCACTCCCTTCTGCCCGCCATGCTCTGCTGTGTTGTAACTGTTCCTCCTGTGTGCCCTGCATGGTCTGTTGTGAAGTCCCTTCCCCTGCCCTCTTTTGTCTGTGTCCAGCCTCTACCCCGCCCTTCTGTCCTCCATGTTCCTTTCTGCCTGCCCCTTCCCCCTCCCTCTTGCCCACCATGGATGTTGTGGAGCCATTAACCCTCCCACTTGCCATGCATGATCTTCTGTGCTGCCATAGCCCCTCCCACCTTCCCTGTTTGGTCAGCTTGCTGCCCCTGACCCCCTCTCACCTTCCCTCCATTGTCTCTGTGTATGCCATCATAGTCTCACTGTTGCCCTCAATGGGGTGTTTTGCTTCCAGTGCCCATCTCCCCTGCCCTCCATGGTCAGATTGCTACTCTTGCCCTGCCCCCTTGCCCCCTGCCCTCCGTTTTCCATGTGCAGACCCATATCACCTCCCTTGGCCTTGTTTGGTCTGCTGTCATGCCCCTGCCCCCTCCGACCTGCCCTTCATGGTCCATTATGCTGCAACTATCCCTCCTGTCTGTCTGCTATGGTCAGCTTGCTGCCAATGCCTCTTCCCCTCTGCTCTCGTTTGTCCATGTGCATGGTCCTGTTCCCCCCTATTGCTTTCGATGGTCTGTTTGCTGCACTGCTGTCACACTTCACCTGTCTGATGTATTGTGCTGCTACAACCCCTTACGCCTGCCCTGTGAGGTCAGTTTGGTGTCCCTGCCCATCTTCCTCCTGCTGTCTCTTATCCAGGTCCGTGTCCCTACCCCATTCCTCCTCCCATCCATGATCTAATGTACCAAACTTGCCAGCATTTTGAAATTGGTAAGAGGCAGATTTTGAAAAAAAAAAGCCTGGGGAATTGATTTTCCCCATTGACTTACATTGAAAAAGAGGAGATTTTTGGTAGGAGACAAATAAACTAAAGGCCTTTTGGGCTTAATAATATCAGGGTACTCCTGCCTGAATCGGGCCTGTTGGCATGTATGGTTGTACTGCCACTGCCTCTTCCTTCTGCCCTTAATGGTCTTTTATATTGCCACAGCCTCTCTTGCCTGTACTGCATAGTTGGTTTATTGCCCCTGCCTCCCATTTCCCTGCCCTCCATGGTCCATTGTGCTGCAATTGCCCCTCCTGCCTGCACAGCGTGGTCAACTTGTTGCCTCTGCACCCTCCTCCATGAGAGGGTCTTATGCCCATAGAAATTATGGTTAGTACTTTAAACAACTAAAATGAGGACATCTTTTCTGAGTTCTCAAATAGCAACAAAGCACTTTTAAATAATTTGCTATCTTTATGGTTTTTTTACCCAGTTGATCACTTGATTATATGTTACACTTGATGCAGGGGAAGCAGTGAGAAAATCATATAATATACCTCACCAACCTTTACAATACCTAAGGAAGCGTAAATACTATAATGACGGGCCAATAAGTCATTATCATTTCTATTACCAATAGCAATATCAAAGGCCTCCAATGGATCTTTGGTAGAGCTAAAAGGGACTAAGTAGAGAAATCAGAGAACTATTCCTTCATGAGGACCTGTAATGAAGAAACAGCTATATCATAAAATACATTACAAATGCATCAATAATATGGTAAATGATATCCTAAAAATAAATCATGACTCAGAGAATAGCGACAGACACTTTTCTTTCTAGGTACCTTTTTGGTATTAATTCAGGAAATATGAATGATCATACACAAATACAAATCATAAGGAAACACTTTGCTCATAGTTTCACAGGCAAATAAAACATCACAGTTATCACAGGCAGAGCAATTCAGAGACTCATCAAAACGTCAGGTGAGAAATAGGGGAGAGAGAGAGAACAAGGAAACATCAAAGAAATCACAATTCTATTACCTTTCGGTAAATTGGAGAAAAACTAATGCACAGCGTGCAATTAGTTCAGAAAACTATCTACTCGGCCGTAGGAAAATAGCGTAGGCAGCATCACCAGCCGATGATGTGCAAAATCTCTAGGGAAAGAGTTTCCACAGTCAGGATTGCCAGCCAGATCAGGAATCAGCACAGCACAGCATACAGCATACCACGGATGCAGGACAGGTCACCAGAATGTGAACGAGCCGAGGATCATTTTCCCACCAGCATCTTTATACTAACTTCGCAACTTTGTTACACTAGGTTAGAAACTCTCCTAAATCCTACAAGCCACTCTCATTGGTCAGAACTAGGGGAGGAAAACATCTCCTGACGATGACTTTACAAATTTCACTAAACAGTCTTTGTCTAAAATTGTATAACTTACTAAAGAGGAAGCAGAAAAACTGGAATTACATATTTTGTAACTACATAGCAACAGTTTAATTCTAAATCTTCGCCTAGACAGGAAAGAGTCATTCTATTCTCCGCTCTCTAAGGATGCAAATGTTATTCTTTACAAGGACATCAGGAAACAACGTGAGGTAAGACAAAGAAGCACAGAAGCACATCCCCTAACTAATACATTTGCTGAAGCCTGCATGTTTTAGCAAAGAAAGACAGAGAGAAGAGAAAATCATTTTTACATTTCTAGGCCTACTCTACTTTCACGAAGAACAAAAAGAGCATTTTCGTGTTTGTGCTTGAATATTCCTGCAGTTCAGGAAACATAAGGAAATTAATATTAGACATACAAATTAATAATTTCTTCTCATTCTATTGTTATTCATAACCCTAAATAGGAATCTTTGTGCTACATGTGTTATTCTGACTCTAACAAGACTCGTGCAGCTTTGCACATTTTCGGTTATACACTTTAGTCTTCACGTTTTAGTAATTTTGGTTTTTCACACACATTAGTAATTTATTAAACCACACACGGGTGATTTTCCCGAACAGATTTTATTTTACAAAAATCATGCTCCATCACATTTAAGGGAGAGGATGCAGTGTTACAGCCAGAGCTGCAGACTTTGCAACTGGGGAGCCAGGTTTCAGTTTCAGAGTCAGCTCGATATCCTGTGATTCTGGACAATTCACTTAATCTCCCAATGCCTAAAACCAAAATTAATGTGTCCTTCTGTAATATAACTAATGCTCATGTAAAACACTCCCATACCTTTTGGTCAAGTCTGCGCTATATAAAACTGCAAAAAAACTAAATAATTAGGTGTTTTGCACATTTCTGTCATTGGGCTACACTTGGGTGATATGTGTGTTCTTTTTTCTCTGGTGGCCATCTTAGGAGACACTTTTGTTATGAAGCACTCTAATTTTATCATTTACTACAGTATCCTCAGTAGAAAATGCTTTATGTTTTCTACTTTGATTTCCATTAAGATGGCACTCATATGTGCCACACCTTTGGCATGAATTCAGAATGTTAGCAATCTAGTTGCTCATTAGAACATTGTAGCAAACCTGCTGATTACCAGGGAGTTAACTGGCAGTCTGCTGATTGTTTTGAAAGTGCACATTTCAGTCTGCATGTGTTGAAAGTGCATGTTTCAGTCTGCATGTTTCAGTCTGCATGTTTCAGTCTGCATGTCGGAATGTTTTAATGAAATAAAAGAGGAAGATATTTGAGAAATTACTTAAAATTTTTCCTAATTTTTCATTCTACTGCACTAAGTATAATTTTCTATGACAAACTGAACTCCCTCATTTGGTTCCTTTCTAAATTAAATGTTTTAAGTTTTACCAGTTTGATTCAATCAACATAGCTTCAGGTGTGCCATACTTTTGTCATAAGTAACACCGTTCTTTAGAACACTCTGGGAGCAGTGTTGCCAGATTGGGCTGTTTCCTGCACAAATGGGCGATGCTTTTCCCATTTGTGTGGGAAAAAACCTCTCTAGGCGGGTTGGCCAAATTTGGGCTGTAAAGTGCACTGTGTGCACAAGATTTTGTAATTTGGCACCATCCGAGCCCTTCTTTTTACTGCAGACAGGCTACACACTGCCCTCCTCCAAGCCCCAGTGAAACACTACCAATGAATGCCTTGCAAAGTATGAGTATGTCCCGCCTTGTAGCCATCCATCATAAAAGGAAGAGGCAGGCAACAAGGAGAGCACCAGGCTCTGACAGGAGGCAGCGGCGGAAGCTGGTGAGATGCATAGCTGCCAAGTTAAGAGCAGGTCTTTAAGAGGGAGGAAAACAACTGGGGGGTCTCTGAAATGGGTGTGGCTGATGTAATTAAAGGTGTGGCTTAAAAACACTTAAGCTGAAAAACTGCTTAGCATTGTGTGCTGTCCATCTCATATTTTGCTGCTTCTTTCATTGCATCCAGATATACAATACAACAAGTAACATTACACCTACAGAGGGCATGGCCAAGCAACATGGCCGACAAAATGCATCTCTGAGAAGCTCCCAACCGGCTCTCTCTTATCCTGCAATATCCTGCACATTATGGGCATTTACATAGCCCTAACTGCATAACGCTCTGCCGCTGAGAGGGGCAGCACAGCTGGGCAATCTAGTGATGACCCCGGAGCTGTGGGAGTTTTCGCTAGGCTGGATCAGGCCTGCAGCGTGGCCTGAGGTGTGGACGGCTGCCCGGATCATCGGAGGCGCCCAACCTGACACTCACTGGGGGCCGGGCTTTCGAGCCGGAGATCGTCTGCGGGACTCCACTGGCTCTAGAGGGTGGGGGCGTCTCCCACGGGGACTACTCTAGTGCTGAGGGGAGTCCCAGTCAGGCTGGGCTGATACGGCCTGGGTCCGCAAGCTGTGTTGGTCCAGGTGGCTGGATGGCCCCTGCCTGCGGGCCGCTCCCAGCTGGGGGCGGCGGGGAAGAGCGGTGAGGACAGATTCATCCTGCCTGCCAGGGAGTTGATGATGGAAGAGGAGTGGCACTGACTGGTGGGAGGCTCCCGATCGAGATAGCAGGTCAGAGAGTGTTGCCTGCTGGCTCCTGCCTTGCGGGGGCCCCGGGAGTGCCAGCAGCTGCTGTGGGGTTCGCCTTGGGTCCTTTGATGCAGATGGTGTTTGTCTGCACTAATGGAGCCGCTGTGGACTGTCACTGTGTTCCTTTGAGGAGGTGAGACAGCAGTAGCCAGCACAGGGGTCCTGCTGCTGTGCTGATCTCAGTGGTGGCTGGGGTGGTGTTGTGGCCCTGTTGCTGAGCTGGGGGCAGTGCTGTCTGGTTGGTGCCCCTGAGGTGCCTCCCCCTCTGAGTGGGCCTGCTGGTTGATAGTGTCAAGAGGACTGGTGGGCCCACGTTGGGGACGCCTGGACAGGTGAGCCAATTCTGATGATCCCCAGCCTGCTCTGCATTATAATGGGAAGCTAAGATTTCGTGGACTAGTCTTGGAGGCATATGTATAACATGTTGGGCTGAGCCAACAAGTGGAGGCACCGCTGATTCCCCCATGCTGAAAATAGCAGAGTGTGGAGGTGCAAGGAGACACGTATTTGAAAGGGTGCTTTTTTTCTTCATCTTGCCTGTCTTTTTATATTCAAACTCTGGTGACTGGTCCTCGATATGGGCAGGGGCAGGCTGCCCGCACCCCCTCAGGGGAACACCATTGATCCAGCGCGACTCCAATATTTTATCAGGGATCAATACTCAATAACATCACAATACAATGGCCCATACACATTCACCCAGAGTCCCTGATGCGCTGGGGTCAATTTATATGTATGATCAATTCTTTTCTTTTTCTTTCTTAATTTATGGCATCACAGCTAACTTTTTACATCAACTTTCCTTCCACTTGGTCGATGGACCAATTAGTTGAATAGTTGATGGCAATGATAATTTCTAACTTACCAACCATTAACAAATTAAATAATCACAGACTCTCGGTGAAGTTAATAATGAATTTTATCTCAAATAATTAAGGATTATGCTCAACTGCATTTGGTCACAAAATACAAATACTGAATCTCACGTGAGGAGAAATTTTACATATGCAGCCCAACTGAAATACAAACTCATCCAAACGTAGCAATGACCTTATGCAATGAAGGAGTGGATAGAGTAAGAGACAAAAGTTTCAGCAAAATGTGTGCGAAACATAATATATCTAATGGAGGGGATAGATGAAGGGACAAAAGTTTTCATCTAAATAATACATATCATTGACAGAGTGGATAGTGGAGAGACAAAAGTTTCAGAGACAAAATACATCAATAAGTTAAATTCTGAGAACAAGTTAAATACAAACCTATTGGTCTGTAAGGAAAACCAACCCCTCGGCCTAGGAGATATTGAGGGTTCCCCGAAAAAGGATCAGGGAACAAAGGATAAGAAGAAACAGGATCGGGGCAGGTCAGGAACAGTTAGGCCTCTCTGCAAACCGACGGACAGCGACGCATCTCCCTCTTTCTCTCCTGCCAGCCTAAGCTTAACCACACCCAATTATACCCTAAAACTAACATGTCTGTCCCCCAATTGGTGCAAACTTTATTAAATCTTGCAAAGGGATTGGTGGGCTAGGGAGGTGGCTTTGTCACACCACTGTGACTTCATCTTTATTTCAACTACTTCATTGTTCACCATTCGTTCCCAGGGTATGGTTCTCAGCTTGTTCTCACTTTATTTCATGTGATACAAATTTTAACAATTTTCATTCATTTTTTTTAACATGATCCGCAGTTTGTGTCTCCGGTCTCATGCCTGGGCACTTCTTTTGGCAGTTGTTCGACACTCTGGCCTTCAGCCTTCTCATGTCATCTGTGATGCACTGTGCATCTGTCTTGCTTCTGACAGAGTGAACTCACTCCTCGTGCTTTCCCCCTCCCACTTTAGCCAAGTTTAGAAAGATGGCTGCTTCTTTTAGCACACTAAAGTAAATGAAAATGAACATTTATTATTTATATGATAATGTAACCTTCACTGTTTACCACCCACCTAGCACTATTCCCCATTAATGTTACCTAGCACAAGCTTTGTACAAAAGCGGCATTATTTATTAGTTAAAAACAGAATGCAACATCCAAATTACTGAAGCATATGCGCCTATTCATTCAACACTTCTTGTTTTTCTTAAAACACAATGTTATTACAATATTATATTATTAGTTTTTCAACAACTATTTACTGTTAGTACGTATTACGGGGGTATCAATTCGAGCAGGTTTAATTTTTACGAAACCCTGCTCCATCACCATTGAATGATACACCACGCACACGCCCGCTACCCAATGAATGGCGGGCCATAAGAGTTTGCGGGATGGTGTGGGGGACACTGTCGCTGGAGGAACCTTTCCGGACAGACCTCATGTCGGCTATTCAGGGCTCCCGGACAATACTTGAGGGAAAAATTGAGACTGTCTCTATAGAGGTCAATCTCTTGCGCGCTGCCTTGCGGAAAGTGTCCGAGAAGATCAATACAGCGAAAGGAGCCATTGTTGATCATCAATCTAAAGTCACATCTCTGAAAAAAACAAGTGGCGGGCCTCAATCAATCAGGGAATTGTAAGCGTGCTACTCACCCGTGAGGGTCTCAAGGTGCTGAGGGGGGTCCGCAGATCTGTTTAGCCGAAGAGCCAGGTCTTGAGGGTCTTCCTGAAGGTGTTCAGGGAGGGGGCGTGTCTGATGTCTGCCGGTAGCTCGTTCCAGGTCTTGGCTGCAATGTGAGAGAAGGATCTTCCGCCTGCTCTGTGGATGCGTGGGGTTTCGGCCAGTGCGAGGTTGGAAGATTGGAGGTTTCTTTTGGGTACGTGGAAGTTGATTCTGTCGTTGAGGTACTTGAGTCCATTGTTGTGTAGGCATTTGTAGGCATGAGTGAGGATTTTGAAAGTGACTCTTTTCTCCACGGGGAGCCAGTGGAGACTTCGTAGGTGTTGGCTGATGTGTTTGTGTCGGGGGATGCCGAGGACGAGTTTGGCGGCGGTGTTCTGTATTGTCTGGAGTTTGCGGAGTAGGGACTTGTTGATGCCGGCATAGAGTGCGTTTCCATAGTCCAGTCTGTAGGTGATGAGTGCTTGGGCGACTGTCTTCCTTGACTCAGGGGGGATCGACTTGAAGGTCTTGCGGAGGATGCGGAGGGTGTTGAAGCAGCTGGAGGTGGTGGCGTTGACCTGTTGGTTCATGGTGAGTGATGAGTCGAGTACGATGCCGAGGTTCTCGGAGTGGTCTGAGGGGGTAGGTGGGCTTCTGAGGGCGGTCGGCCACCAGGTGCTGTCCCATGCAGAAGGGGTGGTACCGAGGATGAGGACTTCTGTCTTCTCGGCGTTGAGCTTCAGGCAGCTGTTGGTCATCCAGACTGCATTGTCTTGCATAGGGCTGGGCGTAGTTGGCATAGCGCCACTACGCAGAATTTTGGAAAAAATGTGTGGAAAACGAGCGCACGTCCTGAGGGTCCGTGTGCCCAGGACAGGGGTCCCTCGTGCCTGGGCAGGCACCCCAATTTCCCCGGCCTGGTTGGGTTGAGAAGCACAGACCGGCCCCGGGGACTGCCTTTCGGTCAGGGCCTGGGGTTTGGGAGCCCCCGTCCTGCCGCCTGCCAAGTGTCCATCTGCCCGGGACAAGGGTCCCTGGTGCAGAGCCCTGGAGACCTGCAAGGGCATGCGGGAGCCCTACCGCTATGGCTCGGCTCAGGGCGGGCAGATGGCAGTCCTTTTGGTCCCGGCCATCTGGTCGCACCTCTTCCCTCGGCCATCTGGTCACACGCAATGCTTTCCAATGGGGCGACCAGATGGCCGGGCTGCCCTGGAAGTCCTGATGAGGGCTCATTTGCATCCCGGATCCCAGCCAAGGCTCCAGGAGGTCAGGCACGTTCGCGCCCAGGGTCCCCAGAGCCTCGCGGTACACACGGATTCCCAGAAAGTGGGGTAGCCTTCCTCCAGATAACTAGGGGCAGGATATGCAGGGACACCCCTCCCGGGCTGGCGGTTCTCTGCCGGGGACCAGATGGGCTATGCCCGGACAACACCTCCCGAGGCATCTGGGGCTCCCTCCTCCGGCCCACGGTGTGGCAAGGTGCCTGGGACGAGCTCCATGGGTCCTGGGCAGTCCTCCCCTGGGCGCCCGGGCCCGAGAGCTCCGGTGTTCCTCCCCGTGCCTGAGGCCCAGCTGGGGTCCCCAAGCCCCCCGGGACACGGAGCCCCCGAGCCCTGCGTGGGCAGGCGGGAGCCCTACCGCGAAGGCTCGGCTCTGCTCGGGGCGGGCAGATGGGAGTCCTTTCGACCCCAGCTATCTGGTTGCATGCAATGCTTTCCAATTGGGCGACCAGATGGCCGGGCTGCCCTGGAAGTCCCGATGAGGGCTCATTTGCCTCCCGGATCCCAGCCAGGGCTCCAGGAGGTCGGGCACGTTTGCGCCGAGGGTCCCCTGAGCCTCGCGGTGCGCACGGATTCCCAGAAAGTGGGGTAGCCTTCCTCTGGATTACTAGGGGCAGGGCATGCCGGGACCCCCCTCCCGGGCTGGTGGTTCTCTGCTGGGGACCAGATGGGCTATGCCCAGACAACACCTCCCGAGGCATCCGGGGCTCCCTTCTCTGGCCCACGGCATGGAAAAGTGCCCGGGACAGGCTCCATGGGTCCCGGGCAGTCCTCCCCAGGGCACCCGGGCCCGAGAGCTCTGGTGGTCCAACCCATGCATGAGGCCCAGCCGGGGTCCCCGAGCCCCTGGGAAGCGGAGCCCCCGGGCCCTACATGGGCAGGCAGGATCCCTACCGGGAAGGCTCGGCTCGGGGCAGGCAGATGGGAGTCATTTTGACCCCGGCCATCTGGTTGCACCTTTCCCCTCGGCCATCTGGTTGCATGCAATGCTTTCCAATGGGGCGACCAGATGGCTGGGCCGCCCTGGAAGTCCCGATGAGGGCTTATTTGCCACCCGGACCCCAGCCAGGGCTCCAGGAGGTCAGGCATGTTCGTGCCCAGGGTCCCCTGAGCCTTGCGTTGCACACGGATTCCCAGAAAGCGGGGTAGCCTTCCTCCAGATTACTAGGGGCAGGGCATGCCGGGACACCCCTCCTGGGCTGGCGGTTCTCAGCTGGGGACCAGATGGGCTGGGCCCGGACAACACCTCCCCAGCATCCGGTGCTCCGTCCTCCGGCCTGCGGCATGGCAAAGTGCCCAGGACGGGCTCCACGGGTCCTGGGCAGTCCTCCCCGGGCATCTGGGCCCAAGAGCTCCGGGTGGCCTCCCCCTGCCTAAGGCCCGGCTGGGGTCCCCGAGCACCCGGGAAGCGGAGCCCCCAAGCCCTGCAAGGGCAGGCGGGAGCCCTACCGTGAAGGCTCGGGGGTGGGCATATGGGCGTCCTTTCGGTCCCGGCCATCTGGTCGCTCCTATCCCCTCGGCCATCTGGTCGCACGCAATGCTTTCCAATGGGGCGACCAGATGGCCGGGCTGGCCTGGTAGTCCCGATGAGGGCTCATTTGCCTCCCTGATCCCAGCCAGGGCTCCAGGAGGTTGGGCGCATCCGTGCCTAGGGTCCCCTCAGTCTTGCGATGCACACGGGTTACCAGAAAGGGGGATAGCCTTCCTCCGGATTACTAGGGACAGGGCATGCCAGAACCCCTTTCGGCCTAGCGGTCCTCAGCTGTCAGCTGGACGGGCCAGGATGCTGCCCCAGCCTGGGGTCTGTCCCCGCCATGTGGCAGGATGCCCAGGACGGGGTCCTGTGGGCCCGGGGAGCCTCCCCCTGCTCGGCTGGGTTCAGGGGCTCCCAGGGGCCCTGGGGAGGGCAGCCTCCTCACCCTGGGCTCTGTCCTCGGTCCTGCCACGTGGCAGGGTGACCGGGACGGGATCTTGCGGGCCTGGGAGGCTGCCCCTTTGCTCCGGGAGCCCCGGCTAGGTCCAGGGGCCCCACCGGGCCCCGGGTCAGGTGCTCCAGCCCTGAGCCCCGTCCCTCAGCCTGCTGCCCTGCCAAAGGCCCGGGACGGGGTTCCGTCGTGCCCAGGGAGCCTCCCTCTGCTCGGCTGGGTTCAGGGGCTCCCAGGGGCCATGGGGAGGGTGGCCTCCCCACCCCGGGCTCCGTCCTTGGTCCTTCCGCATGGCAGGGTGCCCAGGACGGGGTCACATGGGCCCGGGGAGGCTTCCCCTGTGCCTTTGGGCCTGGGAGCCCAGCTGGGTCCAGGGGCCCCTCCAGGCCCTGGGTCCGGTGCTCCAGCCCTGGGCCCCGTCCCCTGGCCTTCCGCTATGCCAAAGGTCCGAGACGGGCTTCTGTCTTGCCCGGGGAGCCCCCCCTCGCTTGGCTGGGTTCAAGAGCTCCGTCTGGGGCCCCTGAGGGCCCGGGGGAGGGCGGCCTCCCCACCCCGGGCTCCGTCCTCGGTCCTGCTGCGTGGCAGGGTGCCTGGGATGAGGTCCCGTGGTCCCGGGGAGGCTTCCCCTGTGCCTTTGGGCCCGGGAGCCCTGGCTGGTTCCAGGGGCCCCTCCGGGTCCTGGGTCAGGTGCTCCAGCCCTGGGCCCTGTCCCCCGGCCTGACACTATGCCGAAGGTCCGAGACAGGGTTCCGTTGTGCCCGGGGAGCCCCCCTCGCTTGGCTGGGTTCAAGAGCTCCGTCTGGGGCCCCTGAGGGCCCTGGGGCGGGTGGCCTCCCCCACCCCGGGCTCTGTCCTTGGTCCTGCCGCATGGCAGGGTGCCTGGGACAGGGTCCCGTGGTCCCGGGGAGGCTTCCCCTGCGGCTCTGGGCCCGGGAACCCCGGGTGGGTCCAGGGGCCCCGGCTGGTTCCAGGGGCCCCTCCGGGCCCTGGGTCAGGTGCTCCAGCCCTGGGCCCTGTCCCCCGGCCTGACGCTATGCCAAAGGTCTGAGACGGGGTTCCGTTGTGCCCGGGGAGCCCCCCTCGCTTGGCTGGGTTCAGGAGCTCCGTCCAGTAGCCTCCCCACCCCGGGCTCCGTCCTTGGTCTTGCCACGTGGCAGGGTGCCCGGAACGGGGTCCCGTGGTCCCGGGGAGGCTTCCCCTGCACCTCTGGGCCTGGGAGCCCCGTCTGGGTCCAGGGGCCACTCCGGGCCCCGGGTCGGGTGCTCCAGCCCTGGGCCCCATCCCCCGGCCTGCTGCTATGTCAAAGGTCCGAGACAGGCTTCCGTCGTGCCCGGGGAGCCCCCGTCACTTGGCTGGGTTCAGGAGCTCCGTCTGGGGCCCCTGAGGGCCCGGGGAAGGGCGGCCTCCCCACCCCAGGCTCCGTCCTCAGTCCTGCCACGTGGCAGGGTGCCCAGGACGGGGTCCCGTGGTCCCAGGGAGGCTTCCCCTGTGCCTCTGGGCCCGGGAGCCCCGGCTGGGTCCAGGGGCCCTGGCTGGTTCCAGGGGCCCCTCCGGGCCCCGGGTCAGGTGCTCCAGCCCTGGGCCCTGTCCCCCGGCCTGATGCAATGCCAAAGGTCCGAGACAAGGTTCCGTTGTGCCCGGGGAGCCCCCCTCGCTTGGCTGGGTTCAGGAGCTCTGTCCGGGGCCCCTGAGGGCCCGAGGAGAGCGGCCTCCCCACCCCGGGCTCCGTCCTCAGTCCTGCTGTGTGGCAGGGTGCCTGGGGTGGGGTCCCGTGGTCCGGGGAGGCTTGCCCTGCGCCTCTGGGGCCGGGAGCCCTGGCTGGGTCCAGGGGCCCCTCCAGGTCAGATGCTCCAGCCCTGGGCCCTGTCCCCCGGCCTGATGCTATGCCAAAGGTCTGAAACAGGGTTACGTTGTGCCCGGGGAACCCCCCTCGCTTGGCTGGGTTCAGGAGCTCCGTGCGGGGCCCCTGAGGGCCCCGGGGAGGGTGGCCTCCCCACCCCAGGCTCCGTCCTCGGTCCTGCCGCGTAGCAGGGTGCCCGGGACGGGGTCCAGTGGTCCCGGGGAGGCTTCCCCTGTGCCTCTGGGCCCGGGAGCCCTGGCTGGGTCCAGGGGCTCTTCCGGGCCCCGGGTCGGGTGCTCCAGCCCTGGGCCCTGTCCCCCGGCCTGCCTCTATGCCAAGGGCCTGGGACGGGGGTCTGTCAGTCCCGTGCAGACCTCCCCTGCTTTGCCTGCTTGTCGAGGTGTCTGCGGGCCCCGGGTCGGAGGGCCCGTCGGCTCCCCACTCGCAGCCCCCATGGCGGGGGCCCATCTGGGGCCCTGGGCCTCCGGTCCCCCATGCCCCGACGCCCACTCACTCTTTCGTTGGGGCACAGAGCGGCCAGATGGCGTCCCTTTCGTGCCCATCCATCTGGTCTCACCTTTCCCCTCGGCCATCTGGTCGCACCCAATGCTTTCCTATGGGGTGACCAGATGGCCGGGCTTCCCTGGAAGTCCCGATGAGGGCTCATTTGCCTTCCCGATCCCAACGAGGGCTCCAGGAGGTCGTGTACTTTAGCGCCTTAGGTCCCCTCTGTCACCTCGTGTGCACGGATTCCAAGAAAGGGGGGTAATTTTCCTCCGGATTACTAAGGAGAGGGTCAATCTGACCTCTGTGAGGTCCGGCGATTCTGAAACAGGGGAAGGCAGCACCCGGGCCCACCCGCCGGGGCCCCCAGGGGTCCGGGTACGCACCTGCCTCTCAGCCCCTCCCGATGGTCCTTTTTCTCCGAGTTTGCTCAGTCAGACCTCCGTGAGGTCCAGGGATGCTGAGATGTGGGAAGGCAGCACCCGGGCCCGCCCGCAGGGGCCCCCAGGGGCCCGGGTACGCAACTGCCTCTCAGCCCCTTCCCGATGGTCCTTTTTCTCCGAGTTTGCTCAGTCAGACCTCCGTGAGGTCCGGGGATGCTGAGACAGGGGAAGGCAGCACCCGGGTCCGCCTGCCGGGGTCCCTAGGGGCCCGGGTACGCACCTGCCTCTCAGCCCCTTCCCGATGGTCCTTTTTCTCCGAGTTTGCTCAGTCAGACCTCTGTGAGGTCCGGGGATGCTGAGACGGGGAAAGGCAGCACCTGGGCCTGCCTGCTGGGGCCCCTAGGGGCCCTGGTATGTACCTGCCTCTCAGCCCCTTCCCGATGGTCCTTTTTTCTGAGTTTGCTCAGTCAGACCTCCGTGAGGTCCGGCGATGCTGAGACGGGGGAAGGCAGCACCCGGGACTGCCTGCCGGGGCCCCTAGGGGCCCGGGTACACACCTGCCTCTCAGCCCCTTCCCAATGGTCCTTTTTCTCCGAGTTTGCTCAGTCAGACCTCCATGAGGTCCTGCGATGCTGAGACGGTGGAAGGCAGCACCCGGGCCTGCCTGCTGGGGCCCCTAGGGGCCCGGGTACGCACCTGCCTCTCAGCCCCTTCCCAATGGTCCTTTTTCTCTGAGTTTGCTCAGTCAGACCTCCGTGAGGTCCTGCGATGCTGAGACGGTGGAAGGCAGCACCCGGGCCTGCCTGCTGGGGTCCCCAGGGGCCCGGGTACGCACCTGCCTCTCAGCCCCTTCCCGATGGTCCTTTTTTCTCTGAGTTTGCTCAGTCAGACCTCTGTGAGGTCCGGCGATGCTGAGACGGGGGAAGGCAGCTCCCGGGTTTGCCCGCTGGGGCCCCTAGGGGCCCAGGTACGCATCTGCCTCTCAGCCCTTTCCCGATGGTCCTTTTTCTCCGAGTTTGCTCAGTCAGATCTCCGTGAGGTCGGGCGATGCTGAGACGGGGGAAGACAGCACCCGGGCCTGCCTGCCGGGGCCCCTAGGGGCCCAGGTACGCACCTGCCTCTCAGCCCCTTCCCAATGGTCCTTTTTCTCCGAGTTTGCTCAGTCAGACCTCCGTGAGGTCCTGCGATGCTGAGACGGTGGAAGGCAGCACCCGGGCCTGCCTGCTGGGGTCCCCAGGGGCCCGGGTACGCACCTGCCTCTCAGCCCCTTCCCGATGGTCCTTTTTTCTCTGAGTTTGCTCAGTCAGACCTCTGTGAGGTCCGGCGATGCTGAGACGGGGGAAGGCAGCTCCCGGGTTTGCCCGCTGGGGCCCCTAGGGGCCCAGGTACGCATCTGCCTCTCAGCCCTTTCCCGATGGTCCTTTTTCTCCGAGTCTGCTCAGTCAGACCTCCGTGAGGTCCGGCGATGCTGAGACGGGGGAAGGCAGCACCCGGGCCTGCCTGCCGGGGCCCCTAGGGGCCCAGGTATGTACCTGCCTCTCAGCCCCTTCCCGATGGTCCTTTTTCTCCGAGTTTGCTCAGTCAGACCTCTGTGAGGTCCAGGGATGCTGAAGCAGGGGAAGGCAGCACTCGGGCCCACCTGCCGGGGCCCCTAGGGGCCCGGGTATGCACCTACCTCTCAGCCCCTTCCCGATGGTCCTTTTTCTCCGCGTTTGCTCAGTCAGACCTCTGTGAGGTCCGGGGATGCTGAGACGGGGAAAGGCAGCACCTGGGCCTGCCTGCTGGGGCCCCTAGGGGGCCGGGTATGTACCTGCCTCTCAGCCCCTTCCCGATGGTCCTTTTTTTCTGAGTTTGCTCAGTCAGACCTCCGTGAGGTCTGGCGATGCTGAGACGGGGAAGGCAGCACCCGGACCTGCCTGCCGGGGCCCCTAGGGGCCCGGGTACGCACCTGCCTCTCAGCCCCTTCCCAATGGTCCTTTTTCTCCGAGTTTGCTCAGTCAGACCTCCGTGAGGTCCTGCGATGCTGAGATGGTGGAAGGCAGCATCCAGGCCTGCCTGCTGGGGTCCCCAGGGGCCCGGGTACGCACCTGCCTCTCAGCCCCTTCCCGATGGTCCTTTTTTCTCTGAGTTTGCTCAGTCAGACCTCTGTGAGGTCCGGGGATGCTGAGACAGGGGAAGGCAGCACCCGGGTTTGCCCGCTGGGGCCCCTAGGGGCCCAGGTACCCATCTGCCTCTCAGCCCCTTCCCGATGGTCCTTTTTCTCTGAGTTTGCTCAGTCAAGACCTCTGTGAGGTCTGGCGATGCTGAGACGGGGGAAGGCAGCACCCGGGCCTGCCCACCGGGGCCCCCGGGGGCCTGGGTACCTACCTGCCTCAGTCTCAGCCCCTTGCCGATGTTCCTTTTTCTCTGAGTCTGCTTGCCCTGGGAGCAGGCAGAGATGCTAAGCCAGTATACCCCCTGTGCGAGGCCCAGCCGGGGTCTCCGAGCCCCTGGGACGCAGAGCCCATGAGCCCTGTATGGAGATGCGGGAGCCCTCCGGCGAAGGCTCGGGGTGGGCAGATTGGCCTCCTACGGGCCCTGCCATCAGGTAGCACTTTTCCTCTCGGCCATCTGGTCGCTCGCAATGCTTTCCAATGGGGCGACCAGATGGCCAGGTCACCCTGGAATTCCCGATGAGGGCTCATTTGCCTTCCAGATCCCAGCGAGGGCTCCAGGAGGTCGGGCGCATCCGCGCATAGGGTCCCCTCAGTCTTGCGGTGCGCACAGTTTACCAGAAAGGGGGGTAGCCTTCCTCCGGAATACCAGGGACAAGGTACTCTGGGACCCTTCTCGGCCTAGCGGTCCTCATCTGGCAGTTGGGCGGGCCAGGATGCCACCCCAGCCCTGGGTCCGTCCATGGGCCTGCCACTTGGCAGGCTGCCCTGGATGGGGTCCGGTGGGCCCGGGAGCCTCTCCCTGCTGGGCTGGCTCCAGGGGCTCGGGTGTTCCAGCCCTGGGCCCCGTCCCCCAGCCTGCTGCCCTGCCAAAGGCCCGGGATGTGGTTCCATCATGCCAGGGGTGCCTCCCCTTGCTTGTCTGGGTTCAGGGGCTCCCTGCGGCCCCGGGGAGGGTGGCCTCCCCACCCCGGGCTCTGTCCTCGGTCCTGCTGTGTGGCAGGGTGCCCGGGACGGGGTCCCGTGGGCCCGGGGAGGCTTCCCCTTTGCCTCCAGGCCTGGGAGCCCCGGCTGGGTCCAGGGGCCCCTCCGGGCCACGGTTCGGGTGCTCCAGCCCTGGGCCCTGTCCTCCAGCCTGTCTC